>JANHMN010000003.1:80336376-80349104 GCA_030674055.1 Rhabdomys pumilio | reverse complement strand
GAGGGAGAAGAGACCCTCACAAGGAAGGTTATCTATTTCTTGTAGCCAGGTCCCATCTCTACATAGTGTGAAATCATCATGGATATATGAAACAAGCACCTTCATAACCCATTCCCCTTAACTAGGGTAAACCTTAAGGTGTCTGTTCTTGAGCTTTCTGGGGGAGACATTTTATATCTAACCATAACATAGTTTCTCTTTTATTTCATATATAAAGCTTAGTGAACTTTCACTGTTTATAGCTGGTCATGGGAGTGATAGAAATTTGGTCATGTCTATAGATCAACTGGTAGTGTTTCAGGGGTGATGAGAAAAAGTTGGTATTAAATATAATGTATGTCTAGAAAATAAAAAATAGTGAATAATAAACACCTTTCTTTCATTGGTATATCAGGGCAAAATAATGAAGAGTGAAAAGGTTAAAAATCTACCACATAATTGTACAGAAAGGGATGATTCAAGCGTGACTTCAAAAGCCTCAAAGAAAACAGGACTTTATCAGTAGCTAGGACGTAGATGATTTCATTAGGTTTGATGTGTGACACTTGATGCAGAATGTTAAGTCAGGATTCTGACATGTTACAGTTGATATTAGATTTCCATTGATAAATATGTTACATAGATAGTTGAGTGTATGGCCAGAAATTCCGGGAGGAGGTCAGGACTGTGCAGTTAACCTATTTTCTTTTCTATATACTACTCAAATTCACTTTCCATGGCCCTGTGTCTCAATATCAACATATATAGAGAGTACTGTACCTACAGACTGGAGCTGAGGTGCATAATTAGAAGTTGAACTACTAATATGTGTTGTGATCCATACCAGGTTTCAAACTATTTAAATTAGCCCCTTCAGTTATAACAGAAAGGAAGCTATATCATAAATATCCACATAGTGGAAGACCTTAAAAATTCTGAACACTTAGAAATACAGAACTTATATTAATATGTCATAACCATCTATTGTTCACTTGTGAACACTTTTGAACTAATCAATACTAAACCTCTCACTATTAAACAGAAAACTGTGCTGAGACTACTTCCTTCAAATATTCATTTACAAGAAAAACACCATTTTAAATGTACATTTTTCACTCATAACCATTTTAATAAGATGAGTATGCCTTCTTTTTAACCATAATTATGACTAGACTATGCCTATTTGGCTTTGAAATCATTTCTTTCTTTCCTAAGTTTCCACAGGAATGACTCACTATATCACCCTCTTAGTTATTTAACTTAGCACCTACTTGTAGTATTTTTCATGTTCTGTACCTCTCTGCAGTGTTTCCAGTGACACTGTAGATTCCTCAAGCCACCTATTCAATTACTCAATCACAGTACTCATGTCTGCAGAGCACGTGGATTCTAAGAGGCTCTTAGTGTGTGCTCCTAATAGACTTACATAACAGAATGAAACTAGCAATACAGGGAGTTCATATAGTGAAGTGACTATTTTGATTCATATTTGTGGGAGGGGACCCCTGCAAGGAAAGAAGTCGACTGAATAAAGCAGAATCACAGATCCTATGTATTTATTTCCTACTTCTTCTAAACTGTTCATTAACATCTCAATCCATCTATATTTCAGAACTACACAGGCTCCTTCCATCATTTTAGATCCACCATAAGTAATGGCTCTTATTTAATACTCATGGTAGTTATCATTTCTTGGATTTATCCATCAAGAATAAACAAGTTATCTGTGATATATTTAACTAAGCTAAAATCTTCAAGAAAATATGTTTCCATTAAATAATTTACTATGTAACCCAAGCTAGTTTTAGATTTGTGATCTCCCTGTTTTACATCCCAAATGTTGAGATCACAGGTATGTATTGCCTTCCCTGGCCCAAATTTAAAAATCTTATGATTCCTTTCAAAACAGCAACAATTTTAATTAAAAACACTGTTGCTCTAAAATAAACAAATAATCAACCAAAAATATATTCACTAAATAATTAGCTCAATACATCCAAAGAAAAGCAACCTTTGAACTATTTGGCATTTGAAATAGTAGTCCTAAGTAACCTTTAGAGACTATAATACATATCAAACAAAAATACCCTCTTATTTCCTATCTTGATTCTGAAGGATTTCTAGATTCCTTTAGAGTACTAATTCCCCAAAACATGTGCCAGAAATGCTCAAGTATGCCTCCAGGAAATTCATGTGATATCTTAAAATCCAAGGCAAACACAGTAGTATTTTTGGTCAAGAAGATATCAGACCACTTGGGGTTGTTCAATTTTGGAAATTTCTGTCATAGAAAACAAGAATTGTGTGACAAATCAGTGCAGAAAGGAAATGAGGAAAGCGGGGCAAGTTTTTCTCAACGAGTTAAGAGGTCATTCCATAAGCAAAGGCACACATATTTCTAAATTGTAGTTTATAAAATCTTTTGTATGTGTGCTATGTTTTTTTCAAATGAATTATTATTTGCTAGAAGATATGCTTTTGTGTGTATAACAAAACCACATGTACCCCAGGCTGGCTTTGAACTTGCCACATAGCCCAGAATGACCTTTGATGATCTTTGATCCTTCTGCCTCCACAGTGCTGAGATTATTGACAAAGATCACCAAGTCTGGTTTCATACTGTGCTGAAGAGCAAACCTAGAACTTTACGTGGATAGGCAAGCACTCTACAAACTGAGTTACTCAAAAATATATGCTTATTAAGTCACCTGGTGCTAACCTTCTTTTTTTTTATTGGATATTTTATTTACATTTCAGCTGCCAATCCCTTTCCCCATTTCCCCTCCCCAGAAAACCCTATCCCGTGCCCCCCCTTTTCCATTAGGTTTTTATACAATTTTTTAAATGTTAATCAAGGGCTTTCTAAGTATGGTAATGCTCAATCAGAAGTGTAACCTAACACCCAACCTAGCTATGTAACCTTCTTAAAGAACAGACTTTTTAGATATTTCCTTTGTCTAGAGAGCAAAATAAAAAATTATTTTGACACTAAGAATCTGATGAACTAAGAGTTTGAAATTTTCTGTATAACCCTCTAGCAGCTACTCTCCTTTATTTACATCAAAACATAGATACATACGTACAATGACACAGAAAGCGACCCTCCTATCACCACGAGAGTTACTTATTATTTGGAAATCACACAGCTATTCTTAGCTTTCTTTCACAAATGAGAAGATACTTCTGCTCCTCAGATACTATAGTTTTCTGGCCTAAAAGTCATATATAAAGATGGGTTATATTAAGCTCTGCTAATCATAAACTTTCATTGATGATGATGAGTATAAAGAATTTAGCTTTCTTAGTAGATGAGCTTTAAACAATCTATGAGCTGTAAACCTATTGCTTTATTTTATCATATTTTGAAAAGCATTAGAATAGAAAATAGTAGTGGTCAGATAAGTCATAACTCAGCAGAACTCCTTATTTGTATGCCTGTCCAAAAAGTTTCACCTGCTTCTAATTTTTATAGACTAAGTAAGTATGGTTTTCTTGTCTCTATGAAGTAAGTGTCCAGATAAGCTCATTGTGAGCAATAAAGCTAATGGTGCATACTCCTATAATGTGCCTGACCCTCAATAAATAGAGCTGTTAATAACACATTATATTGTGAGAGAAAACACGGTTTTCAACAAGGACTTTGAATCTATTTATTTTGAACTTCCCCTATGCATTAGAGAGAAATCTTTTGGAATCCCCCTCACACTATAAATACTTGGTCTGCATTAGAATGAGGAAGTAAGCAAGAAAATCCATCATTCTTCTTGGGAGAGCAATTTTATGCAAGACTGGTAAACTAATTAAAAGTTAAATTTGAATATAAATATAGGGAACAAGGCTAAACAGTACACCAGGAAAATACAAACTACAAAAATTAGAGATAAGGAAAAATGATAATCAAACACTTCACACTATCTAGTCTTCCTTTTTTTCTTTTTTCTTTTCTTATTTTTATTGGATATTTTCTTTATTCACATTTCAAATGTTACCCCCATCCCGTCCCCCCTCCCCTGCTTCTACGAGGGTGTTCCTCCACCCACCCACCCACTCCCACCTTCCCACCCTCGAATTTCCTTACACTAGGACATCGAGCCTTCACAGGAACAAGGGCCTCTTCTTCCACTGATGCCTAACAAAGCCATCCTCTGCTACATATACAGCTGGAGCTATGGGTCACTCCATGTGTACATTTTGGTTGGTGGTTTACATAAGTGGATATTAACCCTAATGCTTGGAATGCCCAAGATACAATTCATAGACCACATGAAGCTCAAGAAGGAGGACCAAAATGTGAGTGGTTTGGTTCTTCTTAGAAAGGGGAACAAAATACTCATGGAAGCAAATACAGAGATAAAATGTGGAGCAGAAACTGAAGGAAAGGACATCCAGTCTTTTTAAATTCATAAGTTCTTCCTTCCAAAATTAGGCCTTTTCTTAGCTCTCATCTGAGATCACAGACTCTAGAATCATGTAGGAAACAGGCCCCTGTGAACACCTATGGGAGATTATCTTGATTTCTTTAAATGATAAGGAAAGACCCATGATAACTGAGTGTGGGGCCTTTACTGAGGCAGAGGAACCTGAATTGTATAAATGGAGAAAGCAAGCTGAGCACTAACATGCGTGCACCCATTGTTCTCTGCTTTCTGAGTGTGAACATGATGCTTTGGGCTCCTGCTGCCTTGACTTCCCTTCTGTGATGAACTGTGAGCTAAAATAAACCCCTTGGTTTCTTACATTGCCTTTGTTAGAACATTTCATTACAAGTGGAAACTTAACCAGGACACCCTCTTAAGTACCATTCTCACGTTCTCTACTTCTTTGCTGACCACAACCACCTAATTGAAATACATACCAACTAACTCATGGCAAAGGCTTCTGAAACTTGCACAGTATATATCTACATAGGGATAAGCTCACTTTAGTACAAGACTTGTCACCAAGTATTACGGGGGAGTTAAATATCACATGGGACTCAAAGGATGAAGAAGCTACAACTGACAGAAACAACTGGGGGATTTCCATAGGGCAGTTGTTTTTCAAATGAGTCAAATATTAGCACTATGATATGTGGAACCAAAGAAAGGTCTCATGGATCTTGCAGGCTAGACAGAAAGGAGTAGAGACAATAAACATGGGACCAAACAGGGAATGCCAAGGAGTTAAAATGACTGAAATGTAAATATTACCATCCATGGCCATTGGGATGGTTTTCATTTTAATATCATTGTTAAAGTGCCTGAGGATGTAGCTCTGTACTATATCCCTTGCCTTAACCTTCACAAGGTTTTGAGTTCAACCCCTGGAGGTACAGAAAAAAATGTATTGTTAGCAACTGAACTGTAGATCCTTCTTGCCTACCCAGTTCTATCACATTTGAACCTCAGTACTTAAGATAACACAAGCTAACTACTTTTCAAAAGATTTTAATTCTTCACACCTCATCAATAATAAACAGGAAATTAGTTCTATCATTAACAACTTCTGTAGGCCTAAGACTCCAATGCTATTCTTCCAAATCATAAATCCCTTTATCTCCATAAGGACTGGAAAGATTTGGATGAGGTACAAAATGATGTAACTATATAAAATTACTTTTCATAAGTTATTACTCCATTTAACATACTGAAAATTCCAAAGAACATATTTTTTCACTTGACCTTTAAACAACTGACATTTTACTCCAAATTATAGAGAGTTGATAAATGAGAAATCATAGCTTTTAAAATCATATTTAAGCTTATTCTCAAGTTTTTATGTTAAAAATACTAGAATACCTCCTTAAGGTATCTGATTATCGTATTTCCTAATTTGAAAAATACTTTATATTTTTATACACATGTTAATTAATATAAAATTCTGGTCCTTCAACTACAATCACATTTGAATTAGTAACTCTTATTTTATCAATAAAATTGAAAATCAATCTGTCTTGGAACCAAATTAATGATACAATATTAGATTAGAAATGTTTTATTATATATGTGCTAAGTAACATTTTAGGATCATGGGATACAGTTTTGATGGACATACCACTCTTGCATAGAAGAAGAAACATCATTATCTAGAAAAAATAGACTAATCTGTGATTTTTGAAATAGTATCTCCTCCTATCTTCATGTGAAGTCAACAAATAGAATAAATGGAATGATACAGGATAGATAGAAGATACCGAAGTAAAACAGAGGACATTGGTTCAGGGGCAATTGCGTGAGCTATTGCATAGCAGGAAAGGTAAGTAAATGGGACATTGTGAGATGCCTGCACAGTCTAATGCCATGTGTGGATGATAAAGCTGATGAGTAACAGAGGCCTGATCCTGCAAAGCCTTGAAATTCATAGTGAAAAGTCTAGTCTTTAACTCTAAAAATGGTGCTGTTTGGTAGCAAGAGGTCAAACTGAAGAAATCAAAATAGATGAGGATCCTATGTGAGGATTGGGCTGCTGTAAATTTCAATCTGAGGACATGAGGCGGCTGCCACCAAGATTCAAATGGTTGGTGAGCAAGTCACAGTTATTCAAAAAGAAAATGATCATTACTTTATGAAGTGGAAAAGATGCCATTTCATGATCTAGGAATGGGAAATCAGAAGAAGGAAAAAAAGAGTGCAAATTCAGAACTATTATCCCAAAGAAATAGTGAAATAATAATTTGAAAGCCAAGTCTTATATTTGAACTTTCCCAAGCTATACTAAAGCATAATGACCTAGAGAGAAGGTTCTTCCATGGATGCATTATATCTAAATTTTCCTCTAAAATAATGGGGCCACCTTGTCTTTCTGGGAAGTCTACCTCTAGATCATAGAAAAAAGACATAAAAAGTGTTCACAGGGGCTTGGAAGTCTTGATGTATCCCTTCCTGAAATGAATTACCATAAGAGAAAAAAGCTGTAAGTCTAGTTTAAGATAACTACTCTCCTAAAAGTCTTGATAAGTGGCAGCTCTAGTTCAAACATAGTGACTGTGTACACACGTGTACACACACACAAATACACACAAACTTAATAAACAACTAATGTTCAAAAATATTGTAGAGAACCTGACCATCAGGAAGATGGAATTGTAAGGTGAAACTGCAATACAGGTAGTTTTAGAGTCAGAGTCGGAGCCACTATAAGGGAATACAACTCCAAAAAAGAAGCAAGATAAGTGTGAGAACAAGAAATGCTGTGCCAATTCAGGCTTCCTCCTGCTTTCTCAGGCTCTTATAGTCTCAAACAGCAAAAGGGTGTGGCATGGACAGGATCCACTTTGTTCCATCTTCAAGAATATTCTGCAGTTACCTCTATCAATACAAGTCACTCACTGATATGGCACTCTTGCATGCTTTCATGTCATCATGACACACAAAAAAGTTAACCTTCTTGAGGTCAAGAATCAAGTCGTATCTAATTCAATATCCAGATTCCCCTGGCCTGACATAGAATCCAACCACACATATAAGAATTGTTCTTTGCAGTCCTCTTTCCCTCAAACCACTTAGAATTATTTTATGAAACTGCTCCCCACTTTCCTGTCAGAACAGGTCCTGGATGATGGGTCATAGTCCATATGCCCATACATTTTTAAACCAATGCAAACTTAACAAAGATTCTATAAAAGACCTTGACTTCTTCCTCCATGTTTTCTGCACAATATTGAAAATTCTCCACTTCTGCTTACTAGAAACCCCATTAGCTGTAAGCACCCAGCAGGTTATTCCACATAGTGATCTGAAAACCTATAATTAGCCAGGATAAAAATGGGGCAACAAATTCCCCCACAGAGATAGGCCCTTTTAAAATGCATTTTGTTTTACTTGACATACTTGTTTTCAAAAGTTAGCTTTTTCTATATATCTAGATCTAGTGCCAAGATACTTAACACTTACAAAATTCATTGGATAATTACTATCGACATAGATAATGAGGATACTGAGGAGATGGCCAAGTCCAAACCCTTCCTTCAGTTGAGACCACATCATGAGAACACTTTGAAAGTTATAAAGCAGTCTACCATGGTAACCCAAGTGAATGAATAAAGACAGAATAGCTGAGTTTTGAATAGAAATGGAAATGTTGTTCTCCTATGCTGTATCTTGTGAGGGGCAGCGATCATATAAAAGACTGTTTCACTAAAATTTTTCCACAGTGAAAGACTCTTCAAAGTGTCTGCAAATGACATATTTTACACAGAAGTTTTGAATATTGATTGAGTTGGGTTTTATGATGATTAGCAGACTCAGTCAAATTTCATTGATTCACTTGTATGTATGCATGCATGTATGTATGTATATATGTACAGTTATATACATACATATGTAACTGTACATGTCCAAAGACTCACAATTATGAAAGGTAGGAAAAACTATCACGTATAGCCTACGCTGCAGTGCAAGGTGAAACTATAAGAGCTTGGGGAGGCCAAAAGAACATCTTATAAATGTGATATCATAGGGAGATAAAATAATTGCTATTCTGTAATACCTGAGATCCAGGAAGATTTCATGACTTGACCAATATCAAGTATTATATTTTCATCAAACATAATTCATATTACATTTAGAATATATCAGAAATATTCTATTAAACAAGAGGAAATAGAACAAAGCCATTAGAAAGGGCAAGGAGTGGCCTGTTCAACAGCCATATTTCAAATTCTAACACTCCTGTATAGCCAGCTATTTTACTAGGAAATTAAATGTCCTTGGACAGCCATAATAACAGATGCTTAAGGGATGGTAGCTACTAGATCTGTAATTGTCTCAGTTCCTGAAGCTGTATCCCAAAGTACACAGGAGCTCCATAGAGAATTACACAGTCTCTGAATGTGTTCATGAGGCAAATTGCTGCTCTCTGTATCTAGTTTCGAGAGTAGTAAGAAAATAAGTCTCAAGTATAAACTTTTTGTTCCCCCTCCCCTTTTTTTTGGGTGATGTATACAGGAATATAAACTCACGTCTCAATAAGTGATCAAATGTTCAAAATTTTTTAATTCATTTATTTCCATTTTCTCCATAGTGGTATCTATAAATATCCAAAAACTGTAGGAAGAAGACAAGGATTGCCTAGTAACTAAATGGCAGGAAAGCTGGAGAACAATTTAGAGCAGTAGATGGATGGAAAATGTGATCAGGATGTATTATATGAAAAAAATCTATTTTTAAAAAAGGAAAAAATTGCAGGAAGAAATCAAAATTATCTACCAACCAAAGAAAGAGAGAGGGCTTTATCCACAAGATAAAGAGAGAACTCACTCTTTGTCAGGTACTCACAGGCTGGTGGACTTGCAGAACCTAGTATGATTTCAAATCAGACAGAATAGGTACAATCCTGCTTGGCTGTTAACAGGTTCATCCTGGAGAAAGTAACTTAATATATTTGACTCTACCAAGAACATCTGAACAGAGTTGAGCCAGGTTCTTCTTTGTAGCAGACTTTCTCAGAAATGGGGTAAATTTTGGAGAAATCATCATCTTGTTTCACAAGCCCCTAATGTCTTGGGAGTTTCAGAATCAGTCAGGGCAGTCAAGGTGATATAAGCTATATATCATGGGAACCCACATACAAAGCAAGCCTCACATCATTGAACCAAATGAAACACAAAGGATCTACCTATGCCAAGAACCACTCTGTAGTAGGCTAATATCCTATAGAGTCAGGGCAAGTCCTTGTCATCTCATTACGAGTGTCAGGGCTAAAGATAAAACTCAGTGGGTTAAGTGCTTGCCTAACATGCCCAAGGCCCTTGATTTGACCACAGTATTGCCTGAGATGAATGTGGTGGTGATCACATGTAACCTCAGCACTTGGGAAGCACAAAAAAAAAAAAAAAAAAAAAAAAAAAGATCAGAAGTTTTAAAATCAACTTTGTCTCCACAGTAAGTTCAAGGGTAGCCTGGGCTACATTGTCTCAAAACCAAACCAAACCAAACCAAACCAAACCAAACCAAACCAAACCAAACCAAACCAAACCAAACCAAATGGGAGAAATTAGAGAGGTGGCTCAGCAGTTAGGCACTTTGACAGCAATTGCAGAAGACCTACCTGAGTAGGATTCCCAGCACTCACATGGTAGCTCACAACTCTATAAATCCCACTCCAGAGGCTGTAACACCTTCTTGCCTCCATGGGCACTGCACACATGTGGTGTACAAACATACATGCAGGCAAAACACCCATATACATAAAACCATGTTTTACTTTTTAAGTTAAAAGAAAAGAATTTGAACATTCTCAAAGCTCAGTTCACTATTACCCATTCTTTATAGATACAAACCAGAGTTAAGAAAAGGAAGACGGCATGCTGGGACTTGAGGGTACTCAAAGGCATACTTGACCTAACTTGAATCTCAGTGGAGAGGGGAGGTTGGATTTCATATCACCTTAGAACCCAGTGGTCTCTAATACAACTTGAAACAATTATGTTACAACCATCCTATCTGCCAATTACCTTACTTTTACCCAAACATCTTTCAACCTCCAACTCAGCAGTTCAGGGCCTTTGAGCTTGAAATCATCAAAGAAAGATAGCTGAGCATCACGATGAGGTTGAATGCTACTCCGTCTGCTGAATGGACCTCAGATCCTTTGGAAGTGCACAGACTTCTGTGATTATAGCCTTCACCAAAACTTTGGTCTGAAACTGTGGCTTAGGAAAGGATTCCCACGTCTGGGGGTTAAATTGCTTCTGAGAGCAAGATTAGAACTCAAGCTGCCTTATGATACAAAATACATGAGGCTAAAACTGATACTGGACTGACATTTGAGGGGAAGATATATGTGTGGTATAGGAAATGCAACTTGTTAGGACGTAGTCACCATATGTATGCCATGATCCTCTTGCTTAGTATGTATAGATGTACAAACAGTGGTAACTTCATGAGTCCCTAGAGTGTAGCACAAATGCCTTTACCTTGCATTATTGATTATTCTTCTCTTATTTGGGGAAATAAAACACACTCCCTGTTTATAGATAGCAAAAGCTAAACAAAAATATGGGGGATTTATTTATAATCACAGAGTAGTATTCAGAAGGAGGTATTCTGGTCTAGAGGCATCTCATTCTGGAAGCTCAGAATCATTCTATCTTTCTGTTCTTCCTGTTTAGAAGAGGAAACTAAAACTCACTGACATAACAAGGCTGAAGACATGATGCTACTTAGACTACAACTAGGCTAGCTACATAATGCTAGCTACAGCTACATCTTTTAAACAGTAAGCTATTTTAAACTGGGGTTCTGAGAACTTTGGTGCAGCTGCAAGACATTTCAGACACTGAAACATGCAGCAACAGAGGGCACAGGTTCAAGGTGAAAAGCTCAAAAGACTCTAGTTGATACAATCTTCAAGTCTCCAAGCGCCCATGATTCTCTAGAATTGCTAAAGACTCCAAACCATGAACCTGTCTACACTAATGAACCCTGTCATAAGACCTGGAAGCTCATGGCTACAGAAGCACATGGGTCTCAAGACTGTACATGTCCTTTTAAATGTTGGTGCTCATTTCAAGTCATGGCAAAATGTTTCCAGTGAGATGCACTAGCTGAAATGAACATATCTTCTGAGAAAAGAATCTCTCACTTTAAATCCAGAACTTATCAAAAGGTTCTTGGTGCTGCAGATCATGAATAGAGATTAAGTAGGGTTATTTGAAATGGATCATGGAGTTTAAAACTCATTGATTAAACTGCTGAGTTTGAGTTTAATCTCACTGGAGTTTAAAACTCCAAAGCAAGAAGATTCTTGAATTATCACTGCCTGGCCATTTGCAGCTTAAAATACTACTGTTCTGGTGAGTTAGCATTTAGAATAAGAGGCTAGAAATGCCCAGGTTACAAGCAGCCAAGTAGGACCCAGTCTTGAGTATAAAGTGCAGTCTGCCTCAGTTTTTATTGTGCCTAGGAGTTGATATAAGTTGTTAGTCAAATTCTGATTTCATAATCTTAGATTTCTCAAAGAATACACCACAATCAAATCAAGAATTCTTAAAGCAGATGACACTAACATCATCAAAACCCCAACCCTTGCCTCTAGGGAGGCAGAGGCAAGTAGATCTCTGAGTTCAAGGTCAGCTTAGTCTAGGTTTGGAGAATTAAACGATGGGACCCTGTCTCAATTTTTTTTTTTAACATTAGATGATAAAAAATTGTAAAAATAGGTAAAAATAAACTCGTTTTAAGCGCGCACACACACACAAATATTGTTCTAAAAAACAAAGACAGTCTTCTTTTTGAGACAGACTGTGAAGAAGAGAGAGCCAGGAATAGAGAGATGGAGAAGAAGGGAGAGCTGTGGGAAGAGATAGTTTGTTCTAGATTTATACAAATTCAGCATCTCAAACGTTCCTGACCGAAGAGACCAATAAACAGTGAGATGATAGTAGCGAAATTTGGAAGAAACTAAATTCCTAAGAAATGAGAATGGGCAGACAAGAAAGAGTTCACAGGAGACAATCCTGTTCCTTCTTAAGTTTCCTAAGGGCTTCCCCTCTTGAAAGCCACGTGAGACACTCTGAGCCAAGTCGGGCTACCTGCGCCCATAAAAAGTCTAGAATGAAAGCAGAATGTGACTTCAGTCTCCTTGTGAGTCCAGGTCACAGCCTGCTCTGCACCCAAGAATGCCAGGGGAAAGTGGAATAACCAGCTCTAGGCATGGCGAGCGCCAGAGGAGTTACTATAAGTTGCATCTAGAGTTGGGAGGACTCCAACAGTAACAACAGAAACACACACACACACACACACACACACACACACACACACACACACACA
>JANHMN010000003.1:80314333-80334028 GCA_030674055.1 Rhabdomys pumilio | reverse complement strand
TCTCTCTCTCTCTCTCTCTCTCTCTCTCTCTCTCTCTCTCTCTCTCTCTCACACACACACACACACACACACACACACACACACACCTGAGAGAAATTATATATATATATGTAGTAGATTTAACTAAATGTGAATAAATGACAGCTTTTAATGGAAATGACAGGCAAGTTTTAAGCTTAGTCAAAATAGCACTGTTTCTCCTTACAGGATAATTCAGAAGCTTCGTTCATAATGGAGCACTAATGGAGGATGTGTAGAACCAGTGTCTTCTGATTTTGTTGAAGTGCTTAGTATCGGGTAAGAGTCAGCCACATTCACACTGGGCATATTATATCTAACAGGTAAGAGAAACTTTCTGTCTGTTGACAGTATTGACTAACACTGTATCTTCACTTCCCAGGAACAGTCTTCAGGAACTGGAAGCACTTATACCATTTTAGCATCAACAAAATCAGTCTCTTGCCAGATTCCAACCCACATTCCTGTAGATAAGAAAAAAATCATTGTGGCCAAAGATCTGATGGAAGAAGCCAGAAGATGGGGAGAAATTTGAGACACATAGTGGCCCACCCCTCACTGCTATACATGTCCCAACAGTTTTTGCAGGCCCCAGCCTGTTTCCCTAGTCATCTGTGTCATCTTGAATTTAATTTGGTCTCTCCTGTTATTGGGACATCAGACATCCAAATATATGGTTTAGTGCAGGCAGAATATGACTCAGGGTTTCTAAGGCTAATGTTTATAAAAATGGGGTACTCTTTAAGCAAAAGAACACAAAATTAAAACTTAAAATGTAGGTCTAGGGCCATGGAAGGAGCCCTAACATGTCTGTTTTGTGGCCTCTCTGGAGCAGTAGATCACTCTCTCAGGGACAGTACCTAACCAGAGTTAACAGTAACTCTGACTAGGCAGAAATTATGTGCAATTTATTTCCAGAGGTAGTCATTGTAGTCTTATGATAATTCCTCACAATGGGAAGACATTACTGTGAGCTTCCGTTTTAAACCTTTTAGACTTAAGTGGCACAGTAAGCTAAGACCTAACTAGGTCTCTGAACTTGTAATGGAACCTTGTCAACATCCATCCTTATTTGCATCATGGAAACCGGTTTTTCCCAGTGACTCTCCATACATCTCTGGCACAGTTTTCATAGTCTCACTATGCACCTATTGCCAAATCACAACACACCTTCTCCCCAGCAACAGAAAGGCAGATGACACAAGTCATAAAGGTGTGAGAATGCAAAGTTCTCCCAGTTCAAGGCCTTCAGGATATCCCAGAATGCACAGGGGCAGCTATCTCTGCCTTCATGCACTTGCTGTCCAGTGTGGATACAAAAGCTTTCATTTATTGAGTGGAGAAACTAATTAAAATGATTGGTAATTGCTTTGCAAATATAAACTTGAAAGGCCAATTCCTTTTGCTTCTCTCTGGGGTTGCCAAATTAGATGAGCCTCTGAAAAGTTACTTTATTTGCTTTTGCCATTAAAAGAACCACAGGGAGTTAGTCGTTAACTTATGTGAGCTCTTAATTATTGTATCAAAGAAATACTTAAAGGACTGCAAGACAGAGTCAGTCTCAAAGGCTTTGTTGCAGGAAAGGTAAGCTAATTTTTCTTAGATTGATATGAGGACGATATCATCAAGAAGATGGGTCTTGGCAAAAAACAAAAAAAACAAAAAAAAAACCTTCGAAGAAATGCCATAGAATTTATTATACAAAACTGGCCCTCTTAAAAACAGAAAGGGACATTACTAATGAATACGCCAAATAAAAGGAATGAGCCATAGCTTTCTTCAGGTCTATTCCTTCCTAGGCAAAAACAGAGCATTAAGAGATCTCAAATGACACCTGTGTTTAACAGTGGCATCTGAAAATCTCCTTAAGCATAATTTCTACAAATAAAGCTGCCAGGTAAAGGCTGCAGCAGTGCTCTGCTCTGTTATCTTCAAAGAGTTCCCCTTTTGTCCGCTAGGCTTGTCTGAAACCTGTTCCTCTCAAACCTGCTCTCACTTGTAATGGGCGTCGGTTGCTGACTCAGGAATGCAGCAGTCACCTACACGTACACATTAACATTTGAATTATTTGGAAAGAGGTCCAGGTGGATTTAGTGTGAAGAGTGCTTGAAATGAACACACGTTGGTTAGTAAGAATTCTGATGTTGCAATATTTTTCCTCCAAAAGTTTATTTAAAAAAAAATAGCACTTACTTATCAGCAGAAACTAACTGCAGTTGAGGTTTTGAACTCTCCATTACTCTAGATTAGGAAAACTTGATTCAGCCTTGAACCATTTGGCCATAGGTTCAATGAAAGACAGAATTATGTTCGAAACTGCTCTCATTAGAGTTGCATCAGACAGATGTGTCAGATGTAGAGCTCCTGTTCCTTCTAATCTGCCCAACATAGATGAGGAGAAATGAGTAATGGAATAGCTAAGAGGATATGGGAAGCACAAGCATCAGAACATTCCAAATGTAGTCAAATTTAATGTTCCTCATACTATATGTACCATTTATTTAGCTGAATTTATTGAAGTCTCATAATTATGCTATAGCAAGTACCTCCTCTTTATTTGGACAAAATAGGCATTAAGTAGTTTATACAGTCACCCTAGAATCCAGAAATAAAGTAAAAGAACGTGAATTTCATTTAATAGCTCCAACATTTGTTTCTTTTGGTACAGACCCCAGCATTACTCTTCTATTCCACTGTTGTTTGTAACACTAGTTACAAACTGCCTGGTGGGCATTTCTGCAAGGTTTTCTGGCAGGCATTTTAACGGCAACATGGGCAAAACTGAATACCTTATCTAACCGAACAGGCTTGTTCCTTTTCCTGTGCTTCCTGTGCCCATGGCTTTTGGTTTGTGGTTGCAACCTAACATCATGTACCAAGCCTGGAAAGTCAGCCACATTTGACTCCTCCTTCTTAATTACCAGCAACCATCAGCTGATCCACTGATTCTATCACAGGGAGAATGCTTCCTCTATACCACAGAAGTAGTATGAGAAGATCAAGGTGAATGGTTATTCAATATTATTGGTAAGGAAGCTTACACGAAGGAAAGAGTGACGCAAGGAAAAACAATCTGTGTGTACATGCATTTTTCTGTGTCTCTCTGTGTGTGTGTGGCTACATATGTGTCTGTGTATGTTGCTGTGTTTGTGTGTATGTGACTGTGTGTGCTTGTATTTATGTTGATATGTATGTGTGTCTTTAGAAACAAGACAATGACAGGTGGAAAATGGTTGGAAATTTACAATTAAGAAAGAAAAAAATGAAATATGTATTACATACATAGATTCCCACTGAATTATTTTAAAACAGCTCCACAAATAAAAGCAAAGATATTAACAAACTATTTGTGGCAAAGGAAAGACAAAAATCCAATAATATAAAAAATATTTCTACCAATTTAAAGAATGAAAATTAAACAACCTGTAGATATCAACAGCACACCAAAAGATGTTCATAATATTTTGTTCATATAATTTATCTTAAAATTGGAAAAAAATCAAGTTATAAACTATAATCACCAGTTACAAATAAAGCATATACGTTACATTTTTTCCTTTGTATTAATTTATTTACTTTACATCCCACTGCACACATCTTCATCTCCCTCTCTCCTCCCAGTTCCCACCCCCCTACTTTGTCCTCAGAAAAGAGGAGGCCTTCCATGGATATCAACCAGCCTTGACATATCAAGTTACAATAGGACCAGGAACATCTTCTCCTATTGTGGACAGACAAGGCATCCCAGTTAGGGGGAAAAGATGTGACTGCAGGCAACAGAGTCAGAGACCGTCCTTGCTCCTGCTGTTGGGAATCCCACAGGAAGACCTAAATACACAATTGTTACATACATGTAAGAGGGACTAGGTCCTTTTCATGGGTGCTCTCTGTTTGGCAATTCAGTTTTCATGGGCCCGTATGGGCCTAGGTTAGTTGATTCTGTATGTTTTCCTCTGGTGTTCTTGACCTCTCTGGCTCCCCCAATCTTTCCTCCCTTTATTCTATAGGATTCCTCAAATTCTACCTAAAGTTTGGCTGTGGGTCTCTGCATCTGTTTCCATCATTTGCTGGTAAAACCTCTCCGATGACAGTTATGCCAAGTGCTTATCTTTGAGTATAGCAGAATATCATTACAAGAGTCAGGAACTGGTTCCTTCTCATGGCATGGGTCTCAAGCAGGGCCAGTCATTGGTTGGCCATTCCCTTAATTTCTACTACATATTTATCCCTGCATATCCTGTAAGCAGGACAAATTGTGGTTGTAAGGCTTTATTGCTGGGTTGGTGCCTGAGTCCCTCCATTGGAAGACTTTTCTGGTTACAGGAGATGGCAGTTTTGGTTTTATACAATGGTTTCATGTTTTCTATGGTTTCATATACCCCATTGCTAAGAGTCTTATCTAGGGTCACTCTCATAGATTACTGGGAATTTCCATTGGCCATGGCTTCTAGCTCATCCCAGAGATTCCCCCCCCCACCAATTCCAGCTCTCTCTCACAGTTTTCTCTTCCCTATCCTCCTCACACTTAATCCCTCGTTTTCTTCTCCCAGTCAACTCCCTTCCAACCCTGATGTCTATTTTGTATTTTCCTTCTCAGTGAGATCAAGCATTCTCCCTTGGAGTCTTCTTGTTACTTAGCTTTTTGGGGTCTGTGTATTGTAGCATGGTTATCTTGTACTTTATGGCTAACATCCACTTATAAGTGAGTACATACCATACGTGTGCTTCTGCATCTGGATTACCTCAGGATGATCTTTACTGGTTCCATTCCTTTGCCTGCAAATTTCATGATGTCATTTTTCTAAATAATGGTGTAATATTTCATTGTATATCACATTTTCTTTAACTATTTCCAGCTGAGGAACATCTAGGTTGTTTTCAGTTTGTGACTATTACAAATAAATCTGCAATGAACATAGTTCTTTGTGGTATGGTAGAGAATCTTTTGGATATAGGCTGATGAATGGTATAGTTGGGTCTTGAAATAGATATATTCCCAATTTTCTGAAAAACTGCAAACTTGTTTTCCAAAACTTGCACTCTCACCAGTAACAGAGTAGTGTCCCCTAGCTGTCCTTGCCAGCATGTGCTGTTACTTGAGGTTCTGATGTTAGCTATTCTGACAGAGTCATTTTGATTTACATTTCCCTGATGACTCCAGATGTTAAACACTTCTTTAAGTGCTTCTTGGCCATTAGAGATTCTTCTGTAGAAAATTCTCTATTTAAACTTGTGCAGCATTTTTAAATTTTGCTATTTGGTTTTCTGATGTCTAGTTTCATGAGTTCTTTATATATTTTGGATATCAGCCTCTGTTGGGTGTAGGGTTGGTAAAGAACTTCTTGCATTCTGTAGGCTGATATTTTGTCCTATTGACAGTGTTCTTTGCCTTAGAGAAGCTTTCAGTTTTATGAGCTGTTGGTGCCTGAGCTATTAGTGTTCTGTCCAGAAATTTGTCTCTTGTATCAATGAGTTCAAGTATATTACCCATTTTCTCTTCTATCAGATTTAGTGTGTACAGTTTGATGTGGAGGTCTTGGGTCCACTTGAACATGAGTTTTGTGAAGGTGATAGGTATGGATCTATTTGCATTCTTGTTGACATGCAGTTAGACCAGTACCATTTGTTGACAGTGATTTCTTTTTTTCATTGTACAGTTTACTTCTATGACTTAAGTTCAACGCTATTGATCGACATGTTTGTTTTTATGCTAATACCTTAAGGTTCTTATTACTATTGCTCTGTAGTAGATCTTGCAAATAGGAAGAGTGATACTTCCAGAAGTTCTCTTATTGGACAGGATTGTTTTAGATATTTTGGGGTTTTTACTTTTCCATATGAAGTCAAGTATTATTCTTTCAAGGTCTGCAAAGAAATTTGATGAGAATTGGATTTACTCTGTAGGCTGTTTTTGGTAAGATGGCGATTTTCACTATGCTAATCCTACCTATCCAAGAGCATGGGAGATTGTTCCCTCTTCTGATATCTTCTTCAATTTCTTTATTCAGGGACTTGAAGTATTTTTTATATAGGTCTTTCGCTTGCTATGTCAGAGTTATCCCCGAGATGTTTTATATTATTTGTGACTATTATGAAGATGTTGCTTACCTAATTTCTTTCTCAGTTTGTTTATCCTTTGTACAAATGAAGATTACTTAATTTTTTAATTAATTTTATATGCAGCTATTTTGCTAGAGGTATTTATTAGATGCTGAGTTCTCTGGTAGAACTTTTGGAGTTTGCTTATGCGTACTATCATATAATTTGTGAATAGTGCTACTTTGATGTCTTTTTTTTCCTACTTGTATGCACTTGATATCCTTTAGTTGTCTTATTGTTCTAGCTAAAACTTCAAGTACTATACTGAATAGATAAAAGGGAAGTGGCAATCCTTGACTTATTCCTGATTTTAATGGAATTGCTATAAGTTTCTCTCCATTTAATTCGATGTTGTCTATTGGTTTGCTGTGTATTGCCTTTATTGTGCTTAGAATATGCCTTGTATCCATGATATCTCCAAGACTTTTAACATGAGGGGGTGTTAGATTTGGGTAAAAGTTTGTACGGCATCTAATGAGATGATCATGTGATCCTTTTCTTTCAATTTGTTTATATGTTGAATTGCATTGATAGCTTATTATATGTTAAACCATCCTGCATCTCTGGGATGAAATTTATGTGATCATAGTGGATGATGTTTTTGATGTGTTCTTGGATTCAGTTTGCAAGTATTTAACTGAGTATTTTGCATCAATGTTCATAAGGGAAATTTGTCTGAAATTTTCTTTCTTTGTTGAGTTTTTGTGTGATTTAGTCATCAGGGTGACTGTGGTCTTTTAGAATGAGTTTGGCAAAGTTCCTTCTGTTTCTATTTTGAGGAGTATCAGTATTAGCTCTTCTTTACAAGTCTGATAGAATTCTATACTAAAACTAGCTGGTCCTGGACTTTTGGGGTTGGAAGACTTTTAATGGCCATTATTTCCTTTGGAGATATAGGCCTACTTAAGTAGTTTACATGATCTTCGTTTATCTTTGGTAAGTGAAATCTAGCCAGAAAATCATTTATTTTGTTTATATTTTCTAATTTTGTGGCATACAATTTTTTAAAGTAAGACCTAATAATTCTTTGGATTTTCTCAATGTCTATTGTTATGTCTAGTTTTTAATTTCCTATTTTATTATTTTAGATTCCCTCCCTCCCTTCCACTTCTCTCTCTGCCTTTTAGTTAGTTTAGCTAAGGGTTTCTCAAAGAACCTGCTCTTGGTTTTGTTGTTGTTTGTATTATTCTTTTTGTTTGTAATGTATTGGTTTCAGCCTTGAGTTTGATTATTTCCTGCTCTCTACTTGAGTCTGTTTGCTCCTTTTTTCCCTGGACATTTTAAATGTGCTGTTGTTAGTATGAAATCTCTTCAATTATTTTTTCATTTTGGAAAAGACTTCATTGTACTCTGTAATTTTAAGTATGTTGCACATTGATTTTTGTTGAGTTCAAGAAAGTCTTTAATTTCTTTATTACTTTCTTGACCCAAATTGAGTAAATAGCTGTTCAGTTTCCATGAGTTTGTAGGCTTTCTGTTGCTTCTATTGTTGTTGAAGTCAATCAGTGGAGGTCTGATAAGATATAAGAGGTTATTTAAATTTTCTTGTATCTATTGAAAATTGCTTTGTGGTCAGTTTTGGAAAAGGTTCCATGAGGTGCTGAGATGAACATATATTCTTTTATGTATGGATGAAATGTTCTGCAAATATTTTTTAGATCTATTTGATTCATAGCATCTGTTAGTTTCATAATTTCTATGTTTGGTATGTATCTATATGACATTTCCATTGGTTAGAGTAGGGTGTTGAAGTCTGATACTACTAATTTGTTGGGTTAGATCTGTGACTTAAACTTCAGTAATGTTTATTTTATGAATGTGGGTACACTTCATGTGGAGCATAGAAATTCTGAATTAAGATGCCATCTTGTGGGTTATCTTTTAATGAGTATAAAGATTCCTTTCTCATCTCTTTTATTAATTTCACTTGAAACTCTGTTATGTGTTAGAATGGCTACTCCAGCTTGCTTCTTGTCTACATTTGCTTGGAAAACCTTTTCTAGTCCTTTACTTTGAGGTAATGTCTATCTTTGTTGCTGAGGTATGTTTCTTGTATTCAGCAGAATGATGGATTCTGTTTTGTCATCCATTATGTTAGCCTGTATCTTTTGGAGAATTTAGTCCATTGATGATAGTGAGAGATATTAATGTCCAATGATTGTTGATTCTTGATTTTGATGGGGGTAGTGACTCTGTGTGTGTGTGTGTGTGTGTGTGTGTGTGTGTGTGTCTGTGTGTCTGTGTGTCTGTGTGTCTGTGTTATTTATTTCCAGTGTTTTCTTGAGTGTAGTTAACTTTCTTGAGTTGGAGTTTTCCTCTACTATGTATTGTAGAGCTGGATTTTTTGATAGATAATGTTTAAATTTGGTTTTGTCATGAAATATCTTGGGGTTTTTTTTTTTTTTGCCACTTACAGTGATTGAAAGTTTTGCTGGTTATAGTAGTCTGGACTGGCATCTGTAGTTTCTTAGAGTCTGGAAGACATCTATCCAGGTCCTTCTAGCTTTTAGAGTCTCTGTTGAAAAGTCTGGTATAATTCTGATAAGTCTGCATTTATATGTTACTTGGCCTTTCTTCTTGTGGCTTCTTATACTCTTTCTTTGTCCTGTACATTTGGTGGTTTGATTATTATGTGGTGGGAGAATTTTCTTTTCTGGTCTAAGCTATTTGGTGTCCTGTAAGCTTCTTTTATGTTTATAGACATCTCTTTCTCTAGAGAATTTTTTTTCTATGATTTTGTTAAAATTCTTCTAATACTTCTACTCTTGTTTTTGTTAGGTCCAGTCTTTACATAGTGTTCCAGATTTCCTGGATGCTTTGTGTCAGGAATTTTTTAGATTTAACATTTTCTTTAACAAATGTGTCAGTTTATTTTATTGTATGTTCTATACCTGAGATTCTCTCTCTCTCATCTATTTATTCTGTTGGTAATGTTTATCTGAAGTTCCTGCTTTCTTACCTAGATTTTCCATCTGTAGTATTTCATTAGTTTGCATTTTATTTATTGCTTCCAGTTCCATTTTCAGGTCTTGAACAGTTTTGTTCATTTCCTTTTCCCATATGATTGTATTTTCGTGTATTTCCTTAAGGGATTCATTTATTTCCTATTTAAAGATATATATAATTTTCATAAGATTGGATTTAAGATTATTTTCTTGTGCTTCAGATGTTAGGATATTAAGGTCTTGTTTTAGTAGGATATCTTGATTCTGGTAGTGCCATAGTGTCCTGGCTGTTGTTGATTGTGTTTCTGGCCTTTGATCATAAGGATCTTGTGGTTATTATGGGTTTAGATGCTGATTTCTAAGTTTATCTTTGTTGAATGGTTGGTTTTTTTTTTTTTTAATTTTTTATCTCCTCCTTCCCCGTTTCTGTTTCTTCTCTGACTATTGGTCTGAGTGGCCTGGGGTTCTGGTGATTAGCTAGTCTTCAAGTCCTGTAGGTTGTTTCTCCTAGGGTTTTTGTGTCCTGAATGGCCTCTGTGATTTTGGGTGATATTCTTGCCTCTCGGGACTCTAGTACCAGTGTGACCTGATGTTCCTGGTACAGATGGACCTATAGGAAAGCAGGTGGGGTATGATCTGGAAAATGAAGTCCAGATAGTGGAATGCAGCTTGAGGCTGATAGGTGTGTTTTATGGGAATAGGGTAGTCAAGGGCTTAGGGGAAGGGCTTATCTGGTATCCCAGGTGCAGGTAGTCTTCCAGAAAAGCTTTGTGGGACAGGAAATGGGGAACAGAGTATGGGGTACAGTTTATTGCTCTTGTGCTTTGAGAACAGATTGTGAGCATAAAATATACTTTTATGTCTTATTTTATAAACATTAATATGGTATGCATAGTAACTTATCAAAAGAATACAGTATTACATACAGTTGAAGTGTATTCTTGATTAGATGATTGCCTTTTAACACTGTGTTGCTCCTCCTTTTGTATATTTTCTTTTTTACCTATACAGGCTTATACTGAAAAGACTAAAGAATCTGAGTGCACAATTAGGTCTTGGCCAAGGAGTCCTAGCAAGTCTAGATGCAGGTTTCAGGGTTCAGTGTGCAGTGACAATGAGGTCCAATGTCTTGCTGCCAAGTTCTCAGCTGTGTGTCAGTATTTTTCCAGCCAGCATTTGTCATTCTCATCCCATGGATCTTATCAGTGCTCAGAAGTAGTCCCTCACCACAGACCAATACACCATTTCATGTGACAATCAGAACCAGTCAGACAGGGCCTGGCCACTGTCCTGGAGTGACTCTGCCATAGCTCAGGAGGAATGGATGGGAGCTGTCCCCATGAGCTCATTTTGGTAAAAACTTTTACCAAGCTCATGGATGTCATCTGGTAATATCTTTGTTAGTTTCTTGATCCTGCCCTACTCTCTCACTCGTGCTCTTTGCTGATTCTTTTCTCTAGTGCCTTCCCATTTATCTTGTCCTGGTCCCAGTTCTCTTCCTCCTTTATTCTCTCCCTTGTTACACAACCATTTATTTATTTAGGGGGAAAGGAATATGTAATATGTAAGGACGGATGCCAGAGAACTCCTAGAAACAGTCATTTCTCTCCATCCAACATGTGGGACCCAGGGCTAAAACTCAGTCTATCAGACCTGGCAGTAAGTGCCTTTACCAGATGAATCATCTTACTGGCCCAATTTCATTCTCTCTTAACAGCTCACCAAGCAGCTGCTTCCTTAGAAATCTGCCTGACTTAGTTTTCCTAGGCTGGAACTTTGTCACCAGCCTTGATTTGATCTGATCTTGATCTGATCACTAGATCTTCTTCAGATATAAAATAGTACATATTTTCCCCATAATTGTGAGATATAATTATGTGTGAGAGCAATATAATCTATTTTGTTTATCCATTAGTTTAGTAGAGTTCTGTTAGATGCAACCACACCAAATCCTAAGTAATGACTATCCTTGAGTCTAAAAAAGGGAGTTATGCCCCCTCAATAGGACACTGTGTAAAAGCAGATTCTATGAATGCTGGTATGCCATTTCTCTCTACAAGCTTTGTTTCTGGAGACTTTGTCTCCTCTTTGACTCTATTTGTGAGGTTATGAACATATCTCTGCTATCATGTTGGCATTATGCCTGTCACATCATACCTGGATGGCTGAGACATTTTTTTTTCACATCTGTCCAGGTGAAGCTGTATTTGATGTTTTGCCCTGCACCTGCGCTTAAGAATCATTTAATAATATAAACCATGAAACATGACAATACAATGGAAAACAAAAAGATCTTTGATAAATGGTGCTGGTTGAACTAGATGTCTGCATATAGCAGACTGTAAATAGATTTTTATCTTATACCCTGCATAAAACTCCAGTCCAAATAGGTCAAAGACCTCAACATAAAAGTGGAAACACTCAATCTAACAGAAAAGAAAATGGAGAATAGCATTGAACTCAGTGATACAGGAGACTTTGTAATAGCCAGAAACTGGAATAACTCTAGACGTCCCTCAGCTGAAGAACAGACAAAGAAAGTATGGTACATCTACACAATGGAATACAATTCAGCTATTATAAACAAAGTTATCATGAATGTTGTGGGCGAATGGATAGAACTTGAGAATATAATCCTGAGTGAGGGGAACCCATATCCTTAATGATGTGCATGGTATATGCTCAATTATAAGTGAATATTAGGCATAAAGTACAGGATACCCATGCTCTACTCCACAGACCCAAAAAAGTTAAACAAAAAGGAAGCCCAAGTATGGATGCTTGAATCTCACTTAGTCATAGGAGGCAGATGGAGGGAGGGAACTAGGTGGGACAAAAAATAATGAGGGGAATAAGGGCATTCAGGATCAGGTATAGGGAGAGACAGGAGAGGTGGCCAGATGGCCATGAGAATGAATGGAAATCTGCAGCTATCAGGGGTGTGGCAGTGGTGGGTATCTTCTGATCATGCCAGAGACCTAGGATAGAGGAGGCTCCAGTAAATCAATAAGGGTGACCTTAGCTGAGACTCACAGCAATGAGTGGATGAAACCTGAAAAGGCCACCCCCTGTGGCCAATCAGGAACCCCAGTGGAGCAATAGAGGAACCAACCCACCCATGAAACTTTTGACCTAAAATTTATCCTGTGGACAAGAAATGCAGACATGGGGGATGGAGCAGAGACCAAGGAAATACTCAAACAATAGCTGGACCAACTATTTCATGGGCACACACCAATCCCTGACACTATTAATGATACTCTGTTGTACTTGAACACAGAATCCTAGTATGGAGCATATTGTCATCTAAGAGGTTCCACACATCACCTGACTCAGAAGGATGCACAGACCCAGAGCCAAACATTGGAGGGGCCTTAGGGATTCTTATAGAAGAATTGGGGGAAGTATTAAGGGCCTCAAATAGGATAGTAGCACCATAGGAAGACCAACAGAGTCATCTAACCTGTACCCTTGGGGGCTCTGAGAGAATGAACCACAACCAAAGAGTGTACACAGTCTGGATCTATCCTCCCCCCTACCAACACCCTACACACATATAACAGATGTACAGTTAGGTCTTGTGGGTTCCTAACTGGAACCAAGGCTATCCCTAAATCTGTTTTCTGTCTATGAAATATGTTCTTCTAGCTGAACTGCCTTGTCTGGCCTCAGTGGGAGAAGATGCGCCTAGCCCTGAAAGACTTGATGTATCAGGGTGAGGGGATACCCAGGGTGGGGAGTATCACCTTCTCAGAGGAGGATGGAGGATGGAGGGAGTATTGAGGGAGAATATGACCAGGACAGGAAGCAGCTATTGAAATGTAAAGTGAATAAAATATATATATGAAAGTTGAAAGACCATGACTGCTCTTACTGTGAGCCTTAAGTATATTAAGGTACCTGTTTCAGTTGGTTTTGTTGTAGCTGTTGTTTTCTTCTAAGACAAGAGCATTCTGACAGACATTGATAGAAAAAAATGGAAAGATGGAGCCCAAAGATTACCAGGAAAAAAGCTTTAAGGGTTGTCTTTTCTTCCTGAATCTGTCACCAACTCCAGGATCAACTTAGTTTTGCTACCTCATACTGTGCTACAGCCTGTTAAACAGCTTCTCTCAGTTATCAAGATCTTTATAAATAGGTGCATCATGGGTCTCAAACATAGATATAATTATCTAATAAATTATATGAACTGGGTAACCAGTGTCTTATTAAGAATATATTTTAAAGAAATTGGCCATCTTTCAAAATTTGTTCACAAAATATTTAGTATACCAATAATTATAAGAAAAACCATTATATACCTCAATTTAAAAATGGTAAAACCACAATACCATGACATATCCATAAAATTTTATAACTTAAACTCATTTAACATTTAGTTCATGAATTTTAGTCAATAAAAATAATCATCCTATTTTATCATTTGAAAATTTAACACTTAAGTAACATGTGATATGTTTTATGTATCAATTATGTCAAGACTGTATAATATACTTTGAAGAAATATTATATAACACATTTATCATATCTTTGTGTATTAATATTCTAATTCTATAGACATTTTATATATGAATTCATTTACATATTAAATATATTATATATAATATTATCACATTATATTATTATAATATTATTTATTATATATAAGTATAATATAAATATAAATAATATCATAATATATTATCCCTCCAGGTATCCTCTCACCCTGAAGCATCAAGTCTCTATAGGTTTTGACACATCTTTTCACACTAAGGCCAGACAAGGTAGCCCTCTGCTACATATGTGCCAAGGGCCTTGAACCAATCATGCATGCTTTTTGGTTGGTGGCTCAGTCTCTGGGAACTCCCAGGGTTTATGTTAGTTGACTCTGTTAGGGTTGCCATGCCCTTCAGCTCCTTGAATCCTTCCCATAACACTTCTCCAATCTCTGTCCAATGCTTGGCTGTGGGTATCTGCATCTGTTTCAGTCAGCTGCTGTTAGAGCCTCTTGGAAGATAGTTAATGCTAAGCTCCTGTATGTAAGCACAACACAGCATCAACAGCAGTGCCAGAGCCCAGGGGATGGATCCCAAGTGAGCCAGTCACTGGACGGTAATTCCTTCAGGCTCTGCTCCATTTTTGTCCTTGTATTTCTTTTAGACAGGAGCAAGTTTCTGTGTTGTTCCTTTACATCCTTTTATGTTCCTAAAAATTAAATTGGAAAGTTTATTACTTAAAGACCTCACTTCCCCCACCTTGCCACATTGGGAGTAAAGCAAGGACATTGTATATTGCCTGTAGATTTGCAAGCCTGACATATTCTAGTCTTCACAATAACCTGAATGTTTTGCAATGGTGGTAACAAATCACCTATGGAAAGCAGACCTCCTTCAATTAATTATTGTGGTGGTTTGAATAAGAATGGCCCCCATAGTCTCATGTGTTTGAGTGCTTGATTCAGGGGGAGTGGCACTATTAGAAGGTGTGGCTTTGTTGGTGAGGTTGTGGCCTTGTTGGAGGAAGTGTATCACTGGACAGGCAGGCTTTGAGGTCTCATATATGCTCAAGCTATACGACTACCTAGGGTGGCAGTCACCTATTTCCTAGATGTAGAACTCGCACCTTTTTCTCCAGCACCATGCCTGCCCACATGCTGCCATGCTTCTTGTCATGACAATAATGGTCTAGACCTCAGAACTCAATGAAATACTTTTCTTTATAAAAGTTGCTGTGGCCATAGTGTCTGTTCACAAAAATAGAAACCCTACCTAAGAAAATTACAATTGGAAGACAATTTGATGAGCTAAACTGATGTTTGTCCAACCTTGAAGGCAGGTAAGAGATGACAGCCTTCTGTCACTTTACTTGGAGTCACTTAAAGATCATCTTTGATTCAGAATTTGAGTAAGAAAATATTCAAACAAAATGTATGAAAGAGGAGTGATGAGGAAAGATGAAGGGTTCTGTTGTTAGTTGGCTGTTTACTGAAACAGTCACTTAGCCCAAGTCTATTTAAATCTTTTTGGTAGGGTCAGATTCTGTGGTGCAGACAATTGGTGTTGGCCCTTCTCAGCTAATTCACCTATGTCAATTTCTACAAGTGATGTCTATTGTTGCACAATAGACTCATGTCAGAGGGTACAGAGTAAGGAGGATCAGAGCGATGTCTCAACAGGTTTGTCTACTAGATTTCTTGAGGTACATATCTCATGCTAAATTGCAAAGAGAGGCACAAGGACTAATATCTGAAGACTCACATCAGGGGTGTACAGAGCCCAGTCAGGTCCCATATAGGAAAGTGTTAATAAAAGTTGTTTATAAAAGAGTCATTTTTGATGAATGAGGTCACACTGTTGCTGACTGTCCATTTGATGCAAATGGTTCTGCAAACAAATCTTCAGTAACTCATTAAAGTTCTCAAGTAAGCACATTTTCCAATGCTCTCTTCAGTCTCAGAGTAAATTCTGCACGTACACAAAGAACTGATATTGGCTTTGCTAACCTGGAAAACATTAGGAGAACAATCATTAATTAGCTAGGTCATTTTCTTATACTTCATTTGCTCTCTGATCTTTTGTGTTTGTTTTGGTTTGGTTTTGGTTTTTTATTTTGTCTGTTGGTTTATGTGCTTGCTGGCTTTAGTTTGCCTTTTTAAACAGAGTTCTTATTGTTTTTATTACCCTTAGTTTAAGAATCATCTACAATGCTAGGAACTTCTTGGGTTATTTCTAAAGTAGCTCTCTTGGCAAATGTCCATTGGACACGTGAATTTCTGAAACAGAAGATTTGAATGAAATTGGGGAATGGGCATTTCAGGGGCAAGGATACCATAAGACCACCTACAAAATCAACTAACCAGGTCTCACTGGGGCTCACAGAAAATGAACTGACAGTCATGGAGCCTGAATGGGTCTGAGCAAGGCAATCTGCATAAACGTTATGGCTATGTTACTTACTTGTCTTATGAAACACCTAATAGTGGGGGCAGTAGCTGTCTCTGCCTCTTTTGTTTACTTAAGTGACTCTTTCCCTCTTACTAGGTTGCCTAGTCTAGTCTTAATATGAAGGGGAGGTGCTTAGTCTTATTGTAATTTGATATGCCATGTTTGGTTGATTTTTCTGGGAAGCCTGCCCTTTTCTGAAGGGAAAACAGAAGGAGTGGCTCTGAGAGGAGAGCAGAGTTGCACAGGGGTTGGGGTTGGTGGGAGGAGCAGATGGAGGGGAAACTTCAGACGGGATGTAATATATGAGAAAAGAACGGTATTCAGTGTTTTAATTTTCCTTAATTTAGGAATCACCTACAATGCTAGAAACTTCCCTTGAGTCATTTCTAAAGTAACTCTCTTGGTCAATCGCCATGTAGCAAGTGAACTTTTGATACAGGTCCACCTCCATCTTTATTGAGGTCAATCGAGCTCCTGGTATGTAACACTAGCATTCCTTTCTGCTGGGACAAACTCCTGAGGCTCAGTCAAAAGGATTAAACAGCCCCCTGCCCTCCAGGGAAACAGGCCAAATAAATAATAATTGAAGATGAAAGAGACTTTCACAGTTTCAAGTAAGGCTAAGAAGATTACAGCTACTGTAACCCCAATCACAGTGGTAGCCTTATTGCAGCTTGGGTTCACAACGAGGTCATAAGTCACAGACAGCAAATAGGGGCTTTGGAAGGTAAGAGTTATGCATCAACACACAGTGTCTGACATTTGCTAATTAGCTGGTACTACCTGACACTCATTTTTTTTAGAGAAGTTAAGATAAATGGGGAAAAAAGTTTGAAACACTAGTCTGCAAGAAGTGCTTAAGGCTTTAATTATGCGTCTCACCACAGGAAATGAGGGCCATCATGCCTGAGAGAAGGATATGCTTGTAGCAGATTCCAGAGACATACTCTGCTGGGAGGCCAACAATTCACTTTGTGTCAGGCACCTTAAATTCAACCACAGAAGTTATTCTCACCTGCAGTATGAACATGGAAACTGAACCTCAAATTCTACACATGATAATATTAACCAAAAGACCAAGAAGAAATAATCCTTGATTCTTAGCAGCAAATACTATATACTCTCTCTGGCTGTAAAAAAATCAAATCAGATAATTGTAAGAATAGTAGCTTAAGAATTGTCTATATGAAAGTAACCTATGGATTCTTTTCTTGTTGAAAATGCCATAAGATTAAAAATAATTCTGATATTTTTAAATGTTAAGGCTAAATACTAATTGCGATAGTTTTTTTTACCAAAGTACTAAAGTCTAAATGCTGTACTGTCTAACTAAACATCAAACTGTCCTTTAAGTATAAAATAACTAGACTACGTCAAGCTAAAAACTAAAACTGAAAAGAATTCTTCCTCTAATTCATTCCTGCGCGTTGCCAAACAGAGTGACTCTAGCCTCCTTGACATTTGGTGACACATGCTATTTTGCATCAATGAACCTGAACTTGAACTGAGACTGTAACACTCATTAACTGTGCGCACTAAGAGAAGTCACTTAATGTGCCAAGACACATTTTTCTTGTTTGTGCCTTATATATAATTCAAGCACATTCTTTCTTTAACACAAAACAGTATAACTATTGCCATTTATTCATAACGAATTTCAAGCTGAGAGGATAGGTTCCCTTTCCAAAGGCATATTATATATAATTTATAGTGTATAAATTCTTAAACTGGATATTTATAAGTTATTTGAGTTGACAAATAAAAATTATATATAATAGCACACATGTATACCGTGGTCAGCACATTCTTTGAGAATCACACACACACACACAGAGGGAGGGGAGAAAGAGGAGAGAGAACAGAATGGCTAAATTGAGTTATTTAATATATGCATAACCTCCTATATTTACTATCTTTGGATGCAATACAACTTAAATCTGATTGCATAGAAACAGTCAAGAGGAAAGACAACAGTTTTCACTGTAGGATAGAGAACTGTTACACAATAGATCTTTTGCATGTCATTGTATTTGAAGTGAAATTGAAGTCCAGAACTTTCTACCTTGGCAGTAATGCATAAACCAAAGTACAAAGAAACACAGTAGACGTCTGGCAGGTACAGACAGAACGTTTTAGTTAAGAACTGGATAAGAACATAGGTCCTAAGCTAAAGTTTCTGGTTTCATTTTGGTTATAATAGTCATTAATTGTGGGACCTTGTGCAGAATAGTTAAGCACAATCCTCTGGCTGGATATGTCAAAGGCTTTAGTGGAGGATTTACCGCTATTGTTTTACTAAATGAACATGATGTATTTGTTAAATTTTCTACATAACCATGTTTATGTGGTACTGACATCTTTAGGTAAAGAAGCTCCTTTTGCAGTAGCCAGTGGTAGCAGCAGAGATACATGATTGGTCACTGAATTCAGAGTAAATGTCCGAGAATAAGTTGAAGGGCCAGCTATAAATGCAAGACCTATACTGCTCTTTCAAAGAATGGAACATTGTGGAAGAAGTCCCTGAAACTAACATAAAAGGCAAAGAAAAGGAAGGAGAAGACATGGTGCATAACTACTGTCTGGGCATGAGAACTCATAGTAGATGATCCCCTGAACAAAATCTTCAGAAGACTGGTCCTATTTAATGGTGTATAAAAGCATTTTATACTGTGATATGATCTCTGGTAAGATACTCATACTCCTATGAAGGCATTCTTACCTTACATTTTGATCACACCTGAAATACAGACATGTCCTTATTACACACCTTTAATAGCAAGCAATGAAGGACAAGTTGGTTTGTAGAAGGAAGCACCCATGTTTGATAGCTATATCTAACTGGGTGACACACAAAGTGACAAATCAGAAAGATTTGACAGAATAGGATATGCCAACTCTCTCAAGTAGAGAGAGGAAAGTGAAGCTACTTACAGAAGAGCAATGTGGAGAAGAGAGGCAGTTTTACTAGAAAAGTTGTAGAGAGCAGGGCCAGAGAAAGGAGGAGGTAATTTTACTAGGAGAATTTTAAAGAGACAGGTTGAAAAGAGAACAAGGTATACACAGGTAAAGACAGAACAAGACAGAATGAGAAGGAGCCAGAAGAATAGAAGAGACTACCAGAGTTAGTTTGGGGCCAATCAAAGCAAAAAGTCAGAGTCAGAGAGAAAAGTCAGATTGAATCATTTGGCTTCGGAAGGAGGTTGAGCCAGAACAGTAGAGTTTAGTCAGCTAACCAGAGCTCAGAAAGAACTAGGAAGTGTTGTTATTTATCAGTAAGCCTTAGAGGCTGAAAACATTCTAGACCTAGATAAAATTATATAGAGCCTAGAAGCTTCCAAGCTGAGGCCTAGAATAGCAGATGGAGGCAGTAAGCCTCAGCTATGACAATTATCTCAGGTGAATGAAAGTTATTTCACAGAAAACTACTTTATGTATAATTAACATATACTAACAAGAAACACTAAAAGGATGTTTCGCCCTTCTGGATTTCTATTTTTTCTCCTAAAATAAAGCCATACTGTAGAGATGAATCAGTGGTTAAAACCACTTGCAGAAGACCTGAGCTTGTTTCCCAGGTACCCATATTGAGCAGCTCACAACTGCCTATAATTTCAGCTCTAGGGGGTCCAGTGTCCTCTTTTTACCTTCATGGGTGCATGCAAAACACACACACACACACACACACACACACACACACACACACACACACA
>JANHMN010000003.1:80289973-80304483 GCA_030674055.1 Rhabdomys pumilio | reverse complement strand
TCCTCCTCCTCTTCCTCCTCCCCCCTCTTTCTCCTCCTCCTCCTCCTTTTCCTCCTCTTCCTCCTCCTCCTCCACTTTCCCCTCTTCCTCCCCCTCTTCCTCCTCCTCCTCTTCCTCCTCTCTTCCTTCTAGACAGGGTTTTTCTGTGTGTCCCTGGTTGTCCTGGAAATTACAGGCTCCGTATACCAGGCTAGTCTCAAACTCTTGAGATCCATCTGCTCTACCTCCTAAGTGGCTTGCTCCACTACTCCTACCCTCCCTATTCCTTTCTTATCCTTCTGCGTCCTGTTTACCAGGAAGTGAACCTCTGTCTATGCTCCCACCAACAGATTCTGTCTCTCAGAACAGTCCAGGATCCAATGGAACTAAACTATGAATAAAGGCCTGAAACAGTGTGGGATAAAGTAATATTCCTTCCCTACATAGCTATTTTCACAGTGATACAATGTTTCAATAATCAGATACCTACTCTCCCTCTGCTTATTGAAAGTTCTTACTTAATACCCTATCCTTCCTCCACCCAACATTAATAGTTTTATAGCACCACCTGCCTTGACACGCTTCAGAACTAATGGCATTGTACCTGGACTGCTGCTTATCACAGTCACCTGCAGAATCTTTAGATTCTGGACTCTTGGCATTCAGAGGTTTGCATCCTTTAATGAATCTAATCTGGACCCATTTTTCAAGGCCTCTGCTCTTTCTTACATTGCAGATTTCAACTTTTAGAACCTTCACACTGTGCTTTCAAGGATTCCTGCCCAGTCTGCCACTGCAGTGTCCCCCACTTCTCTGACACTCTTTCTAACCAGTCACTATGTCTCCTGGAATTGGGCTTTTGTAAACACCAATTTCTCCCTCTATTTCTGATGTAGCAATGTAATCCTAAATTTAATATACACTTGGCAGTTGAGAGGAAAGTGTCCACATGGAGACTTCTAAGATTATTTCTAAACATCTAGGCCAAACAGGCAATGTGGCCATGCAAATATAGTAGAAGACTGAATTCTTATGGGTCAATTATATCAAAACCTTTCATTATGATCTCTCCTTTTCTTCTCAGTGAGAACAAAAGCATTTAAAGGGTCTTTGGTATGTATGTGTCAGAAACTGAGAAGTACTCACCTTCAGACATAAAGATACTTGCTCCTCAGTCTTCTCAAAGTATGGTTGTCAGATTGATAATCCTGTGAAGCCTCTGGTACCTTATATAGTCTTTCAGAGACTAGGACTTGCTATGTAGTACACAGGCTGGCTTCAAAACCTTGTGCTCAAGAGATCCACTTCAGTCTGTGGACTAATGAACCACAAGTGTGTACCACCATGCCTGGCTCTTTTGTTTCTTACTTTTCAATCACCTGATTTCTATCGTGGAGGAGATAATATCTTTGAATTTTGATTGTAGAAAATCAATTAGATAATGTATGTGAAAATAACTGAATAAAAATGACTACCCAACAAATTACATTTTTTCTCTTTTTGAAATTATCTTTAAAAGCCTATTAGTTTAAAAGGAAGTCATTATTTCTCAGATTGTACCTTTGCCTCTGCATTTTAAATGAAGAAGAGCCTCCTAAAAATTTAACAAAACAGCTTAATACATGGAGTTTATCTTTAAGCAATGAGTGAATTGGATTATTTAGATTTTGGTGTTTAATATTTGAAGTTTAGAGGAAAGATAAAGATGGTATATAGAGCATTTAAGAAATATATATATATATATATATATGTTTGATAAATTATAATGAAACCAATTATTTTATGCTAATTAGTTTTAAAAAACCAATACAACATCTAGTCATTGTGTGTTTCCCTTTGATTCCAGCCCATCTACTGCTAAGGCAGCAGGATCATGAGTTTAAGGGTTGTATAACATGAATCTTTTAAAATTATAATATTAAATAATTATAATAACAACAGTAGAGCAGAGAATTTTTACTTTCAAATGTAGTGCACAGGGATAAATTGTAAGCCTGGAGAAAGTTAGATAGAATATACTATTCCTAATTTTAAATGCATCAAGAAGCTATGAAGACAGGGACTGTACTGAGAATGCAGAGAAAAGAGTTATAATAGTACTTTGAACTTCACAGGGTCGAGAATAACATAGGAAGCAATCCTTTGGATGTGCCTGTGCTAGATTGGATTAATTAAAGTAGAAAGATTTAAATAGGGGCAGTGCCATTCCCCAGCTGGGGTTCCCAGCTCACACAAAACAAAAAACAAGCAACCCCACAAAACAACAACAACAACAAAAAGACACAAAAGCAAGGATAGGATACCTTGCTTTCTGCTTCCTGATGGGGATATAGTGTAGCCAGCTGCCACCACATCTTCCCTGCCAGGAGAGACTATAGTCTCAAATTCACCCAAAATAGATTCCAATGCTGCTTTTGTCAGGTATGTTCTCACAGCAGTGAGAAAAGTAATACAGGAGTGCCCCTGAAGAGGTAGCTTGTGTTCTCAAATCACTTTTTCTTTTGAAAAGAGGCATTTGTCCATTCTGAGACATGGCTGAGGCTCAGATTAGAGCATGGGATGTATGAGGCAGTTTCACCATCATGCATGACTGATAATATAATAAATTGGAAACTAAGGAGCCTGGGCATGAGCAGAGTTGGCATTATGCAGAAGTTTCTATAAGAGAAAACTAGCACTTGGTTAGTCTTGGTGCATATACGACCAGCAGTAGGAGATAAACAGCAAGATACCACCATTCTCCTTCTCAGGACAAGTTACTCCCTGTCTGGGGTATAAGGCTGAGGGATTATATGTGAAATCACACAAGCTTATCCATCCAAGAGACAAAGACCTGGTAAGCTCCCAGTCTAATCATAGATCATAGAATAGGTTTGGGGAAGTGTCTTCTTTATTATTGCACTATAATTTTGGTTGGTAGTTGTCCTATTCTGGTATCCATTTTCTTTGTTGTGAGTTTACTGTAGTAGCCAAGGACTCCTCCCATGCCAGAATTCACAGTTTCTCTCATATTAACAACACAGTAGGTACTTTCCATATTGTCAAATTGCCCCAAGGTTTAATATTTAATGTTAAATATCCAGCACATGTATGTTGAATGACCATGCTGCTAAGAGACACACTGTGGTATGTAACATGTATCTCTGCCCATGATGTGTTTTCAACATTCATTTTTGAAGAGATAGAAATGATTGATGATTTTTCTACAGGCAAAATAATCTCATAGAAGCACCCACAAGCGGCAGTGTCCTAATGTACCGAACTTTAGCTCTTCTACTTTTTTACTTAGGAAGAAAGCAAACCAACAAGCCATGGCACTAAGGTAATTTACACTATTAAGTATTCCATTTCTTGAAAAATTTGACTTTAGTTAACATTATATTTATAGTAAGAATATTCTCTGTACAGGTTAAAGGCAACTTCATAATTGAAACAAAACATGAACATGACTTTGCTTGTTTTAGTTATTGTTCTCTTGTGGCGAAAAGACACCAATACCAAGGCAACTCAAGAGAAAAAATGTTCAAATGAAAGCTTGTTTACAGTTTCAAAGGGTCAGCCCAGAACCATTATACCAGGGAGTATACTAGCAGACAGGCATGACATTATAGCCAAGAGCTTACATCTCATCTACAAGTTAAAAGCAGAGAGAAAGAGAGAGAGAGAGAGAGAGAGAGAGAGAGAGAGAGAGAGAGAGAGAGAGAGACTGAGGAGGTTGGCACTGGCTCGAAACCTAAAATACCACCCCAGGTGACACACACCCTCCCACAATTGGGAATCTAGCATTTAAGTATGTGAGCATTTAATCTGTCAGCCAGTTTCATTTAAGTCACCAGAGTACTAATCCTAACTCTTGCTCAATGCCCAACAAGATTCTATACTTCATTTGAAAAATGTGTCTACAAAATCATCACCATAAATTACATTAAAGAATGATATTTTAAGGATAGGAGCAGAAAGTTTTTACGATTTTCTCCACCACTTATCTCCAAACACACACAAATACACATGCATACACAGACACATACACCACACACACACACACACACACACACACACACACACACACACACACACTGCACTTTCTTTTCCTCAGGTCAACTGAGGTTTTTCTAACAACTGTTATAGCCTAATAGACTTTAAAAAGAAAAGCATTTGAAATGAATGCTGATGAAATATATTAAAAATGCTATTAATTAAATGGTCTAATACCAGAGTGAATCTACATTAAAAGCCACATTACTTTCCACAGATAATGGGGAGGAATAGGTATTCAATATAGTTCACATAGCAAGAAGCTAACCTGCAGCAAGTTTTCAAAGAGCCTTTGAGTTATCCCACAAACAGGTCATCAGCTCTGTAAGGAAGAGAGTAGGGAGCAGTGTATGCGTAGCTAGGAATTAATTTCAACATTGTGGAAATGCAGTGTGCCTGGTTGAAAGCTTCCAATGAATCTATAATGTACCCAAGAGGGAACGAGTAGTCATTGAACATCCCTCATGCCAACAGAGCACAGGTTGCAGAGCTCACTCACAGAGTTCATACATGATATTTGCTTTTTGATGCCTTTGTATATCTTGCCCCAATGCTCAAAAGCTCAGGAATTACAGCTAGTGGAGTAAGCCCATGAAACTCCCTGCCCCACAACTGACTTCTCAACAAAATGGCGGTACACGCTAGAATAAAAGACGTTAAAGAGTACATGTAAAACTAGCTTAGTTTCGACAGATAATGGGTGAGAGTATGAATTTTTATTTTAAGACTCAATATAAATTGCGTAGCAAGAAGCAAGCCTGCACATAGTTTTCAAAGGACCTCTGTTTACAAGTTATCCCACAAACAGGGGAAGGCTGGAATAAGCTGAGGAGGGGGTTTACCCTATAGGAAGACCAGCAGTATCAACTAACCTGGACTCTGGAGATCTCTTAGACAGTGAACCACCAGGCAGCACACACAAGCTGGTCCAAGGCCCCCACCACATATACACCAGAGGACTACCTGGTCTGGCCTCAGTAAGAGAAGATGCACCTAACCCTCCAGAGACTTGAGGCCCCCCCGGGGGGCGGTTCTGGTGGAGTTGGAAGTGTGGGGACATCATCTTGGAGAAGGGGAAGGAAAAATGGGTTGAGGAATTGTCAGAGAATGGACCAGGTGGGCGATAACGACTGGACTATTAAATAAATAAATAAATAACAACAACAATAAAAGTTTGCAGCTGGAAAAAAAGAATCATCCCACAAACAGGTTATCAGATAGTTACCAAAACTCCCAAATGATAAGTTTAGTGTTTTAAAAAATAATATTTCTGAAAATAGAAATAGCTGTTATTCTGAGATTGCTCTAGAAATTAAAACATTTTATTACTTTGGAGTAACTAACACAGATATAATTGGTCTGATTTTTTAGGCAGAACAGGGAAGAAACAGTTTCGCAGGTGTCAACATAGGGCACACACTATTTTTGTAGCTTTGCTGAAACAGGCAAGGTACTAACCAATCTTTCTCTCTATAGAAAGTATAGGACTAGTGATTTCCCTGCTCCTTTAAAGTTGAGTCCTGGGTCATGTGAATTGGACATGACCAGTATGACATGAAGATGAACTACTATCACACTGCCCTGGCTATAAGTCAGTTCATGGCTCTCTCTCTAACCTTCTCCTAACATAATTGCTAGAAGTGAGGGACTGAGAGATTTTAGAGCTTAGCGGAAAACCAGTATGCTTGAATCATTGGAAGCGTGCACTACCTCAAACCCCTTAGCAAAGGACTTGATTCTGTGCAGATGGGAACATGAACTAAAGATAAATAAAGATTAATTAAATTAATTAAATTAAAGATAAATAAAACATTACCAGGTCAATTAAGTATGATGTGTGCTTGTTTCATGTATAAGCACAGAGCTTATAATCTGATAACTATAGTTTAATTGCATGTCCACAAAATTCTTCTGAATATTTACAACTGTGTGCATCATGCTCCTGATTTGATAAAGTCACCAGCAGTAACTCTAAGAAGAGGCCTTTAAGTTTGTATATTCGAGTCCTGATTCTGAGGCAATGGCGGGGCATGGAAGCAACACTGATGAGTTTTTTAATTATATATAGAACTTAGGGTGATTGTAAACATCAGAATAATAGACATGTGTACTCAGCATGAACTGAGTTTGTAAAAGTATGGACATGTGGAAAGGAGGTAAAGTGAGCTAAGGTTCTATTGACTGTTGAGTTGTGGGGGATGAAATGGACCCAGAAGGAATAAGCACAGTAAAAGTGTTTTCCTTAAGCTTGAAGAAAATGTTCCATTCTCGGTCACAAGTTAAACTGGTTGTTAATAGAGTTCTTTTTACTTGAAATATCTGGTATCACTGGGAAAATGTCAGCTGAAGATTGTCATATAGATAATTCACATTTGGAGTCATAAAAACTATGCCATTTTCTAAAGTGTCATTTTTAAGTAAAAATGTATCTTCTTTCCAGGAAAATAAATGGTAAATTGGAAACATGATTTTCTGCTCTCACTGCCACATATAAATATCAAACGACATCATTCCATTTCTGTTGATCTCTCATCTTCAAAATGGGAAACAGAAAAAGTAATACTTCTCCAGTAAGAATATAAGACTATTGACTTTTTTAGTTTCTATTTTCATTCCATTTTTCTCCAAATACTTATACTATTCATTTTACTTGTTCTAGGATCAAATATTAGTTAAAGTCTGATGAAAGGCACTGTACTAGTCTCCCTTTACTTATTAAAGTAAATTTTAGAAGAACCATTGTCTTTTTTACAGGATATTTATTTATTTATATTTCAGATGTTATCCCATTTCCCCATTTCCCCATTTCCCCTCCCTAGAAACCCCTTATCCCATCCCCCCTCCTCCTGCTTCTGTGGGGGTGTGCCCCCCACCCTCCCACCCACTCCCACCTCATGATCAGTTCAATGGCTAGCTGCCAGCATCGACCTCTGTATATGTCAGACTCTGGCATAGCCTCTAAAAAGACAGCTACATCAGGCTCCTGTCAGCATGCACTTCCTGGCATCTACAACAGTGTCTGCCTTTGGTGGCAGCACATGGGATAGATACCCACGTGGGGCAGTCTCTAGACTGGCCCCTCCTTCAGTTTCTGTTCCACACTTTGTCTCTATATTTGCTCCTGTGAGTATTTTGTTACTCCTTCTAAGAAGGACTGAAGCACCCACACTTTGGTCTTCCTTCTTCATAAGCTTCATATGGTCTGTGAATTGTATCTTGGGTATTGCAAGCTTTTGGACTAATATCCACTTATCAGTGAATGCATACCATGTATGTTCTTTTGTGATTGAATTACCTCACTCAGAATAATATTTTCTAGTTCCATCTATTTGCCTAAAAACTTCATGAATTTATTGTTTTTAATAGCTTAGTAATACTCCATTGTGTAAATGTACCACATTTTGTGTATCTGTTCCTCTGTTGAAGAACATCTGGGTTCTTTCCAACTTCTGGCTATTATAAGTAAGGCTGCTATGAACACAGTGGAGCATGTGTCCTTGTTATATTGGAGCATCTTTTGGGTATATGCCCAGGAGTGGTGTAGCTGGGTTCTCAGGTAATTCTCAGGTAATGTCCAATTTTCTGAAGACCTGCCAGACTGATTTCCAGAGTAGTTGTATCAGCTTGCAATCCCATCAACAATGGAGAAGTGTTTCTCTTTCTCCACATTCTCACTAGCATCCAGTGTCATTTAAGTTTTAATCTTAGTCATTATGACTGGTATGAGGTGGGATCTTAGGGTTGTTTTGATTTTCACTTCCCTGATGACTAAGAATGTTGAACATTTCTTTAGGTGCTTCTCAGCCATTCGAGTTTTCTCAGTTGAGAATTCTTTGTTTAGCATTGTACCCCACTTTTAATAGGGTTATTTGATTGTCTGGAGTATAATTTTTTGAGTGCTTTGCATATATTGGATGTTAGCTCTCTATCAGATGTAGGACTGGTAAAGATCTTTTCCCAATTTATTGGTTTCCATTTTGTCCTATTGACAGTGTCCTTTGCTTTACAGAAGCTTTGCAATTTCATGAGGTCCCATTTGTCAATTCTTGATCTTAGAGCATAAGCCATTGGTGTTCTGTTCAGGAACTTTTCCTCTGTGCCCAAGTATTCAAGGCTTTTTCCCACCTTCTCTTCTATTAGTTTCAATGTATATGAATTTATGTGAATGTCATTTGACTTCTTCCTTTCCTATTTGTATCCCTTTGACTTTCTTTTGTTGTCTAATTGCTCTGGCTAGGACTTCCAGTACTATATTGAATAGGTAGGGAGAGAGTGGGCAGCCTTGTCCCTGATTTTAGTGGGATTGCTTCAAGATTCTCTTCATTTAGTTTGATGTTGGCTACTGGCTTGCTGTATATTGCGTTTAGTATGTTTAGGTATGGGCCTTGAACTCCTGATCTTTCCAGGACTTTTACCATGAAAGGATGTTGAATTTTGTCAAACACTTTCTCAGCATCTAGGGAGATGATCATGTTTTTTTTCTTTGAGTTTGTCCAGCTTCCTCAACTGATCTGAGTGCAGGGGATCCTCTAGAATGGGTCAGGTTATGGTATCTTCATGAGAGCAGACCAGCTAGGAGTCTGTCCCAGCAAAAAGGACAAAGTGAGAGGAACCATGGTCTTTAAGTTAGGCATATATATTCCAGTAGTGAAGAAGGTAATTTTATACAGAAAATGTATGTAAATAACCACAAAACATGGCTTAATAGTATTACAGATGATAAAAGATCTTCAAAAGACTTATGCTTGATTGAAGAGTGAAGATACATAGGAACTAATCAGGTATAAATGACAAGTGAAAACACAAAATGTTTGCCTGAAAAAACATGTAAGTATAGAGTTGAATTCTATGATTTATTTTTCCTGTTTCTATAATAATAATGTACCAATCTGAAACTTATCCCTAATCAATGCCAGAGAACTTCTGTTCTCTTCCTTTTTATTATTTTATTTATTTTCTTTTTTTTTTTTTACAGTCCATGATAAAGTCTGAACTGTAAAAAAAGAATAAATAAAATAATCCATCCTGGTCCACCCTCTGACTGTTCCACATTCCATACCTCCTCCCCATCTTCAAGAGGATTGTCCCCAACCCTCAAATCCCACCCCACCAGACCTCTCCACTCCTTGGGGCCTCAAGTCTCTTGAGGGTTAGTTGAATCTTCTCTCACTGAGTCCAAACCCTGCAGTCCTCTGTTGTATATGTGTTGGGGGCCTCATATCAGCTGGTGTATGCTATCTGGTTGGTGGCTTAGTGTCTGAGAGATCTAGTGGGTCCAGGTTAATTGAAACTGCTAGGGCTGTTTCTTCCTGTCTGAAAGAACAGCAGGAACAAAAATGGAGAACAGCTTGAAGAAAAGGAGGAGTTTTTCAGGGCTGCCCTCCTTCTCAGCTTCTTCCAGCTTTTTCCTAATTCAACCACAAGAGTCACCAGCTTCAGTCCATTGGTTGGGTGTAAATATCTGTATCTGACTCTTTCAGCTGCTTGTTGGGCCTTTTGGAGGGCAAGCATGATAGACCCTGTTTGTAAGCATATCATAGCATCAGTAATTGTGTCAGGCCTTGGGGTCTCCCCTTGAGCTGGGTCCCAACTTGGGCCTGTTACTGATCCTCCTTTTCTTCAAGCTGTTCTCCATTTTTGTCCCTACTGTTCTTTCAGACAGGAAGAATTCTGGATCAGAGTTTTTGATTGTGGGATATTCTCATTTCTATTTTAAATTTGAAACATTTTTATATTTACCTATATTAGCATCTCTAACTAATATTAAAAATATTAACACTATAATTGTACTTTTCCATTATCATTCTACCTTTTAAGATGCATGAATTCAGTAACAAATTTGAAGTTCAATTGTATCTAATCAGCTTAAACAGTTACTAGAAGACAAACATTTATACAAACAAACAAACAAGAGGAAAAGAACTAACTAACCAAACAAACAAGATACAAAAACCACTTTTAATCCATAAACTATCCAAATGTAATCCAACAAAAGGAAAGAACTAGTTCAATTATTAGTAGTTTATTTATCATTCTTTCAGGACCTTTCACATTATTTATGGTACTTTCAGAACCTTTCCCGAAGATTTTTGTGTAAAATTAAGGCTTAATCCAAGCAATACACTACAAAGATAAATAAAGTAGTTTCAGAATTTTAGAGCAACATTTTTAAGAGCCAGTCACCATCTTTGTTTGGGAATTTGTTATAAAGAAAATATACAGGTTTAAAATTTAAAGTCATCTACTCTACAGAATCTCCAATCCTAGCCAAATTGTCCTTTGTGGAGCATCAGGTTGCTGTATAACACCCTGTGAAAGGATACATCATCATCAAACTCTCTATTGTATGTCACATTATTTCTATAACTTTTCAAACTAAAACATTTAAATATATTATTTGACAATTCCACACATCCATACAGTAGACCGATTATTCTCATCCCCATCGTCTTTTAGTCCTCTCACACCTAGGTCTCTCCTTTACCTCGCCTTACACATCTCTTTCCCATGTTCATGTATTTCTCTTCTGCTTTGTAAACCACTGAGCACCACAGTAGCTATCTCTGTGGACTGGCAAGAAAAAACAATCTTTATTACGAAAGAGTGTTGGGCTCTAGTGCAGAGATTCCAGGGTGGGGAGGGAGGGATAAAAGGAACTCCTTCTGAGACTCATATTCATGTAATTACAGCAATTGCAGTGACATTCATTAAATAGTACCAGCATGTCAGAGACTGTGTGTCCCGTATGTCAAGTTTAAGTATTATGTGAGTTTGAGCTCAAAACTTGGTTATTAATTCTTAATTCTTAACTGTCTATAGAGCATTTTAATCTTATTCTCTTTTCTTTGAGACAGGAAAAATTATAATATAACATCTATCATCAAGCAAAATTCTTCCACACAATCTGATAGCTAGTTCCCCAATAAATTTACAAACCTGATAATAGACAAAGAAAATTACTTTATGTATGAATAACACTGTCCTAATGTTTCTTATTAGATCATGTGAGTTTCATATTCAATTAAGGCAAAATACTGACTTCAGTGACTTCTAATATTCAAGAAGTTATATTGTATAAGTGTATACTAGCATAAAATAATAATATAAAGATTATTATTAAAATAATGTGTTGATAACAGCTGAAAATCATGTCATGTGACCTATTTGTTTTCAGATTCTTGTGATAAATGCACAGATATAGATCTTTTTATCTCACTAACCTGTCTCAATTGCCCAGTCTCCCACTTCTGTAGTTTGAAGACTAGTGTCTGCTTTAGTTGCTCTCAGGCTCCAGCCATTCACAAGACATCCCACAACTTTTCCTGTTAGACATTATCAATGCTTTGAAGTCAATGGACGTTTTCATAGTATTTCCTGACCTCATTTCTATGAAGAGCAATCAGTGAGATGTCTCATTCATACTTGAGTTGATATACAATTAGTGCTAACATTTTATGGATAACCCTGGAAATTTTTGCCTTTGATCTGGGCTTTAATTGAATCTTTCAATAATGTCATATAGTTAATAAAGGGATTGGACATTTTTCATTATGTATAAAATTATTCAAGCATTTTCTAATTGCTTTTGCTTGAGGATATGGTACAAATTAATTTTAGCTTTAATCAACAAAATTTGTTTACAACATTTTTTGTTTTCTTGGAAAAATCATTTAATTCTTTCACTTGACAGGAATATTACCTGTGACAAATAATTAATTGTTTCCTCCTCCCCAATGCTGGAGCTATTCTGAAATAATAAAGAACTCCAATAAAAGGATCATTTTAAGTAGAAGAGAAGACATTGGGCATTCTCTCTTGTCTCTAAACTTGTGTAAAAATGCCAAAGAATTTACCACAAAATATCAACTGTACAAGAAGGAACTTGTAGATAACTATTTAAAACAGTAAAAAAGTTTCTTTCTGTTAATTTTGGTAAAGATGTATAATGCAAATGAAAATAAGCATCATCTTGGTTTTGGTCTACAACTATGGTATTATTATCAATTTGTGGTACTAAAAATCAAACTCAGGGTAGAGATAGATAGATAGATAGATAGATAGATAGAGATAGATAGATAGATAGAATAGCAATTTTTAGTTCTTTCAAAAAGTATAATCAAGTTTGGTATAATTTTTTTTTAATATTTTCATATTACAGTCACTTGTCCTTGGAGTTTCCTTTATTAAAGAATATCATCTCCAGACATATTAAACTTATATGATATTTTGCATATGTTTTAATAAGTCACAATTAAGATGACCTGCCCATTTCATCCTTTTTATAATCTAATAACATCATTTTAATTTCATTTTTCCCATTCACCTTAATTTTTCTAAAATCTAAAAAAAAATACCAGCACTATAGTTCCAATATTATTTGAGGTAACCTTTAATCTTATTAGCAACAGTATATAATAGTATATAATATTATTACAATTTTCCAACCTAATAAAAAGGAAAATAAATGCGAAAGAGCTAAGAAGCTGCCCGTGGTTGCTATCTAGTAAGCAAGAGGCAGGACTGGAAGAAACGCAGCTGGAAATGTTCACATCCTTTAAGCCTTTCAGCTCTAGCTTCAGACATGCATTGGAGTTGTGACTGGGCCAATTTTAGCCCCTTCAAAAAGAAATGCATACAATAACAGCTTTGTTCAAGGAAATAAAAAGTAGAATATAAAAAAAGATAAATGCACCTTCCATGCTTCGCGACACCTAGCTTTTGACACTGTTTGAATCATTTTCTACTTGACATGTGCTGTTTTATGCTTTTGAATTTCTGTGCAGAGCTCACCCACATCCTATTAGAGGACAGAGTGATTCTTAAAATGGGTACTTGGCAAATGATTTCCTTCTATTTTACTCTTCTGGGATTTCTGCTTTATGAAAAATGGCTTACCTGCCGCAATAAACAGACCTCTCTATTGTATTACCTCTGCAGTCACATTTGTAAGATCTCGATTATAGCTCCCTTATTTACATACCGCGTTCGGTGCTTATAAACATCTGCTCCTTTACTATTCTCAGTCTCTGGGGCATAATAGAAAGCAGCCTTCTTCATTTTTCTATCCCAAGTGCTTACCTTAGTAATCTCAGAGAAGGTACCAGTAAAAATATGATCATTGCTGTAGGTGGTTTTTTTTTTCCTCGATGATTTTCCTACTTTATGTAAGAATTTTTGCCCTTAGGAAATACAATGCAGTTCCCAGCACTTTGCTAGATGAAAACATTGAGATTTCTCTAAACATGGAATTTTCTCAGAAAAAAAAAAGAGTAGTCTTGATCAATCACATAATTTAAGACTCACATAATTTAAGACTCAAATTCTAATTTTTCTAAATTAATAAATTTTGACACATGACATAGTGACAAGTTTAGGTCTATTTTTAATGTTTATATTTAACTAGTAACTACTTAAAATTCAGCCAGTCTCCATAGCTGTGTACATTACCTCAATTAGAGATAATCGTCTAAATTTGAGATTTTTAATAACATTTAATAACATTAGAAAAGATATTTGTCCTGCTTCCTGTTTATTCCTTTTATTTTTCTCTATCCTATTGATCACAGTAGCATCCAGGACATTCTAAGAAAATCCTTTACAAGTCACAACTGCAATGTGAGGGCCAGGCCACTAGGTGGAACCCAATTAAATCTAAGGTTATTAAGGTCCACTATTAATCCTTCACAGTCATGGGAGGCTACTGCTGGAAGAACAAAGGACACTGGCAATCCAGCCTGTTATTGTCACAGTATAGTAGAACCAAGCTACCCAAGCTCAGATTCTGAGGCATTGACAAGCAGAAGTAGATGCCCAAAGGATTGGTTACCCCAAGTCTTTGAATTTGAAGCAGTAACTCCCCCCACCCATTCTCTGGGGTTATGAAAGGAGAAAATAGAAAGCTTAAATAAAAGAACAATCCTTGCCCAATCTTCTCTATGGCACGACAAAGCTTACTGGAAAAGCTTTAATTAGCTTACCATGTGGAGTCCACATACTTTGATCTAGAGGAAGTGGATATCGTCACGCCAACAATGGAAATAAAATATCTAGGTTTCCTCTTCCTAGAACATCAAAGAGGTCTCATGTCTCTTGTCTGTTGCAGCTTTGGGCAGATCAACGATGTGGTCAAGTCTGTCTGCAGCTTTTCCTCTAGCAGAGTCTGTGGTCAGGACAAGTTTCTTCTCCAGTTTACTTCCGAGAAGGCTGTGAGGATGAGGGGCGGGTACCCTCTGCTTCTGTGATGTCTGTGCACAGAGATCTATGGGAATATGAGAGGAGCAGGCTGAAGGATGAATAATCATGACAAGTTAATACAGGAAGCTTCTCTGCCCTTCATTCAGCCTGGGCCTTTTCTACAGAGTTGCATTATGCAATGCCTTTTTTATAGAATGGTATAGAGGAAATAAAACCCAACACCATGCAATGGTGTGAAAAGTATGTAGTGTGTGTGTGTGTGTGTGTGTGTGTGTGTGTGTGTGTGTGTGTGTGTGTGTGTG
>JANHMN010000003.1:80257506-80279503 GCA_030674055.1 Rhabdomys pumilio | reverse complement strand
TCTCTCTCTCTCTCTCTCTCTCTCTCTCTCTCTCTCTCTCTCTCTCTGAGGGTCTGTTAGGCTACTAATCATTCAGATGTTCACAGGTTAGAACACTTAGTGTAGACATAGCCTCTCTCCTCTCTGCCACCTACTGACACACGTGTGACACAGCAGCCATGCCAACAAGGCCTCTAGGGGCAGGCAAGACCTTGGCTATTTTCAACCTCCTGTTGTTGACCTATTAACTTATAGTAAGAAGTGAGGAAAAGTGACTTGATGTAAAGGATGTTAGAAGGGTGACAGTTCCAAACCACTTACCGCTACTGAAAACACTATAAGGAGACGCAGTATGATGGCACATACCCTTAGTCCCAGTTATTTGGGAGACTGGTATCGGAGAAACAAATGAGCCCAGGAGTATCTGACTAGCCTGGGCATCAAAGTGAGATGCTCATTAACAATAACAATATTAATAATAATAATAATGATAATGATCATAATAATAAAACCAATGAAAGACATACCTGTTTCTAAACTACAAAATAAATAATTAAATAAATAAAAGTTCTTTCAAAGGTAATCCAATCACCAAAAGAACACACATGGTATTTACTCACTGATAAAAGGACATTAGCCCCAAAGCTTGAAATAGCCAAGATTCAACTCACAGACCACATGAAGCTCATGAAGAAGAAAGACCAAGGGTGGATGCCTCGGTTCTACTTAGAAGGAGTAACAAAATATTCAAGGGGGCAAATATGGAGACAAAGTGTGGGACAGAAACTGAAGGAGCAGCCGTCTGGAGACCATTACACTTGGGTATCCATCCCATGTGCAGTCACCAAAGGTAGACGCTGATGTGGATGTCAGGAAGTCCATGCTGACAAGAGCCTGATATAGCTCTCTCCTTAGAGGTCTGCCAGAGTCTGACATATTCAGAGGCAGATGTTCACAGCTAACCACTGATCTGATCAAGGGTTTCCCAATGGAGAAGTTAGAAAGAAGATTGAAGAAGCTGAAAGGGTTTGTGGCCTCATGAGGAGAGCAAACAAAACCAACCAGAACTCCCCAGGGTCTAAACCACCAGCCTGGAAGCACATAGGGAGGGACCCATGACTCCATCTGTATATGTAGTGGAGGATGGCCTTGTTGGGCATAGGTGGGAGAAGAGATCCTTGGTCCCATGAAGGCTGAACACCGAGTGGAGGGGAATTCGAGGGTGGCAAGGTAGGAGTGGGGGAGTGGGTAAGGGCACATCCTTATAGAAGCAGGAGGAGGGGGGGTGGGATAGGACATTTCTGGTGGGGGGGATGGGTAAGGGGATAAAATCTGAAGTGTAAATATAATATCCAATAAAAAAAGAAAAAATTAAAAAGTAAAAAAGATAATAGGAAAAAAAAAGTTCGTCCAAAAGATGTCAAGCTCTAATGACTCACTTGTATGAGGAGTTTTTGAAGTGTTTTTGCGCTCATTTCGTGGGTATCTGATGTTACTCAGACTTCAAGACCCATATCCCTGCTCCGTGATCCTCATCAGCTAACTTCACCTTAGTCAGACTACAGTTCATGTGACACTCAGAGACACATATGATTCACAAAGGTTTTCCTCTTAGATGTATCACTTTGAAGTGTGAATCACATTCCCTTAAGAGCTCTGTTGAATCTCCTTTGAGGCGGCCACAGTGACGTGAGTAATCTTCCCTTGATGGAATGAGGATTGTTTCGAGAACTCCATAGAAAGCTTTTTTGGTTGCAACCATTGAAATGTGAGCATATACGGAAAAAGTATTAGCATTTGTTCTTTACCTTAACTTTTCTATCCCAGAGAAGGCTTGTCAAAAGCATTTTCTAAAAGTACACAGCATATTCTACAAGTTTAATCTGTTGAATGTGATAGGCCTAGAGAATCAGAATTTTAAACAGCGATCTGTTTTTCATAATCTTTATGAATAACGCATTACTGCACTCTTATATGTGCACCATGGTTTTCCAGAGGTCATTGGAAGCTATCAGTTACCCCTGCAGACCTAGTGGAGAAACAGATATAAAAAATCATCTGCTTTTTATTAAGATTTTTTATGAAAGATATTTTAAGAAAATTCTTGGAGAATTTTGCACATATATTTAACATAATACATCCACATTTCATTTCTCTCCTTTAATTCCTCTTGGATTGAGGAATGCTTTGCTAGCTTCATGTCTGTTTGTTTTCCTTTTTTAAGCTCATTGGCTCCAATTACTACTGAACTTATGTGCATAAATGGGTCATTCCATGGAGAATCAGCAGCCTACCAATGGGCACATCTCTAAAGAATGACTTTCTCTTCCAAGAGTAGCTGTTAACTGCCAATAGTTCTTCAGCTGTGGATGGGTCCTTGGGATCCCATTCCCTATCTGTGCTGGAACATTTATTGGCTTGATATTTTGCAGGTAACCATAGCTGCTAACTTCAAGAATACAGTAGCCATATCATTTCAAGAAGATACCATTTTACAGCATGCCTGTCCCTTCCATTTAGGGGCAAAAGCAGGCTGGCAACATCCTGTAAAACACATTTTGCTGCTATCATGCATCTTCTTAAACCATCTTATTTTGTGAAACTATCAAACCATTTTGTCAATGCTGTAATAAAAGTACTAGCTTCATCTAGCTAGTAGTAAACGGAGTCTGAGAAATAAACATTAAAGCCAGGGTATTAAACCACATGTGATAGCTTAGATATTCAAATTCAATTATATTCACTTGACTGCAAGCACAAATTCTGTCAATTATACTACCATTTAAGATACATTCGGGTGTGAATGATACTTCAGTTCTAGTGGAAAGATTGTAATTCTCTACTAATGCATCTTAGGTTAAGAAAGTAATCTACTTATTAGTTGAAATTTATGTGTCAATCAGGTTAGGTTTTATTGTGATAACAAACAATCTTGGCATAACTAGAACATCAAACACCTAAGATTACTTTTTCTGTTTTCTCCAAGTCTGTCTTGAAGTGTCCTGGGGGTTCTGCCCTGTGTTTGGGACCCAGTTTAGCAATGTACTATGTCTATCCTCTACATCACCTTTGCTCATTGCTGCAGGAAAAAAAAAATGCCACTCAAGGCAGGAGCCTTCCTACTTACTTGAAAATAGACAAAGTGAGTGTGATAGCCATACTCAGAAGTAAGAGCATAGAGATATTCTGCTAAGTGTTCCCCTGAAAATATAAGTGACGAAAGCAAGCTGGAGCTACTAGACTTGAAGAAACAGGACTTGAGCTCTAATGTCTTTTACAAAGTACTAAGAAACATTGCCTGAAGCATAATGAAGGCTAATACTAAAGGCAGTTAAATTGAAAATTATCACTTTGTTGACTTTTCTGGCTAACAGCCCAAAGATGGCTCAGATTCACATAGCTCTTATATTGTTACATTCCAGCTCACAAAAGAACCCTAATGAAACTACCCTGTGCAAAGAGCAAAAGGCAGTTAACTCTTTAGTTGGGAAGTTGTCCCAGACTGGGCTTCCCAGTAAATAGACTGTAGAACAGATACTTGTTTATAGAAATGGCACCATCTACAAGAGAGTGAAGGAATTAAGACTGAAAAGGATGAAGTGTGACTTGTGCTGCAGTAATGCAGAGCTCATCTCCTTGGGAGAATAGAACTGAATGACTCCTAAGGAGCATTCTAGATTATATTATAGAAACCTGGTTACCCTTGGGTCACATTCAATGCTTGAAGTGTAATTCCCAGAGAGGGACCAAACTGGGAGCTGTAACTAGTTAGCAAACTCCTGCAGCCAGAGAAATTAAGAAATGAGTTTTCATCATGAATGGAGAGGTCTGAGCAGTTCCCTGGGGCAGTCACTTTAGCAATGCAGAATGGACAAAGCTGTAAAACCCCAAAATTTAGGACTACAGTTTCTCCTTACTGTTCATCAAATCCTCTTTCAGCTTGAAAAGTAAGCTAATGGAAATCCTTAATGTTAAATGTTCTAACATGTAAACAGTGGCATTTATGGAAACATGAATCATTTATACAAAAGGTAAGTTATTTTCTCTGGCCTCTGTCATTCTCATCTGGAAGTAATTGACTTCCTATGAATCACTAATGTATCAAAATGTTAGGCTTGATTGCAAAACACAGTCATGACAATCACCTCAGAAATAATTTTTAAAAGGCTATATCCACCTGAGTTGAAATACTTTCCAAATTATTATATCTTAGATTATATAGTGTATCTCCCTGAACATTTTTTAGGGTTATTTCAGTCACCTGTGGATAAAAGGGGGTATATTTTGTGGAGCAAGAACATTTCTTGGTGACTTCACTCATTGGGGGGTGAAGATAATTTAGATAAGTTTTTGAAGTGTGTGTGTGTGTGTGTGTGTGTGTGTGTGTGTGTGTGTGTTAAAAAGAGAGAGTGAGAGAGTGAGAGAGAGAGAGATTAATGATGCATAGAACTGTACTATTTTCAACATAAAACTAAGTACATTTACATAAATTTGATGCTTGCTGTCGATATGTCAAGCCAGAAATTCATTTTGTTGTGCTTTCAAGGGAATTTCTTTCTTTCTTCCTTTTTTTTTTTTTTTTTTTTTTTGGTTTTCAAGACAGGGTTTCTCTGTGTAGCACTGGCTGTCCTGGAACTCACTTTGTAGACCAGGCTGACCTCAAACTCAGAAATCTGCTTGCCTTTGACCCCAAGTGCTGTGATTAAAGGTGAGCTCCACCACTGCCTGGCTAGGAAATTTTAATAAAATAATTTAGATGCAGCCCCTAAATGACTACAGCATTCCTATACTGCACCAATTATGATTCCTTTCAATTTTCCTATCTTTTGCACTTTGCAAACATGTCTCTTGTAACTATTTCCCCAGAAAATAGAACAAGTGAAACTGGTTTGTGTTTCAGTAGAACATGAAGGGTAGCTTCTGTTTGAGGTTATCCTTCAATAGAGCTTTACAATGGGAATTACTCGACTCATCCTCCAAAGACAGCTCCTGGATCCTCTGTATCAATGTGTCTTCTAAAGCAAGGATATGACTGAAAGTGAGAATGGACTGCCACTTTTCAAAAGCCAAAATCTTTTCCCACATCTTATCTTATATAACCCAATTTTGAGAACTATCTATTTTCTTGATTTTTTGAACTGAAAAAAAAAGAAAGAGAAATTTAAAAAATATTAAAGAAAACAGAGTAAAATTTTGGGGGCTGGAGAGTTGACTCTGTTGTTAAGAGGTCTGGATGCTCTTCCAGAGAATCCAGCTTCTATTCCTAGAACCCACCTGATGACTTATAACCATTTGTAACTCTAGTCACAGGGTTTCTAATGTCTTCTTCTGGCCTCTGCAGGCACCCGGCAGTCACACAGTACATAGACACACATATGTGCAAAACACTTGTATACATTAAAAATAAAGGAAACATTTCAAATATTCTTAAGGTGTCACTGGATGAAATATTACCTTCTTTTGACATACAGTGTGATCCTATAGTATATAAAGGCGATTGGGATTCAGAAACAGACACATGCTCACACTCATTCAGTTAAAGGCCTTTGAAAAGGACTTAATATTTTTAATCCATTTTTGAGATTTATTTATTTTATTATTTTATGTGTATGGTGTTTTTCCTGTGTGTGTATTTGTGTACTACATACTTGCAGTGGGTCTCTTGTATATATGTAACTACAGTTACAAATAGTGCTTTGCTGCAGTGTGATTTCTGGGAATCAAACTTACATCCATTGAATGAGTATCAAATGCTGTTAACCACTAAGCCATCTCTCCTACCATAGGACTTAGTATTTCTGAGCCTTGCATGTTTTATCTAGAAAATGCCAAGTACTATTTATCATCTATCTATAAGCCATATGTCTGCCTATCTGTCAATCATCTATAACATACATTTCTATAGGTTTTCAGACCTAACATTACATAATCAACTTGTTATATAACAAGTTATTTAACATTTGAATGAAATGATTGTGCCCATCCCTCCACCTGCTTATTACAAATCCTATCGACACCAAGGCAATCACTCAGAAACTCTAGATGGGAAAAGTGAAATGCTTGAATTTGATAGGTATGTATCTTTGTAACTCAGTCTGTTCCTCTCATGTCTTTTTTTCTCAAGCAAGTTTTGACAATAAGAATATCAAATACTTTCCTTTAGTCATCCCAAAGAAGCCCTAGGAATATTCCAAATATTGTATATTTTCATCTCCCTTTGTTACCTGGCCCATTTTGTATGGATTATATTCCTCACCATGTGAGATAATTTTAATTAAAGCTGATAATTCTGGGGTGCCTTCCACATGCTTGTTGATGGCTGTGATATAAATGAACATAATAAACAAACCATCTAATATTGATAGAGTCTACAGCTGCATCTGCTAATTAGGATCACTAAAGGCTTGGAGGGCAAGTGTTCTCGTATGACATTTGTTTAATTAAAGCCTTTGTCTGCCCTATTGAAAAGGATGAAAAATATTTTACTTTAAGTGTGCTGAAAACAAACATAGGCTTTAGAATGCTGAATATTCCACAATAGTCTCCTCTGGGCTCCCAGAAAGATTTAGTAAAAAATAAAATATTGTTTTGATAATACCAGTTATGTAATTGTTGCTGCCCCCTTTAAGCAAACTTGATAATTTAGTCTATTTGCAAATCCAATATGTGCATATGCATTTTTTATCTAGCTAATAAACTTTAAGGAACTGTGTGGGTATTATAGCATATATATATATATATATATATATATATATATATATATATTTACATATATGCAAATATACATACACATAGAAAGTATGTTAGACAAGGAAAAAGAGACAGTAAAGTGGGAGAAATAAGAAAATAAAATGAAAGGGAAAGGACAGAACTACAAGGGTGCTTGGGGGCAGGAACACTCACATAAGAAGCCAGTAAACAGTTACAGAATGCCCTTCCACCCCTCTCCCGAATATGAGACCACGCCCAGTCCACTCCTTCCTGGACACCGGACTCCTCCTGAGACATCCTAGAGGGCGCACTGAACCCAGAGTGGTAGGTAAGAAGACCCAAACAGTGCCCTACGACCATAGCTGGGTGCAGGGAGTACTCAGATTCCAGCAGAAACCCAAACTGGCCCCTGCGGAGTGGAGCTCCCCTTCTGCCCCTCTCCTGGATCTGAGGCCTGGTGTGGACCCACACCAGGTCCGCTCCTGAATGGACACCAGACTCCTCCCGAGACAACCTAGAGGGTTCACTGAACCCAGAGTGGTAGAGGATCCACTGAACCCAGAGTTGCAAAGAAACAACTGAACTCAGAGCAAAATACAACATATCCCAAGATATCCTAGAGGAACCACTGCACTCAGAGTAGTGGGCACCTGATCTTGAGACATCCTAGAGGAGACACTGCACCCAGAACAGCAGACACCTAGCTGGTTTGCAACCTTGGAGGCACCATATCCTGAGGCATCCTAGAGGTACCATTGTATTCAAAACAACTGGAGAAGATCACAGAGACATCTGGACCCAGAGGAGATCAGTCACAAGCAAGATAACTGGAAAGGCAGGCTTCAGTCAGAGACAGCAGGTACAGGTAGCGCTAGAGTTAACCAGATGGCAAAAGGCAAGTGCAAGAACGTAAGCAACAGAATTCAAAGTTACATGGCATCATCAGAACTCAGTTCCCTCATCATAGGAAGCCCTGAACACCCCATCACACCAGAAAAGCAGGATGCAGAATTAAAATCACTTCTCATGATGATGATAGAGGACTTTAAGAAGGACATAAATAACACTCTCAAAGAATTTAAGGAGAACACTGGTAGAGAGAAGCCCTTAAAAAGAAAACACAAAAATCCCTTAATGAATTCCAAGAAAACACAACCAAACAGGTGAAGGAATTAAACAAAACCATCCAAGATCTAAAAATGGAAGTGGAAACAATAAAGAAATCACAAAGAGAGACTACTCTGGAGATAGAAAACCTTAAAAAAAAATCAGGAGTCATAGACACAAGTATCACCAACAGAATACAAGAGATAGAAGAGAGAATCTCATGTGCAGAAGATATCATGAAAAACATTAACACATCTGTCAAAAAATGCAAAATACAAAAAGCTACTAACCCAAAACATACAGGAAATCCAAGACACAATAGGAAGAATAAACCTAAGGATAATAGGTATAGATGAGGGGGAAGACTCTGAACTTAAAGGACCAGTAAATATCTTCAACAAAATTATAGAGGAAAACTTCCCTAACCTAAAGAAAGAGGTGTCCATAAACATACAAGAAGCCTACAGAACTCCAAACAGTTTAGACCAGAAAAGCAATGCATCCCACCACATAATAATCAAAACATCAAATGTAGAAAAACAAAGAAAAAATACTAAAAGCAGTAAGGGAAAAAGGTAAAGTAACATATAAAGGCAGACCTATAAGAATTACACCAGACTTCTCATCAGAGACTATAAAAGCCAGAAGATCCTGGACTGATATCATACAGATCCTAAGAGAACACAAATGCCAGCCCAGACTACTATACCCAGCAAAACTCTCAATCAATATTGATGGAGAAACCAAAATATTCCATGACAAAATCAAATTTACACAATATCTTACCACAAATCTAGCACTTCAAAGGATAATTGGTGGAAAACTCCAATGCAAAGAGGGAAACTACAACCTAGAAAAAGCAAGAAAGTAATCTTCCAACAACATTAAAAGAAGGTAGCTATACAAACATAACTCCACTGCCAATAACAAAAATAACAGGAAAAAACATTCATTTTTCCTTAATATCTCTTAATATCAAAGGACTCAGTTGTCCAATAAAAAGACATACAGTATCAGACTGGATACATAAACAGGACACAACATTTTGCTGCATACAGGAAATGCACCTTTGTGAAAAAGACAGATACGACCTCAGAGTAAAAAAGATGGAAAACAATCTTCCAAGCAAATGGTCCCAAGAAACAAGCTGGAGTAGCAATTCTAATATCAAATAAAAACATTTTTCAACCAAAAGTAATCAAAAAGATAAAGAAGGACACTTTATATTCATCAAAGGAAAAATGTACCAAGAGGAACTCGCAATTCTTAACAACTATGTCCCAAATGCAAAGGCAACCACATACATAAAAGAAACTTTACTAAAGCTTAAAGCATACATTGCACCTCACAATAATAGTGGGAGATTTCAACACCCCACTTTCAGCTATCGACAGAACGTGGAAACAGAAACTAAAACGAGACACAATGAAACAAACAGAAGTTATGAACCAGTTGAACTTAACTGACATCTATAGAACATTTCATCCTAAAACAAAAGAATATACCTTTTTCTCAGCACCTCATGGTACCTTCTCCAAAATAGACCATATAACTGGTCACAGAACAGGCCTCAACAGATACAAAGAGATTGAAATAATCCTTTGTACACTATCAGACCATCATGGATATGGTCTTTGATATAAACAAAAACAACTGAAAGCCCACATACACATAGAAACTGAACAATGCTCTACTCAAAGATAACTTGGTCAAGGAAGAAATAAAGAAAGAAATTAAAGACTTTTTAGATTTAAATGAAAATGAGGACACCTCACATCAAAACTTGTGGGACTTCATGAAAGCAGTACTAAGAGGAAAACTCATAGCTGTAAGTGCCCACAAAAAGAAACTGGAAAAAGCATACACTAACAACTTGACAGCACACCTGAAAGCATTAGAAAAAAAAAGAAGCAAATACACCCAAGAGGAGTAGAAAGCAGAAAATAATCAAACTCAAGGCTGAAATCAACCAAGTAGAAACAGAAAGAACTATACAAAATATCAACAATACCAGGAGCCGATTCTTTGAGAAAAACAACAAGATAGAAAAAGCCTTAGCCAGACTAACCAAAGGGCACAGAGACAGTACTCAAATTAATAAAATCAGAACTGAAAAGGGAGACATAACAACAGAAATTAAAAAAAATCATCAGATCCTACTACAAAGGCCTATACTTAACAAAATCAGAAAATCTGGATGAAATGGACAATTTTCTAGATAGATACCAGGTACCAAAGTTAAACGAGGAGCAGATAAACCATCTAAACAGTTCCATAACCACTAAAGAAATAGAAGCAGTCATTAAAAATCTCCCCACCAAAAATGTCCGGGGTCAGATGGTTTTAGTGCAGAATTCTATCAGACCTTCAAGGAAGACTAACATCAATTCTCTTCAAACTATTCCACAGAATAGAAACAGAAGGAACAATACCCAATTCAATCTATGTAGCTACAATTACTCTTATACCGAAGCCTCACAAAGACCCAACAAAGAAAGATATCTACAGACCAATCTCTCTTATGAATATTGATGCAAAAATACTCAATAAAATTCTTACAAACCGAATCCAAGAACATATCAAAGCAATCATCCATCATGATTAAGTAGGCTTTAACACAGGAATACAGGGTTGGTTCAATATTCGGAAATCCATCAATGTAATCCACTACATAAATAAACTCAAAGAAAAAAAAAAACACATGATCATTTCACTAGATGCTGAGAAAGCATTTGACAAAATCCAACATCCCTTCATGTTAAAAGTCTTGGAAAGATCAGGAATTCAAGGTCCATACCTAAACATAGTAAAAGCAATATACAGCAAGCAAGTAGCCAACATCAAACTAAATGGAGAGAAATCAGAAGCAATCCCACTAAGATCAGGGACTGCACAAGGCTGTCCACTCTCTCCCTACCTATTCAATATAGTACTGGAAGTCCTAGCTAGAGCAATTAGACAAGAAAAGAAAGTCAAAGGGGTAGAAATAGGAAAGGAAGAAGTGAAAATTTTCAGATGATATGATAGTATACTTAAGTGACCCTAAAATTTTTGCCAGAGAACTCCTAAACCTGATAAACAACTTCAGTAAAGTGGCTGGATATAAAATCAACTCAATCAAATCAGTAGCCTTCCTATATTCAAAAGATAAACAGGCTGAGAAAGAAATTAGGGAAATGACACCCTTCACAACAGTTACAAATAATATAAAATATCTTGAAGTGAACCTAACCAAGCAAGTGAAAGATCTGTATGACAAGAACTTCAAGTCTCTGAAGAAAGAAATAGAAGAAGATCTCAGAAGATGGAAAGATTTCCCATGCTCCTGCATTGGCAGGATTAATTTAGTAAAAATGGCCATCTTGTCAAAAGCAATCTATAAATTCATTGCAATCCCCATCAAAATTCCAAATCAATTCTTCATAGAGATAGAAAGAGCAATTTGCAAATTTATTTGGAATAACAAAAAACCCAGGATAGCAAGAACTATTCTCAACAATAAAAGAACTGGGGGAATCACTATCCCTGACCTCAAACTGTACAACAGGGCAATAGTAATAAAAACTGCATGGTATTGGTACAGAGGCAGGCAGGAAGATCAATGGAATAATTTGAAGATCCAGAAATGAGCCCACAAACCTATGATCATTAGATCTTTGACAAAGGAGCTAAAATCATCCAGTGGAAAAAGGTTTTTTCAGCATTTTCAGCAAATGGTGCTGGTTCAACTGGAGGTCAACATGTAGAAGGATGAAAATCAACCCATTCTTGTCTCCTTGGACAAAGCTCAAATCCAAGTGGATAAAGGACCTTCACTTAAAACCAGATACACTGAAACTAATAGAAGAGAAGGTGGGGAAGACCCTCGAATACCTAGGCACAGGGGAAAAGTTCCTGAACAGAACATCAATGGCTTATGCTCTAAGATCAAGAATTGACAAATGGGACCTCATAATATTGCAAAGCTTCTGTAAGGCAAAGGACACTGTCAATAAGACAAAACAGCAACCAACAGGTTGGGAAAAGATCTTAACCAATCCCACATCCGATAGAGGGCTAATATCCAATATATACAAAGAACTCAAGAAGTTATACTCCAAACAACCAAATAACCCCATTAAAAATAGGGTACAGAGCTAAACAAAGAATTCTCAAGAGAATTTCTTAAGGTGGCTGAGAAGCACCTTAAGAAATGCTCAACATCCTTAGTCATCAGGGAAATGCAAATCAAAACAACCCTGAGATACCACCTCACACCAGTCAGAATGGCTAAGATTGAAAACTCAGGTGATAGTAGATGCTGGCAAGGATGTGGAGAAAAAGGAACACTCCTCCATTGTTGGTGGGATTGCAAGCTGGTACAACCACTCTGGAAATCAGTGTGGTGGTTCCTCAGAAAATTGGACATAGCATTATCTGAGGATCAAGCTATACCACTCCTGGACATGTACCCAGAAGATGCTCCAACATATAAAAAGGACATATGCTCCACTATGTTCATAGCAGCCTTATAATAACCAGAAGCTGGAAAGAACCAAGATGTCCCTCAACAGAGGAATGGATACAAAAACTGTGGCACATTTACACAATGGAGTATTACTCAGCTATTAAAAATAATGAATTTGAGAAATTTTTAGGTAAATGGATGGAAGTAGAAATTATCATCCTGAGTGAGTTAACCCAATCACAAAAGAACACACATGGTATTTACTCACTGATAATCGGATGTTAGCCCAAAAGCTTGGAATAGCGAAGACTCAACTTACAGGCCACATGAAGCTCATGAAGAAGGAAGACCAAGGGGGGATGCCTCAGTTCTACTTAGAACCAGTAACAAAAATACTCAAGGGAGTAAATACGGAAACAAAACATGGGACAGAAACTGAAGGAGGGGCCATCTGGAGACCATTCCACCTGGGTATCCATCCCATGTACTAGACACTGATGTGGATGGCTAGAAGTGCATGCTGTCAAGAACATGATATAGCTGTCTCCTTAGAGGTCTTCCAGAGTCTCACACATTCAGAAGACGATGCTCACAGCTAACCACTGATATGATCAAGGGTTTCCCAATGGAGAAATTAGAGAGAAGACTGAAGGAGCAGAAAGGGTTTGTGCTGGTTTCCATGAGGAAAGCAACAATATCAACCAAGCAGAGCTTCCCAGGGTCTAAACCACCAGCCTGGGAGCACATAGGGAGGGACCCATGACTCCATCTGTATATGTAGGGGAAGATGGCCTTGTTGGGCATAGGTGGGAGAAGAAATTCTTGGTCCCATGAAAAACAAACACAGAGTGGGAGGGCAGAATATGAGGGTGGGGAGGGGGTAGTGGGGGCAGTGAGTATGTGGGGGCACAGCCTCATAGAATCATGAGGAGGGGGGATGGGATAGGAGGTTTCTGGATGGTGGGAGGAAGTGAGATAAGGGGATAAAATCTGAAATGTAAATATAATACCCCCCAAAAAATTAAAAACAAAATAAAAATATTATCTTGATAATAAAATTTGTTTTGAGAATTGTTTATTGCAGAGTACACAGCCTTGGTATATCTACTCATCAGGCAAGCTAAGAAGACCTGCTCAAAACTCTGATGTCCTGGAATTCCATCTGGATGCAGTGAAGACACAGCGTCAGAGGCTTATCTGTTTACTTTTCCTCCCACCCCTCTTCTAATATCTCAAAGCCCATAATCAGCTTGAAGAAGTTAATGAAGAGTCAGTGCCCCTATTCCCTGGGCTTGGGAACTAAGGTGGTTAATATTGGGCTGTCTTTCTAGGAAAAAGTAGTTGTTCTGTTGTTACAGGGAGAATTAGTTAGGATTTATTTCATGATCATAAGCTAATGGTAGAAATCTGTATAATTGTTATCAAGATGAAGTTATAATTTCTTAATGGTACAAAATTTACTTTGATTTCAAATTTAAGGTTTCCATGGGTACGAGCCTCTTATTGATATAAAAGTGAGATGAATATTGTTACTCTCATAGGCATTGTGCCTCTATAATACATTTAGGAATACAGGCTTAGATCCAGTTCTTCTTTAACTTTCTTAACTAATTTGAGATGGTTAGGCTGAAAGTTAAGGGCCTTTGGAAAATTCATGGCTTGGGGTTTATTGCTAGGGTGTTTTCCATATTTTATTTAGAAATAGCTGAGAGGAGTTAACAGACAACAGTCCAGATTACCTTACATGGATAGTTGGTTTTCAAAATGTCAGAAGTCCACAGAATTGACGTTACAAACATTCCTGTAGTAATGTTCATTTTGATTAGAGACCTGTCTGCTTCTGACAGCTTCCTGTCTTGGATTCTAAGAAGAAATTGAGCATCTTTGGAGTTACTCCATTTGTGGTGAGACAGCCACTAGGCAAGAATTGCCTCTTCCCATCTACAGACAAATTATGGTCCAGAAAAGGACACACTTGCAGAATAGTCAACTGATTATATCTGCCTAGACAGAGTAATCAGCCCTTAATAATTCTGCATCACTAAGGTCTGTCAGATGCTCCTGGGCCAGAAGGCTGAAGATCAGATGCTCCAACATTTTGTAGTATAGGGACTGTCCAGGTGTTCATCGGTCTCTATAAATTGGCTAAGATTTAGAAGCTATGCTTTGTGCTTCCCATAATGTCAGTTAATTCAGTCATTCCGGATTTCTAATAGTGTTGAAAACTTATAGTCTCATAGCCAATCCTATTTACTTTGAGAGAAAAAATTTGAGTGTATGGTTTTCAACTAACATTCACTCTAAAGGCAAAAAGAAAGCCAGGTTCAGAACTAAGTGTTTTTGTTAAGAAAGATGATAGAGGTTCTGGTTAGTCAACAAAATGATGAACTGGATATTAGAACTATCTTGGTACCTCACTGGTACAAATTGGTATAATTATGCTCTAATTGTGTTTTGAGAGAAAAGTTTTATTTTAACAGGAAGGGTGATATGTAGGAGGAGCTAGGATGAGAGGAAGACAAGGAGTAAGGAGAGGAGGAGAAGAAGGAGAGGAGAAGCTAGGTGATGAAAGAGAGAAAGAGAGAAGGAGAGAGGGGGACATGGAGGCAGATGTTCACGTGTCTCCACCAGTCAAAGATACTTGATATATCTAGGTTGGGTATTGGGTTACACTTCTGATTGAGCATTACTAAACTTATAAAGCCTTTGATTAACATCTTTTAAAAAATGGTATAAAAGCAGAAAGGAAAAGGGAGCATGGGATAGGGGTTTTCTAGGGAGGGGAAACGGGGAAAGGGGATGGCATCTGAAATGTAAATAAAATATCCAATAAGAAAAGAAAAAAACAGTTACAGAATATAATTTTCATAGTGAAGTTTACATCCCAACCCTTTTCTGACCATGAGACCAAGCAGAACCAAAAGCAGAGGGTGAAAAATCATTGGTCAAGAGTATGAAAATGTGAATTTGGTAGGCAGTATTACCATAATTCATAATTGTCATGTTAATTGTCCTCATCAGTACCAAAACAAACTGAATTCTCTGGATACCTCAAGCATGTCCTAGCATTATTACGATTCTATCTGAGACCTTATGAATTTGCTATATCCATGCCAGTATTTATCTCATGGAGAACATGGGTCTATCTACCATGCATTGGCTTTGTACCAATAAATTCATAAAGACGAAAAGAATTCATGTTTAGTAATGTTACATGTAATAAACAACTTCAGCAAAGTGGCTGGGTATAAAATCAAGTCAATGAAATCAGTAGCCCTCCTTTATACAATTAATAGATGGGCTGAGAAAGAAATAGGGAAACAACACCCTTCACAATAGCCACAAATAATATAAAATATCTTTGTATAACTCTAACCAAGAAAATCTGTATGAAAAGAACTTAAAGTCCCTGAAGAAAGAAATGGAAGATGATACCAGAAGAAGGAAAAAAAACTCCCATGCACATGGAACAGTAGGGTTAACATAGTGAAATGGTCATCTTACCAAAAGCAATCTAGAGATTCAATGCGATTCTCATCAAAATTCCAACACAATTCTTCACAGATTTTGAATGAGCAATCTTCACCTTAACATGAGAAAAAAACAAAAACAAAAACAAACACACACACACACACACACACACACACACACACACAAAACCAGAATAGCCAAAACAATCCTGAAGAATAAAAGAAGTTTTGGAGGAATCACCATCTCTGACCTCAACCTTTACTCAAGAGCAATAGAGCAATAGTGATAAAAACCACATGGTATTGATACAGAAACAGACAGGTTGATAAATAAAATAGAGTCAAAGATCCAGAAATAAACCCACATACCTATGGACACTTGATTTTTGAAAAAGAAACCAAAACTATACAATGCAAAAATGAAAGCATCTTCAATAAATGGTGCTGGTCTAACTGGAAGTCTGCATGTGGTACAATGCAAATAGGTCCATATTTACCACCCTGCACAAAGCTCAGATCCAAGTGGATCAAGAACCTCTACATAAAACTAGATACAGTGAATCTAATAGAAGAAAAAGTAGGAAATAGCCTGAATGCATTGGCACAGGAGAAAATTTCATGAACAGACCACCAATGGCTCAGGCTCTAAGATCAACAATTGATAAATGGGACCTCGTAAAACTGAAAATTTTCTGTAAGGCAAAGAACACTGTCAATAGCACAAAATGACAGCCTACAGATTGGCAAAAGATCTTCACTAAATCTTCAATAACCCAACAGAGGGCCAATATCCAAAATTTATAAAGAACTCAAGAAGTTAAAGAAGTTAAACTCTAACAAACCAAATAATCCAATCAAAAAATGAGTTACAGAGCTAAACAGAGATCTCAACAGAGAAAATCTCGAATGGCTAAAAACCACTTAAAGAAATGTTGAATATCCTTAGCCATAAGGGAAAATCAAATCAAAATAACCTTGAGATTCTACCTTACACAAATCAGAATGGCTAAGATTAAAAATTCAAGTGACAGCACATTCTGGTGAGGATGTAGAGAAAGGGGAATGTTCCTCTATTTCTGATGGGACTGCGAATTTGTACAACCACTCTGGAAATCATTCTGGTGGTTTCTCAGAAAACTGCAAATAGTTCTACCTGAAGACCCAGCTATACCACTGCTGGGCATATAACCGAAAGATGTTCCACCATACCACAAGGACACATGCTCTATTATGTTCATAGCAGCTGTAGTCCTAATAGTCAGAAATTGGAAGCAATACAAATATCCCTCAATCAAAGAATGATATAGAAAATCTGCTATATTTATACAGTGAAATGCTATTCAGCTATTAAAAATGAGGACATCACGAATTTCACAGACAAGTGGGGTGGATAAAACTAGAAAGTGTCTTTCTAAGTAACCCAGACCAAAATGACACACATGTACTCACTTATATGTGCATCTTAGCCAAAATGTTCAGAACACCCATAATCCACACCACACACCCAAAGAACTTAATTAAATGAGAAGGAAGGTCTCGCTTAGAAGGGGGAACTAAATGGTCATGGGTGACAGAGGGAGAGAGGAACCTGGGTGGGAGAGCGAAAGGGAGGAATAGGGAACAGGATCAAGAATGGAAAGAGACAGGGGAGAGGCCCAGGAGAATGAATGGAAATATGCAGCTGCTGGGGTTGGGAGATGGAGGGAATCTCTAGAAAGTCCCAGAGTCCTGAGATAAAGGAGGCTCCCTGGAGTCAATGTGAGTGTCCTTAGCTGAAACACCCTGCAGTGGAGCTATAGAACCTGAAGAGACTACTGCCAGTATCCAGATAGGACCCTCAGTTGTGGGATGGGGACACAAAACCACTTATAAAACTTTTGACTCAAAATTGTTCCTGTTTAAAAGAAATGCAGAGGCAAAGATGAAGCAGATTCTGAGGGAATGGTTGACCAGAGGTGAGCCCAACTTGAGACCCAACACCATGACCAAAGGTAACTTGGGGAAAAAAAGGGTTTTTTTCTGTTACACTTCCATATTACAGTTCATCAATTAGCTGTCAGGACAGGAATCTGGAGGCAGGAGCTGATGCAGAAGCCATGAAGGAGTACTGCTTACTGGCTTGCTCTTTGTCTGCTTTCTTATAGAACCCAGAACTGTCAAAGCAGCGGTGCCCCACCCACAAGGGGGCTGTATCATTCTCCATCAGTCACTAATTAAGAACATGTCCTTTAGGCTTCCCTGCCTATAGCTGGATATTATGGAGACATTTTCCAAATTGAGATTCTCCCTGGTAGTATGACTATAACTTCTGTCAAACTGACATGAAACTATCCAGGGCAGTGACCAAATAGTTATTGAATTGAGGTATGGATGAAGAGGATTCCTTGAGATTCCGAGTAGTTTGCCTTAATAATCTTTTGTACATGGAATTAGAGTCTCTGCCATTTATTCTTCTCATAACTCTTCCAACGTATGTAATTATTTTTGCTCAGCAGCTTCCTGCCACATCCTCTCCAAAGAAGATGTAGACTTTAATCTTTTGTAATCTTCTAGAAAGCTACCAGCAGTAAAAGTTAGAACTTTTAACTTGCAAAAAAAGGGTTTGCTTGGATTAAAAAGGATTTTCATTACTAAGGATTCTGGGAAAATTCAAAGAAATTCCAGTCTTGTCAACGTATTACAGCCAGGGTCTTTCTGTCTATTTGCCTGCCTGCCCCCTATTTGTCTCTTTGTTTGTATCTCTAGATCAGTGTTTCTCAACCTGTTGGTCATGACCCCCAGAAGACCATTGGAAAACATAGGTATTTACAGTGTCGTTCATAACAGTAGCAAAATTAAAAATAATTTTATGGTTAGCGATAACAACAAAATGAGGAATTGTCTTAAAGGGTCACAGCATTAGGAAGACAGAGAAACACTGTTCTAGATTGATGTTCTACGTCGAAGTTACTCTGGTCCACATGTAAGGACAATTTTCTCCTTATAGTTGGATAGTAGCACATAATGAAGGATCGGGTGGTGATGGTTGTAATATGATGTACTCTCTGTGACTGGAAACAGAGATGACAACACTGTAGCCTTTAATGTATAAATTGGACAAGTCAACCTTGAAGAAATCCAACAAAATTTCAGGCATATCAATTTAAAAGTCAGATAAAAGCCCCACTGCAGAGGGCCCTGGCTTCTGTATCAATATCACGTTGGTTACAATTAAATACTGTGTGCTGAGAACTTTTTGAATGACTTTGGGTTCATTATCTTTTTAAATACTCTCAGTTTCATGAGGTAGCTGATATTATTATCCCCATTTCCTGCATTTTAGCAAAGAAACTAAAATACAATAGATTTAGAGTGTATTAGAACCTAGAATTGCAGCTTATGGGTCTGACTCTGTTACACCGACTTTCCAAGTTGGATTTCAATTTAATGGTAGTAGAAATCTCTTAAGGGTTTAAATACATGCAGCTTAGAAATAATTTTAGACACTTTAGAGTTTTATAACGGTCATTCAGGTGATAAAATAGAAAATATTTCATGGTTCCAAGCTTAGTTTATAATATTGCTAAAGAAATTAATAAGAATAACCATGGCCAACCAATTTAAGTGTATATAGCTTAAGGAAACCCAGAGATTATGGCAGCCTTGGAACCATTTGGTCATTTTGAGGAAGCTCACTGTTATCCTGATATTACTCCTGTTTCAGCCTGAAACTTTAGTCCTCTCTCTTTCATGTGAGATTAAAATCTACCTTAATAGGTAGACTAAATTTGTGACAATTACTGACAGGATACCAAGCCTTGGGATAAAAACAGCCTTAAGCTCAAAAAGAGAACTTTCCAGTATTCGACATTCCCAGGATCAAACTCTGAGAGATATGTGAGGCCAGAGTTTAGATGTCTCCACAGCACAAGCAGTCAAAAGAAGGAATTGTGAGCTGCAAATTATATATCCTAACGACTGCAACTGGAAGGGAGTTCAAATAACTCAAAATTTGTCATTATAATTCAAGTTTTCATGGAGGCTGGAGAGACGGTTCAGTGGTTAAGAACACCTGCTGCTCTTCCAGAGGACCCAGGTTCAATTCCCAGCACTCATGTAACAGCTAACAAACGTTAATAACTAGTCCTGAAGGATCTGATACCCTCTTCTGTCTTTGAATACATGTGGTTCATGGGGAAAAAAAAAAAACACCTGTAAACACAGAATAAGAATAAATAAAAAATTCAAAGTAAAACATAATAATCATACAAGTTTTCATGTGTGGGCTAGTGAAATTTTTTCAAATGTTTGATAACAGTTGACTTCTATACCTCTTCTGTCTCTGGGATTTTACTCACCACACATATATATGGCATATGACTCACATACATGCACATATGTATATCTATATTTCAGTGATTAGAACGTTTTGCCTTGATATGTCGTATTTTTAAAGCAAATTGTTTACATGGCCATATCCTTCCTAAGCACGGAGGTAACTCAGAATGTACTTCAGTTCCTTGTAATTACATTTTAAGTTTTAGACACCTCCAGGGTCTGCTCATGTCCTGCCTTTGTAAGAGGTAGATTCAGGCCAAGAAAAAAATGGACCTTTTATTTTTAATAGTACAAGTTAAGTTTATGATATTTTAATCTATCTTTGCTTCTAAAAGACATGAAAAGAGTATAATTCTCCTCACAAGGGGAAAAGTCCATCTTTTTCCCTTGGTAACCAGACTACTCAGAGGAAAGGAGGCTACTGGCCTAGATAGACTAATGTTGCCTGGTTACTTCCTTGACTGTACTTCCAGTGTTATTACTGCAACAGCACACTACCATATAGCCTCCAAATGACCTCGACAGAAATTCTCTCCTTCATATTTAAGAATACCGGTGGCCATTGTGATGAGGTTTACATAACAATTATTCCTTACAGATTCACTACCAAGACCCAGAAGTAAGACATAATCAAGTGATGAAAATAAAACAAGAATCTGTGGGAAAAATAAAAAGGTTTATTATTCACCACAAAAGAACTAAGGAGATTCTAGCACTGCTGTTCTTTATTAGAATTTGTAGTCGTTTCTAAAACAAGTCATCCTAGACTGTTAGCATTATGACAAAGTTTAGTCTTGCAGAAGGCCTTTTGTAGGATGCCTTTTCTTCTTTACCCTTGTTTATATTGACCAATGTTACACAATACTTCTTTTTTCAGCTTGGCAAGATGGTTCGTGAGGCAAAGGCTTTACAATGCAAGTCTCTCGTGGCATTGGTTTAATCCCTAGAACCCAAGTCAAGGTCGAAGGAGAGAACTGACTCCAGAAAGTTATCTTCTGACCTCCACACATAATCTCCTCCACCCACATACACACAAATATAGACAGTAAAATAAAAAATAATTTCTTTTCTCTTTATTTGTGTGTGCTAATAACAGCATGATAGAGAGACCTCTGGAGAAATCTATTTCATTGCTTCTCTCAATAACTGAGTTTAACTTCGGATGAAATTAAACTATGATTAAAAGTATGTAATTAATAGATGGGAATATTTGTATTAGTTTACTTAACAAATATTATTGAGCAATAAATACATAAGTACAAATATTATTGAGCAATAAGTACAACTGTATTGGGTGTGGAAACATTATTAGAGTTCTATTTTTTTCTTAAGATGTAGAATGTCAAGAGAGAATGTTGCTTCCTCTCAAAGAAAGTGGTTAAGTAAACACATTCACGGACGTGTTGAGTGGAGAAAATACAAACTGAGCACTGAGGCTCTGTGATAAAAGGAAGGAATCAATTGTGGACCCTCTGAGGGGGAGAGAGAGGAAGATGTTATACTTGTGGTTAATTTTAAAGTGATGAAGCACAGATTTCCAAATCTACTCCTGTTTGTCTTGACTTTTTCTGTAATCTCTTAAAAACTGAAGACAGAAAAGAGAAAACAATTGCACAGCTCCCTCCATCAGATGGTCATGGTAAGACAATTGAGTCAAGTCTTCCTCCCAGGCAGTGAGTCCTGAAGACATGCTTTCACTGGAAGATGAGAAGATATCATTTCTCTCAAGAGACAGGTGCATAAGACTTCCCTGAGTCTAGAGAATTGCAAAATGTCCACAAGCACTCGTAATCTCCATTCAGAAGCTGTTTGGATAGATTTAAAATTCACTACAGCAGGGTGAGGATGTCGCTGTTTGGTGGTAGTATGCTCACGTAGGAACTTCAAGGTCCTGTTCAGACACACACACACACACACATACACACACACACACACACACACACACACACACACACACACACACACA
>JANHMN010000003.1:80221563-80251353 GCA_030674055.1 Rhabdomys pumilio | reverse complement strand
TGTGTGTGTGTGTGTGTGTGTGTGTGTGTGTGTGTGTGTGTGTGTGTATGTATGTATGTATAGTTCTGTGTGTGTCTGGAATTCTATATGAATTCCTATGATATTCATCTTACACTGTCCTCACAGCTCCTTCTTCCTCCCTCACTTTAGTCTTCAACCCCTAACCCAGTGGTTCTCAGCCTTCCTGCTGCTGCAGCCCTTTAATAGAGCTCCTCATGTTGAGGTGACCCCCATTCATAAAATTATGTTACTTTTTCATAACTGTAATTTTGCTACTGCTATAAATTGTAATGTAAATATTTTTGGAGACAGGGGCTTGCCAAAGGTATAACAACCCACAGATTAAGAACCGCTGCTCTATTTGAATGGTCCCCTTCCCACCTTTACTTTGTATTTTTGTTTCTGATTTCAAGTACTGTGACATGATGATGCTCCCACATGAAAGAGATGGAAACAAACACTTTCTGGAGATAGGGTACAGATGTGTTCATAATTTCATAGTTTATATGTGCTAATGCAATATTTTTAGTTTTTATTTTTTAATCTTTCTATGTATATGGCTATTTTGCCTGCATGTATGCCGGTGCCCTAGAAAGCCAGAAGAGAGAATTAGTTTCCCTGGAACTGGAATTATAGATGGTTTTCTAGCCACCAAATATATGATGGGAATTGAACCTGAGTCCTCTGAAAGGGTAACCAATAGTCTTAATCAATAAGCCATCTCTTCAAGTACTGTTAAGCTAAAGCGACCTTTATCTCTACAAGATGAAGAATATGCCATCTGGTTTATAGTTGCAGAAGACAGACTTTTCTGGTACCCTAGTATTTTTTACTTTTTGGGAGACTATTTAAGTAACTTGCTTCTGACCAACAATATGAAAATGTTGAGCTATAGTTATATAATCTAAAGTATATATCTATAACCTATAATCAAGACACAAAGATTATGAAACTTGCCTTGTTATATAGGTGTCTGCTGTGTTGTTAACAGCTCATATACATCAATAATGCTGACTTCATTGGGCAGAGAGGCCCACGAAGCAAGTTATGGCAGGTGGCCTCCTGCCCCATAGCAAAGGCTAAAGCCATGGCTTTCACCAAAAATGTCTCCTAAGCAAGGTGTAGTGGTGCCTGGGCTACATAATATCCTGTCTCAAAAATCAGTTAATCAACTAATGAAAGGTTCCTAGATGCATATGTGCTGAGGGCTTTACCCTTAATGCAACTGTTTTCAGAACTGAGACTTTAGAAAAATTATTTTCTCTTGATGGCAGTGATTTTATCAAAAGATTAATCTCGTGATGGCTTCATAATTACCTGGAATACTGGCAAATATCAAAAGCTTAGGAACGGAGGCCCAGTTGAAGGAAGTGAAGAGGGTTCTTGGTTACATGCATATGAGAACTGCATTGTGTTGCTATCCCTGCTTCTAACCCACCATTAGGTAAGCAGCTTTACTCACCACATGCTCCTTAGCATAATAATTCTACCTCATCAAGGCCCACAAACAACAAAGCCAAATGACTATGGACCGAAACCAAATGCCAAAACAAATCTGTCCTCGTTTGAGCTGATTTTCTCTTGTATTTTGTTCCAGCAGCAGAAAGCTGACACATCAGGAAGGAACTTGTTCAGCCCAATTACTTACGAACTACTGGATTTGTACTTCAATCTGAGCAAGCCTTTCCTCGTTGAGCCTGCAAGTGAGACTGCAGACCAGAAGTCCACACCTCAATTGCAACTTCGTGATAGGCAGAAAGCCAAGAATCCCTTGAAAACTGTGCCAGAATTCATAACCCACAGATATAGTTAGAAAACAAATAGGTCCTGACTTAAGCCACTAAAATTTGTTACGAGGTGTATTATGCGACAACAGATAATTAACACAAATGCTTTAGGGATAGAGGCCAGATCTGGGACACACAAGCACATAAATAGTATATATTAAGTATGTGTGGGCTCCCTGAGGGACAGTGAGAAGAGAAAGAAAGGGAAACTCATATAGAAACTAAAGAAACAACAATTTTGAGGAATAGGGAGAGGACCAGGAGATTGGGATACAATGCAGGGCTGACTGTAAGGCTAGAGAATATTAACTGCTGAAGTAACACCCCCACCCCCACCCCACCCCCCGCCGCCAAAAAAAGCCTGTTTCCAGCAACAAAGAGGGTTTTGCTTACTTTAATATGAACAGTTTCAAAGCAATGACCTGGAGGCAGGCAGATCTCAATAGTCTGAGGAGTGAAATCAAAGTGAGACAGTGAAAGATCCTCTTTGAAGAGGGCTAGCCTTTGACAGAGGAAAAGATTAAGGTGATATTTGCAGAAGGTGGGGACTCTGTGTGTAGGAAGAAAAACTTGCACATTATTGTGAGAAAGGCCTTTGGCATGCAAATTTAGATTACATTTTCTGTTATTTATAATGAAGCCATTTAAAACACAAAACCAAAAGAGAACATAGCCTTTCATAATCTTCCTGCCCCTTTGAAAGCATTTATAAATCTATTTGCATCTTACATAACAAAATGCAACACCATGTTCCCCTATATATAATGTGAACTGTTCTTAATGTCATATTGGTGGCATAGTTATTTTCAATATTAAGTATTGCTTCCTTTCATACTTGTTGGAAGCCTAGGTTGTTCCAACACTTTTAAAACTGTAAATAGTACTAGGTTTATTGTACAACCTTTCTTTAAACAAAACCAGGGATGTTTCCCGTGAGAGAAACTTTCCGGATGCCTTTGAAAGCCAGCACTCTCTGTGCTAAAAGGTCCTGAAATGACAAATAAAAATGCCTGCAAAGAACTTCTAGGGCTCCTTTGTATTCATTATTTTATTACCCCAAACAGCAGGTGGGTGGTTCAAATAAACAGAGGGCAATTACAACTTGCCCAGAGAGACTGTTCTTGGCTGCTGTTTCCCTGGCAACACCCTGAGGAGTGTAAAATACAACAGAGAGACCCTCCACATATTTTGCGTGTATAATCAGTGTATAAGAAGTGTTGCCCTTTATACTTCCCCTGCTATTGCATGATGAGTCATATAATCCCCTAGGAGGGCTAAGTACACAGCACACACACATACACACAAAACTCTTCTATTTAAATTCACAGCAGTTGGTGCACATCTGCTCAGCATCAAATCTGCCAAATCACTTTCACATTTCTGGTAAATGTTTGTTAATAGGAAATAATTATTCTGCTTTTACAGTGGTCAGCTAGAATATACTATATTTCTTAGAAAGTTATGCATCCCTTTCTCACCAGATCCCTTCTGACTTATGCTCTCTTCCTTGGCCATCTGCCATGAGTTGGATCTGGTTTGTCTCATCCAAAACTCTTGTTGATGCCCCATCTTGAGATGTGGAGTTGAGTAGGTGGATATTTGATGACAGCAGAGCACTCATCCATGAATATCTGGATCGGACTGGATCAGTTACCAAAAAAGTGAATGATTTTAAAGAAAACCTACCTGTCTTTTTGTTCATACTGGTGTACTTGCTTCTGTGACAATTTCTATCCAGAGATGAATTTACATAGGTGTCATAGCATAATCTAAAATTTACAAAATATGTAGTCTCACAACTTTTTGTTCATCACAAATTACCTGGTTTCAGATATTCTGCTGTAGTGTCAGAAAACTGCCCATCTTTTCATTAGTTTTTAAAAATTATTCCTTGTTTATAGTGCTAAAGGTATCCTCTCTCATGTCTTATAGAAGTATAAAATTGTGGACAAAAGTTAATGTAGAATAAACAGAACCCAGGCTTGAAAAAACTCAACACCATGGGTGAGGCTGAGTTAGAAATTATAGAGTAGTTAAGAGTTTGGTTCTCTAATATGACAAGGAAACTTTCCATGTGGTATTACATGGAAACTTTTCATTTCCAAGTTGAGTGAATAATATTATGTTCTGTGTTTTGGTGTTTTTCCTGGAAAGCAATCACAATAGAAGTCAGTTAGAACTCCTTTGTGTAGTTAGCCACAATAAGGTTGGACCAGCATCTATGGTTAGCAGAACTTCCTGTACCTGTGTATGTATAAGTTTTATGGTATGCCATTATAAGCTGCTCCTGGGATGGACCCTAACATAGGAGGGATACCTGCACCAATATAGAAAGACATTTGGAGTAAGACTTCCATTTTAAATAAGTGTTGAGTAACGTTTTCGGTTCCTATGAACTTTCTGGTAATTAACATCCTAATTGGAAGAGAGAGAAGTATATATGGGTACCTGACATCATGGTTGGCAAGTTAAGACCTGAATGTTAGGGAAGGCAAGTCCCCTGCCACAATTGAATATCCCAACCAATGAGAGAAGAATAAGTACACAACAAAGTCAGGCTCATAAGGCTGTCCCCTAATGCAAGATCCTGATTAGTGGAATAACTTGTCACAGGTATTTGTTACTTCAGGCATAAAAGCCTTGTAGGATTCAGACTCATGCTCACAATCAACTCCAACTTCTGGTTTATGGTCCTCATTGTTTAGTCCTTGGGTAAATGCTCAAGAAACTATCCCTGTCTAACAGAGATCTATGTTCGTGTTGTTTGTAGTTTGAATCCTGAGCCCCAACAATAACTACCCATGATCTAAGAGCTCTTCTCTCCAAGCTTCAGCTTTGGTACTATACATGATGAAATAATAAAATACCATTCCCTCTTGACAAAAAAAAAAAAAAAAAAAAAAAAAAAAAAAAAGAGTTTGGTTCTCACCCTTTGGGTGAATTCAAATCTCATGTAAATATATGAGCTCTGATATTTAAGACAAGTTACTTAGTTGGTCTTATTCATTATTTGTAGACGAGAAACCATGCAGAATGACATTCTTTTTTTTTTTAATTGATTCTCATGGAAAAGTTTTTATTATTGTAAAAACTGTGTTTTCCAGGAAAAAAAAAAGGTTTAAAAATATAAAGATATTCATAAAACCAGGAAAACAGACCAAAAGCACATGTTTGGCATATCCAGCTAGTTTGCAAGGTCAGTGATAATTATCTCTAAATTTACAGACAGTGAAGTGATTTACACACTAAACTTTAACATGAATATTCTTTCTGAGGAGTCTCACTTTGCTTTGTGAGAAATCATTTTTTTAATGGAGAATTTTTTTTATTGGATATTTTATTTACATTTCAGATGCCATCCCCTTTCCCCATTTCCCCTCCCTAGAAAACCCCTATCCCATGCCCTTTCTCCTTTTTGCTTTTACACAATTATTTTTAATGTTAACCAAAGGCTTTATAAGTTTGGTAGTGCTCAGTATAGATCAGAAGTGTAACCAAATAACCAACCTAGATATATCAACTATCTTTGACTATCTGAGGCATGTGAACATCTGCCTCCATGCCCCCCTTTCTCTCCTTTATCACCTAGATCCTCTTCTCCTTCTCCTCCTCCTCCTCTCCTTACTCCTCCTATTCCTCTCCATACTCCTCCTACCTTAGTTCCTCCTACATATCAGCCTTCCTGTTAAAATAAAACTTTTCTCTCAAAATATAATTAGAGCATAACTATACCGATTTGTGTCAGTAAGGTACAAGATAGACCTGGTACTCAGACCATCATTTTGTTGACTAACCATAACCTCTGTCATCTCTCCTAACTAAGAGACTTAGTTCTGAACCTGGCTTTTTTTCTTGGCTTTAGAATGAATGTCAGCTGAAAACCATCCTCTCAAATCTTTTCTCTCAAAGTAAATAGCCAGGATTGGCTATGAGACTATATGTCTTCAACCCCATCAGAAATCCAGAATGACTGAGTTAACTGAAATTATGGGAAGCACAAAGCATAGCTTCTAAAACTTAGCCAATTTATAGAGACCACTGAACACCTGGACAGTCCCTATACTACAAAACGTTGGATCATCCGATATTCAGCCTTCTGGCCCAGGATCATCTGACAGACCTTAGTGATGCAGAATTAAGGGCTGATTACTCTGTCTTGGCAGATATAATCAGTTGACTATTCCGCAAGTGTGTCCTTTTCTGGACCATAATTTGTCTGTAGATGAAAAGAGGCAATTCTTGCCTAATGGCTGTCTCACCACAATTAGAATAACTCCAAAGATGCTCAATTTCAACTTAAAATCCAAGACAGGAAGCTGTCAGGACCAGACACTTCTAATCAAAATGAACATTAATACAGAAATGTTTGTAGCATCAATTCTGTGGACTTCTGACATTTTGAAAACCAACTATCCATGTAAGGCAATCTGGACTGTTGTCTGTTAACGCCTCTCAGCTATTTCTAAATAAAATATAGAAAACACCCTAACAATAAACTCAAAGCCTTGACTTTGCTATAGGCCCTTGACTCACAGTCTAACCATCTCAAATCAGTTAAAAAAGTTAAAGAAGGACTGGGTCTAAGCCTTGTATTCCTAAATGTGTTATACAGGCACAATGCCTATGAGAGTACCAATATTCATCTTACTTTTATATCAATAAGAAACTCGTACCAACGAAAACCTTAAATTTGAAATCAAAGTAAATTTTGTACCATTTAAGAACTTATAATTTCATCTTAATAACAATTATACATATTTCTACCAGTAAGTTATGGCTATGCAATAAATTCTAGCTAATCCTCCCTGTTCCAACAAAACCACTACTTTTCCCTAGAAAGACAGCCCAATATTAACCACGTCAGTCCCCAAACCCAGGGAACAGGGGTGCTGACTCTTCATTAACTTCTTCAAGCTAATTATGGGCTTTGAGATATTAGAAGAGGGGTTGAGGGAAGACTAAATTGATAAGCCTCTGATGCTGTGTCTTCACTGCATCCAGCTGGAATTCCAGGACATCAGAGGTTCGAGCAGGTCTACTCAGCTTGCTTGATGAGTAGATACACCAAGGCTATGTATTCTGCAATATACAATTCTCAAAACAAATTTTAGTATCAAGATAATTTTTTGTTTGAATTCTGGGATCTAGTCTTGTGGTGGCCTGCCTCTGTCATGTCTAATCCATATAATTCTGAAAGTTTCTATGAGGGTATGCTCCTACCACCCTCCCATTTTTGCCTCCCTGCTCTCAAATTCCCCAACACTAGGAAATCCAAACTTTCAGGCACCAAGACCCTCCACTTCCACTGATGCTTAACCTCTTACACCATTCCCCCTTCTCCAATTACTATGAGGTTGTGCTTTTACCATCCTCCCATTCCTGCCTCCCTGCTCTTGAAATTCCCCAACACTAGAGAATCCAAACTTTCAGGTACCAACGCTGTCTACTTCCACTGATGCCTGGCAAGGCCACACTCAACTACCTATACAGGTGGAGCCATGGGTCCTTCCCTTTGTGTTCTCGGGCTGGAGATTTTAGAATGACTACTCCAGCTTGTTTCTTAGGACCATTTGCTTGAAATTTTGTTTTCCAGCCTAAGGTAGAGTCTGTCTTTGGCACTGAGGTAGGTTTCCTATATACAGCAAAATGCTGGGTCCTGTTTATGTATCCAGTCCACTAGCCTATGTCTTTTAATTGGGGAATTCAGTCCACTGATGTTAAGAGATATTAAGGAACAGTGATTGCTACTTCCTGTTATTTTTGTTATTAGAGGTGAAATTATCTTTGTGTGGCTATCTTCTTTTGGATTTGTTGGAAAAGGATTACTTTCTTGCTCTTCTAAAATATAATTTCCCTCCTTGTATTGGAGCTTTCTTGCTATTATCCTTTGTAGTGCTGGGTTTGTGGAAAGATATTGTGTAAATTTGGTTTTGTCGTGGAATATCTTGGTTTCTCCATCTATGGTAATTGAGAGTTTTGCTGGGTATAGTAGCCTGGGCTGGCATTTGTGTTCACTTAGGGTCCGTATGACATCTGTCCAGCATCTTCTAGCTTTTATAGTATCTGATGAGAAGTCTGGTGTAATTCTGATAGATCTGCCTTTATATGTTACTTGGCCTTTTTCCCTTACTGCATTTAATATTCTTTCTTTGTTTTGTGCATTTGGTGTTTTAATCAATATGTGACGGGAGGTATTTCTTTTCTGGTCTAATCTATTTGGCGTTCTATAGGCTTCTTGTATGTTTATGGGTTTTCATTCTTTAGATTAGGGAAGTTTACTTATATAATTTTGTTGAAGATATTTATTGGCCCTTTAGGTTGCGAACCTTCACTCTCATCTATACCTACTATCCTTAGGTTTGGTCTCCTCATTGTGTCCTGGATTTCCTGGATATTTTGTATTAAGAACTTTTTGCATTTTGCATTTTCTTTGACAGTTGTGTCAATATTTTCTATGGTATCTTCTGCACCTGAAACTCTTCTATCTCTTGTATTCTGTTGGTGATGCTTGTGTCTATGACTCCTGATTTCTTTCTTAGGTTTTCTATCTCTAGGGTAGTCTCCCTTTGTGATTTCTTTATTGTTTCTACTTTCATTTTTATGTCCTGGATGGTTTTGTTCAATTCCTTCACCTGTTTGATTGTGTTCTCTTATAATTCTTTAAGTGATTTTTGTGTTTCCTCTTTAAGGTCTTCTATCTGTTTACCTGTATTCTCCTCAAATTCTTTGAGAGTGTTATTTATGTCTTTCTTAAAATCCTCTATCATCATCACTAGACGTGATTTTAATTCTGAATCTTGTTTTCCTGGTGATATGGGGAATTCAGGACTTTCTAGTGTGGGAGAACTAGGTTCTAATGATGCCAAGTACCCTGGGTTGTTGATGCTTATGTTCTTGCATTTGCCTTTTGCCATCTGGATCTCCTTAGTGCTACCTGCCCTGTCTCTGACTGGAGCCTATCTTTCCTGTTATCTTGGTTGTATCTGAACTGTGTGAGGTGGGTGTTACCAGTGGGATAAAAGCTGGGGCCCAAAATCTGCTCAGTGATCAGGCGCAGACAGGAAAGTACCAGTGTTCCTGGCCAAGAGTGACTTCCTGGGTCCTAGTGGGTCCCAGCATGGCTGTCTGCTTACCTAAGATACTGCCCAGGTTAGAGCTCTTGGGAAGCCTGCTTCCTCTGGGTTCTTAGAGATTGGGGGCAAAGCTGCCACCCAGGATATGCTCAGTGCTCAGGCCCAGACCTGAAGAAATCAGTGCTCCTGGCCAGGAGTGACTTTCTGGGTTCTTGTGGGTCCCAGCTACTTCCTGTTTGGAGTGGGCATTGCTATCTGCTTACCTAAGATACTGCCTGGGTTATAGCTCTTGGGAGGCCTGCTTCCTCTGTGTTCTGTGAGATTGGGGGCAGAGCTGCTGCCCAGGATCTGCTTAGTGTTCCAGCCCAGACCGGAAGGCCAGAACGATATTCTATGGAAAGGACTTATCTATATCATTGTAAGACTTCTGTGAATGGGAGCTGTCAATATTAGCTATAAAGACAGAACTAATTGCTTGAAAAATTAGAATGTAATTTATCATTTGGAAGTATTCACTGTGTGAAGTTGCTGTAAGGCTGTCAGAATAATCAACAGCACACTCAGGGCAGAGTTCAGTAACAGTGAGGTTCCCATGGCGAGTAACTGTAGATGTAATGGATAGTCCAGGCCCAGCACAAAATGACTAAGTCCAAGGCAGGGCCAGGATGAGAATGATACTTATGTAGATTGCTAATGTGGTGGAGCTTTTCCAGTTGGCTTGGGCTCTAGAGATGAAAATAGCAGAAGGGCACCCCAACCTTAGAGAAAATAAAAAAGGCTGGAGACTTGGAGATCTACTAAGACTCAGGAAATAAATAAGCAGCCTGGTCTCTAAAGATGTTCTGATGACCAGTGGGATTTCCCTTTAAAGATGAGTCCTCTCACTACAGTTTCCTGTTTGCCACTGACCAAGTCACCCCACTGATTTCTTTCTGCCTATAACAATGAAGGTCCATGACCTTTGAAATGGCTACTGGCTAGAGAAAACTTACCTATACACACAGAAGTTTGCTGCACTCAGGTTCAATGAGAACTCTGAAGTTGTTTTCAAAATGTGAGATAAATGTATACATTTTTCTAGAGAAAGTTTTGCATAGCCTAAAAAGTGTTTCTTAGTTATTTACTTTTAGTTTGTGTGTGAGTGTTTTGCTTCTATGGATGATTGTGTCACACATGTATCCTTGGTGACTGCAAAAGCCTAAAGGTGATGGATATCTTGAAACTAGAGTTGCAGACAATTTTTGAGCCACAATGTAGGTGTTGCGAATTGAACCTTAGTATGCTGCAAGAACAGACAGTGCTCATAATCTTTGAGCCATCTTTCCAGCCCCCTCAAATGCTTCTTTTAAGTAAAAAACTACTGCAGTTTTCCTCTTCCTCCTCCACTTCCTGTCCTCCTCTTCCTCTCTCCTCTTCTTCCTCTCTCTCATTCTGTCTCTGTCTTTGTCTCTGTCTTTGTCTCTCTGTGTGTGTATATATGTATGTGTGTATGTGTGTGTCTATGTGTTTCACCCACACATGTGCCTCTAAATTGCTGTATGTGTTCATGTGTTTAAGAGTGTACCTGTGTGTATAGAAGCCAGAAGTCAACTTCAGTGTTATTCTTAAAGATACATTCATCTTTATTTTTGCAGCAAGACCTCTTATTGGGACCTAAAGCTTGCTAAGTAGGCTTGGCTGGCTAGCCAGTGAACCCCAGAGCTGTGCATAGCTATCTTTGACTCCTCTCTTAGATTTACTTATTCTAATGTACATGTACATTTACACATGTAATTTACCAGCCATTTTAAAACCCTTTCTTAACCCTTGAAAATAAATATTATTAGTGTTGCATTCAATATTCAAAGATGCTGACATCTAAACCTTTTTCTTCAAAGACTGAACAAAGCAGAACTCAAAAGCATCAGAGGAGCCAAAACTCAGAACCAGGATGGCCTAGTTTCCAAGGTCATGACCATTCCATGGCACAGTGCTACCCTTGCTCCCTTTCTTTCTGTCGACTTATCCTTTCTCCCAAAGTGAATCTCAAACCAAAGAACTACTATGTCTGCATTGTCTTGGGAACAGTGGCAGCTTCTCTTGATGGCTCAGCAATCAATCAAGGGAAATTACAGCTTTTATTTTAGCTCTCCGTCCCTCATGCCCTGCCAAATAGAATGGGGGTATAAAAATCTGATACTAAAACATCCATTTGTATTTTTCATCTTAAGCTACAACAAGACTATTCAATATGTTTGACAGTTCAGGAAATACATTACAGAGAAAAAATTTTCCATGATGGCTTTTAATGCACAGCTTGAGTTTCACAGCCTTCCCTTCATTACCCTGGGCAGGCTATTTCTCCAACTTATTTCCTTACAGTTGATTGCCGGAATTTCCGACTATTTAATTTTTTTTTTTTTTTTTTTTGCATTAGAGAAAGGGACAGGTTTACAATTTTCCCCTCAATGTATGGAGTTTGAAGTTTCTGACTGTCTTTCTGCCATTTAACTCCTTATGAAATAGAATTTCTACAAACAAGTAGTCCTTTAAGAAACTGAAAGACCCCCGAGGGGACCCTACCTCAAGTCTGGACCGGTGCTCACCCATGGACACACGAGAGACCTCCTTGATGCATTTGCATAAGGTAGTTTAATAGCAAGGGCCCTTGGGTTGAAACCTGTCCCACACAGGAGACAAGGGATTTCGACCATGAACCCCAGAGGCGTGGGCTATTTATGGGTAGGGGTAGGGAAAGGCGGGAAAGTTTGGCGCGGTTACACATGATTGGTTATTTCAAATATCAGCAACTTGCAGAGGCGGCAGGATGGCTAGTAATTCCGGACCTCCCAGAAAGGGAGGGAGAGAAGTAAACAATGGATGGCCCATTATTCACTTGGGTTAGTTTGGACTTGTCTGGGGCATGCCTTTTTATTTTTCTTTTGGTCACTTTGCCCCTGGAGGGGGCATGTCTGTTTTAAGCTGTTTTCAAATTTTATTTTCACAAAACAAAGTTTAAAACTTTAAAAAGTGCATAAGCTTGCCAAGCTCAGAGTTGGAAAGGGGGAGGTTAAATGAGTTCTTCAACTTTTAAATGTCGCTGGGCAGAAGGGATCTTGATAAATACCTTCATGAAGAAAAAAAAAAAAAAAAAAGCCATAGACCAAAGCATATGTGCATTTCTGTCCTAGGACCAGCATATCTTTCATGTTTCTTGATGCTGTCACCAAGCAGAAAATGTGGCTTGACTGACCAGAAGATTGGCTGAGGTTCAATTATGGTACAACCCAGGCAATTTCAGGCACATGCGTACTTTGTATCAGAATTAGGATTCCATGAGGTCGTCCTATTCCAGCTAATATTTCATCAGGTGCAATGGCAGCTCAGGAACCAACCTGTAATTTCAAGGTCATATAAACTTGAAATATACGTATTGAAAGATTATATGTATATCCACATATATTCAATTTTAGTTTATATCATCTATCTATGTACTTTATCTATTACTTATCTGTGGGTGTGCAGGAATGCATGTGTAATGGCAAATATGTGGAAGTCGGATGATCACTTTCAGACATCACTTCTTGTCTGAGTCAGAATCTCTCTTTTTTCTGCTTCTGTGTTGGGTAGTACTCCAGCAGAAAAACTGAGACTGCCGATGGATGAATGTCATCACATCAGGTTTTTATGTGGATTCCAGAGATTCAAATCTAGTTCTTAGCCTGTGAAGCAAGCAATTTACACCCTGTCCCATTTCCTTTTCCCCAAACCCTGTAATTTTGCTCAGGAAGTTTCTTCTTTATAACATTAAAAATATAAACATTAACATCAGCATATTTAGAGGAAACCCATTCAATTAAGATTTCTAACTATCATCTATGGGTTGAATATACTTGAAGCACTTTGCCTCAAACAAAATATAAATTGTGAGAGCTAGAAAGGATTTTAGAGATGTGTTTACAGATAAGGTTTATAAAAACTATTTGAAAATTCTGAACACATTGAGGTCCAGTTGCCTTTCTATCAGGAACCTCCTCAGGCCTGTTATTTCACTTCCTATAAAACCTCCTCTTTAATTAATTAATCTATTCATTTTACTTTCTGATTTCTCTCCACCCTCCTCCTGGCCACCCTTCTCATACACCCCTCCACCCACTCCCCTTCTCTTCTGAGAGCGTGGATCCCCCTTCGCCCTTGTATCAGCCCTCCTTGGCACATCAAGTCTCTTCAGGGCTAGGCTTGTCCTCTCCCACTGAGACCAACTTAGTTTCGAGGACAGGCATGAGCTAGAAAATGCTTCAGTACTGCAATGTGTTCATCTTAGAGTTTCCTAGAGTCTACTTAATGCTGTTGGAACCTAAGAAAGAAAGTTATGAAAATCTTAGATTAACCTTAGCTTGCTCTGATTCAGTGTTGCTCTGCAACTCTCTCACCAGTTTCCAGAGCTCCTTACTGCCACACTTACTCTGATCCCATGGGTAGGAGCAAGCATCATAAAGTGAAAATTGGAAAAACCTCAAAACAACAACAAAAAGTAACCCAAATCAATTCAAATCAAAAGCATCTCCCTCCCTAAGTTAAAGGATTTTTAAAGGTTTCTCTGTGGATTCTTTCATTGCTCTTTTTGTGGGTTCTTAAATAAGATTTAAAATTCCCATAAATTCTTCCATAACAGTATTTTTGTTTATAAAATATATTTTAGCTCTTTCCATAGCAAATTATTTAAAAGTTCAATTTGTAGAAAGACAGTTCGAAAGGTAACTAGTATTTGTACAGTCCTTACTGCATGCCCAGGGCTTTCATGAATGCTTTGTATATACTGAAGAAGGCATTTGATCCTCAGAAATCTGTCTGAAGGAGGTCATTGTTTCTCTTCAAATTCTACTCAGTTCCTGAGTTTAGTGCTTAGACATCAGATAGGGTTCCATAGGCAATTTGGGTGTCTAGAGAAACTGAATTATTTAAATCTATTTTCCTCCCCTACTTGAATAAAATGATCTTAGGTGAAAGGTCAAGAATTTAAGTAGCAAAATAGCAAGTCTAATTTTAATTTATTTCTTTGTTTATTCAATTATTTTTAACACAGGGTCTCACTAATCTTGGCTATCCTAGAATTCACTGAGTACCTGGCCTCAGACTCAACAGAATCTGCATGCCTTTGCCTTAGGAGTGCTGGGATTAAAGGTGTGCTCCACCACACAAGTGCAATTTAAAAAACAAATGAAAACCCATTTATGCCCTAGGATAAGCCCTTAGAAGTAGAGAATTCACAGTAAGAATCATCACACTTCCTGAATCTGTTTCAGGGAAACTGCACAGTAGGCAACTGGGTAGGAAGACTGAAGAGCCAGACTACCAGGAAAACAGCTGTGGAAATCTGTCACTGGAATGCTGGCAGAAACAGGACTAAACAATGGCAATAACAGACATGCTAATGAGCTAGGAGATAAATCTAACTCAGGGACTCTACCTCTAGACAAAGAACTACAGACAGCTAATGACTGCGCTGAGAAAGGGAGTTTGGAGTCTCAGAAACGACTCCAAAGGGGTTATCCAATACAAACACGTTAACCTTGAGATCAGATCGTACACACAGCTAACAAAATCGAACTCAGCGGGTTGTATTTATATATACTAATGCATAAAAATGAATGCATGCAACAATAACGATAAAGAGAGTGAAGTCATCAATCTGAGAGCTGGGGAGTGTGGAAAGACCTGGAAGGAGAGAACTGGAAGAGACTAGACATAGGAAAAGGGGGAAAGTGGTGTCTTTTATTTTAACTAAAAGTGCATTAAAATTAAAAAGTAAAATTAAAAAAAAATATGTATTTCACAGATGTGGAAACTAATGTATAGAGAGGATAATGAATTTTTCTAGGATTTAACAATTATCAACCAAAATCAGCAGATTCTAGACGTTATGCCTCTGGGCTGTGCCAAAGTTAAAATGCCCACTTTAATTTCCCCCCTTCATCATATGGACATATTCTGTAAATTTTCTGAGCCTTTGTTTGGAAAGGTTTACCAAAGAGCTCATTCTAGTTTTTCAAGGGCTCAGTGTGAGCAGACTATGTTAGTATGCTTTATTGGTGTTACTATAAACAATCCACAGACAACAGACCTTTGCTGCATAGCTTAGTGTTGAATGATGGTTCTTTACTGAACTCCATTCACTACTGCATTGGAGTGAGATGCTATCTGCCTTGTATAGAAAACTAACTCCCAGTATAGACTAATCTTCATTTTGAGCACAGAATAACTTGAGCTCTTGTTCTTGCCTATTCCTCTTGTTGTCTGAAAAGTTCGAGTCTCTTCAAACTATTGTTCTCAACTCAACATGATTGTAAGGCGTTGTGACCAGAGCCAGTTATGTTCAATCTATATTACACCTTCAAAAATTTATTAAAGTATTTAATGAAAGTCAGAGATTACACTTTATACTGCACAGAGACTTTCACAAAGGCAAAGCATTTTATAAGAATAAAATTATATTTAGCAACAGTCACAAAAACTGTATATTTTGCTAGAGGTTGATAAAGTAATGACCTTAGCTGTCTGTGACAGAATATTTACTTCCTTATCAACACAAGAATGTCAAAGACCTTTGGCAAGCTCTAAGAGGTTCAAGAAGCTGCACTTTAAACTCAGTATACCTGGGTTTGGTAAAGCAAATCTATAATCCCACATACAAGAGCCAAAGTCAAGAAGATTTTAAGTCAAAGGCCAGAGTTGGCTACATAATAAAGTCCTGTCTCAAAACACCAAAAAACAAACAAGCAAGCAGAAGACCTCACCTACATAAATAACAAAAGATGAAGCTACAGTGCATGATTCTAGAGTGTTACTTTCCTTCAAGGGCAGAGAAAATGCTATTTTAGTTAAGTACAATTTTTTAAAAAGAATGATATTTGGGAGGCAGAGACAGGTAGATCATTGTGAGCTTGAGGCTAGCCTGGTCTATATAGCAAAGTTCCATGGTAGCCAGGTCTACAAACAGAGCCCCTATCTCAAAACAAATAAAATTATATACATTTAACATACCAACTCTTAAGACTCAGAATACAAAATAAATTAAGCACATAGCTAACATCTCAAGTGAGTATCTAATAGTCTCAGTGCTCTAAGGTACTTTGGGGAAAACGGAGTCAACATAAATGGGTTTCAGTCATGACTGTATCACTTCTTAACTACAAGACTCAGGATGAAGTCCTTTGCCTTTTGTATAAATTCCTGTTTTTACCTGTGTAAGGAGCATAGGTGATATGATTGCTCTGGTTTCCTTGCGCCTCAGGATGCATCTGGCTTGTCACATTATTGTGGTGGCGCTCCAATCGCATTGCCTAATTTGCCCGTCACATTACTTTTAATAGATAGCAGCTGTTTAATCAGCAGAACAATTTCACGTCATTGTGAAATACCCACTAAAGTCCCAAAGAGATACTCATTTCTCCACAGCTAATATTTCAATCATTAAGCAACTGTTATTTATATTTCCACACACACACAGAAGACACAACAAGAAACAGTTTCAACACACAGACATTGTAAAAACTCCTTTTTATTTCCTGTATGAATTTTAGGGTTCACTAGGTACTGTCAGAGGATACTCCTTGACAAGGTTAAAAAGTCTTGTGTTGGTTTATTTACTTATTTAAGGGTATGCTCATGTGTGTATGGAAGCCCAAGCAGGTACAGAAGCCAGCAGGTCAGAGGTTAACCATGGCTATCACTTCTTAGGAACACTATCTAACTTGATTTTGACACAGGTCACTCATTGAAAACTGTCCACTTTAACTATGCTGGTTGACCAGTAAGCTCCAAGGATCCTCCTGTCTCTGTCTCCCTAGCACTAGAAGTACAAGTGTGTCAGCATATCTGTCTTGTTTTTCTGACACAAATCCTGAAGACTGACCTCAGGTCCTCATGCTTGCCCAGCAAGCACTTTTGCAGCTGATGAATTTTCACTTCTCCCTCGATTGTTTTATACATGAAAGATTTTCATTGTTTTTTTTTTTTCTCCATAAAGAAGCACTTCCATGGAACATAAATGCTTCTAAAGGAAGAAGTCAGTGACAAAAATTCTTGTAAACTTACACAGAAATTCTATAGTACTGATTGCATGAACATTGATTTAAAACTCTTTTTAAAAAATTAACCATTTTTGCTATGTTTTCATGTGATTTATGTAATTAAAAAAACGAGCTTGCACTTTTACATAGATTTTTAAAAATGAAATATCTGGTTGCATTGTAGATGACCAGCCCAAAAAAAAAAAAAAAAAAATTTGCTTAAAAAAATATTACTTAACCAAACACTTTAAAAAAAAAAGTAGTTCAAGGGTTGGTTGGGAAGAAAATAAAAAAAAAAAAAAAAAAAAAAAAAGATGGTTTTAAATTCAAAGGCAAAATTATTTAAGGATACCTAGTGGTATTGCTTTGGAAAAGTCTCAAGCCTGTGACTAAATTACTCTGAATGATAAAGGCCTGTATGGAACACTGGGAGCTATGCCCTACAATTTAGGAATTGGTATGGCTGCCACAGCTATACTCTCAATCGCGCATTCATCAGTTCCTCTACGGATCCGGAAGTAGCCACTCTCACCCCAGTGAGAGCCCCAGCTGTTCTTCACAATCCAGTATTCTATCCCAGTGACTGGATCTCTTCCATAGCCCACAAGCAGAACAGCATGATTTGTCAGCTCAAAGGGATTGAAAGGGTCGTTTAGCCCAGTGTGGTGGTAGATTCCACTACGGTAGTGCAAGAAGTCATCGTGGACTTCAAAGGCAACTGCCATGGGTCCGTGTTTGACCAGCTCAAGCTTCATCAGGGCTTCATTGCAGCCACCATAGAAACCACCGACATAGTAGTAGTCAGAAGAATAGTAACGGAGGCAGTTCTCCCTTGGTTTGCATGGAACATCTGTGGCTGTGTAGGGAAAACAGCTTTCTTCCACCACCCCAAAATCTTGGGCATACTTTCCTGCAATGAGGTATGGGAATCCACCATCACAACCTAAGAATGAAAACACACATGATTATTCCACTTCTGTTGGAAGATGGCAGTCACAACTTCTATGTCCTGCTTTTTTTTCCTGTTCCCTGGAAGTTGCTCTGTGTTTAAATATCACGTCATTCTTCCTTTCTTAGATATTCATCTAGCAATCCCCAGCCCTATTCCTTTAACAGGAATTTATTTAACACTTAATAGTGAGTATAGCTTCTCTGGCACTGTGATTGAGTGATGAAGGCCCTGAAATCAAGTAGATTCAAATCCAAAAGTGTGTATACCATTTAATGTCTCTGTACCTCTACTTACTTATATGTCAACTGTAGATGGTGACAGCACTATCCTTGAGGTTTAGAATAGTTACTTCAGATAAAAACAACCATTTTAGTGAGTATTGTTACAAATAGACACACACACACACACACACACACACACACACACACACACACACTTCTCAACTCCTCAAACAAATCTTCCTTCAGACCCTGCTACCAATAGACTTCTCCTATCTCCCTCTTCTTCGTACAATTATACACACCGGCAATAGCCTCTTATCATTACAATTATTTAACTTCTGTTTCTGTTGCCTAATTGTGTACTTCATGAGCATAAGGAGAATTTTGATATCTTACAGCCTCCAAAGGCCTAGCTATCACAATACAGTGCGTAATATCTCAGAGAGAATGAAAATCTCACGGTAACAGTCACTTACCAGCAATTTACTGGAGACTGGGAAACTTTCCAGTGCCTACATCTGGGCTGACATCAGAAAACTTTAAAATGATATTATCTTAAATAGTATTTCGTCTAAATCCTATTTGAGCCTTCAGTATAGCCTGTTCTGAAAGGCTAAGGACAAAGTGCTAAATTCTCTTATAAACAAATAAATATAATTTTAGTAGGAACTGAGTTATGGAAAGAGATGTTCAGAATCTAAAGCTACGATGCTTAAAAGTTGTATTATTGTCCTAAGATAAATTTGCTCATACTTATTTTCTGCTTTTGAATAACGTCTATGTCTGCTTTTTACAATTTTGTGCACATTGTATGAGAGGGAATATTCATACGATGTGCTGACATTTTGCTGTGGGATGCAGTAGGTTCCATGAGAAACTGTCTACTGATAAGTGGTGGGCACAGATTCATACCACAGTTTTCTGACTATAGACAGTGTTCTTCTCTGCTATGCCACACCTTTACTTTTGCCAGTGATAGGTGCTGATATACGACCAAACAGCTCATAACAGCTCTGAAATAAAACATTTACCTTGGGCATACTGGCTACAAGATACAACCTCCTGAGGACTCAGGATTGGGGTCTGAGAATTGTTGGTTAATATACGAATTCTTGCTTCTAGCATACCCATAGAGGCAAATGAGTAACAGCTTCCACAAGATTCTGTAGATAAAAAAAAAAAAAAAATGTGTATTATTTATTTATAATTTCACAAAGAAAGATGAAAGCCTGAATGAGACATCTTAATATAGGATTTATAATAAACATTTTTCATAAAAATCAGCAAAGTATAGAAGACTTACTTCATAAGCACCGAACCTGAGGTCCTCAGGTTCAATTGAAGACTAGATTTATGTCTATAATAGCTTCAGCCATCAGAATGAGAGGACTGTGGTGGGACACATGTGAGTTTCCTCTTGTGGTAATTTTTAAAACAAACAAATATAGCTTTATACTTCTATTGTCTCACACACCCTCCCATCCCTGCCATTGATACAAAGATAACATGGAGATATATGCATATACCAAATCTAAAATAAAGCCAGTTCTACGCAATATGCATATCATTCAATTTATTAGTTTTACAAAGCTATTAATTTGCTAAGCATTTCATTGTGAATGTAAAGATTTATGAAGTCAATTTAACTAATTTTTCAAATAAAGGTATCTTTAGTGAACCTGATTACTAGTAACTTGGTAGCCACCTTATTATTATTATTATTATTTTTTAAAGCACTATGGAAACATTTATGCTTCTAAATGTCAGCAGGGATACTGTTTTCCCTTCTCCAGGTAATGATTTATGAAGTCCCTGGAAACAAACAAAGGCCAGGATGCTGTTCACTTCTACCCTTGTAAGCCATATTTGAAATACTTTTTTTTTTTCCCTCACACTAAGCCCAGCATTCCTCGAATGCTCTTTGTCTTGCCATGGGACACAGATAAGGAGCTCAGTGCATGTTTGTGGAAAGGATGAGTCAAGCGATGATGAGTAGGCACATATTTACAACCCAGAAATGATGTAAACTCAAGGAAACTGCCAGCCAACTACTTGCTTCTGAGCTCTAGAGGAAACAGAACTTTGGATGCTGGTGTGAGCCTCCTTATACAGGTCTCAGTGCCACAGGACCTTGAACCCAATCTGCCACGAACCTTTCTTATTAACTACTATCATGTCTGATCTTTCCCCAAATTCTCCCTTCCAAAACACCCATATTTGTCCTTGTTATACAGTGCTCTAGTTGATGAATGATCATCTAAATTTTGAAGGTGAAAAGATAAACATCTGTAATGCAGACTTTACAATTATTACTTTACAATCTAGTCACTTGATATCTGAGGCCTAGAAGCTGAGGCAATGACCTGTCTATCAGCTAAGCAATGACAATGATCTGTCCATCAGCTAACTGATAATAGATGTTTGTACCTTGTTTTCTCTTAGTGCTGGGTTAGTGACCTTTGCATGTTTTTTCAAATCAATGTTAAGTTTAAATTACAACTTTGCTTATTCGAGAACAGAGGATAAGCTCTGTAAGGGGAGAGACTGTCTATTCTTCACCTTAGTTACAGAACTAAACAAGCAAACAACAAAAAAATGCATGTGTTTTCTTTTCACATTTGGCTTTTTTTTTTTTTAAGTCTATTTCAGCTCTTCCTTCCTTGAAACATAGGAAATACATAGAAGATGAGTAAATTTTTGACTTGTTGGTTTCTAAAGCATTTAGGGAATACTTCCTCCAGAGTCTTCCTTAAAATAAGGGAAGGTCAAAGAATAGATGTGTGACCAATTAACCAAAGCTACTGCCGTTCACATGAGATACCTAAACCCTACAAGCAACCCAGCTTTCTCAGCTGTTAGCAGCCACAGAGAGAAAGCCTGTATTTAACCATTAAGCCCATATTATCTGACCATTGGCTACAAAGGGAGCGACAGGTCATAAGTACAGTCCATGGCTCAGAAAGTGCTTTGTTTTGAAATAACAGGAATGAAAAAATTTCCTTCAGGTTCCTGACTTTCAGGGAAGATTGTCAACTGTTATCAATCACTGCATACTTTCAAAAAGATAACCTGGTTTAGATTCCCAAAAACCCATAGTATTTTAGATGACTGTAATGCAGTAAGAAAGGGCCTCACTGACAGAGAGCTCAGCATGTGACCCCACCCTCTTTGTAAAAAGGTTGAACATAGTTTCTCACGTGGTACACAAATCCCAGCAACAGGGATCACACTACAGCAGCATGGGAGAGCCAAAGTTCATGCCTCTCTTCTTTGCCCATCATTAGCCATGTGAGCCAGGGCAAATCACTTAGCCTCTGGCATTTCTCTTCATTCTTGTGCAAGTAGAGATTAGGTAGTGTGAACAACTTAAGGGCCTTGTCTTCTAGTTCTAATGAGCAACATTTATAACCAAGACTTAAACAGAGTAGACACTAAACATCGGGAAAACTTGCCACAATGTCTAATATGACTCCAGAGAGCCACTCAAGACCTGGAGGAAAAGAAAGTAAATCCATCTCACTTAATTTTCTCTCTTCTCTCCCCACTTACACCTCAAAGTAAATCTAGTTATAAAGCATTTTTACAGCTGTTTTAAAGTGGAAATATAAAACTTCATTTGTCTTTCCAATATTTCTTTTTACTTTAATCTTAATCTGTTCACAGACTAAAGGAAAGCTGCGAATTCCCTTAACTCTGCCTAATTTGGAATTTTGTCTTTCCAAGTACTTCAATTAACAAGAAGGGAAAACAAGTATCTTTCCCATTTTGAAGTATAAGAAAAATATCAAAAAGAAGTGAGAAGAGGAATGTCTAAGTACATTATTTCCTCAGCACCTGACATGACAGTGCAGGTGACAGATCAGTTGAACAGCAATCAACTCACAAATGACTTGTATTTTGAAATTTCCATTATTTCGTAACAATTATATTTACAACACACAAAGAATAGTGAGATTTGGGGACAATCAGAGCTTTTACCAATTGTCCAGAAAAGCAGTGTCAAAGAACTTCCTTTAAAATGTTATCCGTCTATGTGGAAATCAACTCTACCGTTCCCCACGAAACTTCACAATATCGTCACTAATGGGAGTACCATGTGATGCTTTAATGTTTTGCTTGTATATCCTTCTATACACTAAATCTTGGCAAACTACTAGTCTTTAAACACTCTGCTATTAAAAAGCTTCTTAGGGACTGGAGAGAGGGCTCAGTGGGCAAAGTGCTTGATATGCAAACCTAAGAACTAGGGATCAGATCGCCAGGACCTGCATGAGAGCTGCTGTTGCACAAGTCTGTAAGCCCAAAACTGAGTTGACGGAATCAGGTTGGAAGCTTGTGGAACGGCACTGACCATGTGAAGCACCAGGGTCAGTGAGAGACGGTATTTCAAAGAAGTAGGTGGAGTGTGATGAGGAAGACACCTCATCAATCTCTGGTCTCCATCCACACAGGTGAATGCAAATACACATACATCACACATACATACACAAAGGTTTCCTAACACATACTACCATAAGTGATGAGAGATGCAGCCTCAGTGTAATAATGGCTCACATTATTTGCCAGTTGTAATGTGCCTGGCTGCCAACAATGATGGCAACAGAGGGCATTCCTTACTTCCCTAATCTTCTCAAGTAGGTCTTGACATTCTTTTTTAGTTAGGGCTTCTGTTGTCCTAGCTCAACACCATGACCCAAAGCAATTTGTGGAAGAAAGGGTTTATTTCATCTTACACTTCCAGGTAATGGTCTATTATGCAAGGGAATCAGGACAGAAACTCCATGCAGGAACTAACATAGAAGCCATTAAAGAGGTCTGCTTATTGGCTTATTCTTCATGGCTTTTCTCATAGTGCCCAGGTCTATCAAGCTCATGGCTGGTACCTCCCATAGTGATAGGGACCCTTCCACATTAATCATCAAAGAAGAAAATGCCCTAAAGGCATATCCATAAGCTGGTGGAGGCCATTTTATCAACCGAACTTTTCTTTTCTCAAAAGACTCTAGTTTGTGTCAAACTGACACGAAACTAGCCAGCACCAGATCTATTTAACAATCAGGTGAGTTTTAATCCTCTGCAGGCTGAGTGAGTGATTAGAACATTTATGATTTTAAGAAATTCACTGAGAGTCCGGATTCTCTTGGGTTACCTTTAGTGGCCTCACCAATTATCTACATTCCACAGCTGTATCTGAACTGACATCCTTTTGAATATAAGTTAACTTCTTTGGAATGTATTAATTAAGCTAATAGTCAACCACTAGCTCCCATCAACCCCAAATCCAAGAATATCTCAGATAGCATCTGAACTTCACAGTAAGACTTGTAATCTTTGCTGTAACCCACCTACTTTATGCTCCCACCAACATATTTTGCAAATGAACTCATTTTTAACTTTTTTTTTTAATTCTGTGACTATAAAACATATGTCTAAAATGTAATAATAGACCTGCCATAGAATGTGTCATTCAGCCGGGCGTTGGTGGCGCACGCCTTTGATCCCAGCACTTGGGAGGCAGAGGCAGGTGGATTTCTGAGTTCGAGGCCAGCCTGGTCTACAGAGTGAGTTCCAGGACAGCCAAGGCTATACAGAGAAACCCTGTCTCAAAAAACCAAATAAATAAATAAATAAATAAATAAATAAATAAATAAATAAATAAAAAGAATGTGTCATTCAGAGAAACCTGAATTCATGTTCCCAGGCTGTGGTTACATATGCTTAGCTCCCAATGAACAATTCTTCTTTTATTTTGGGAAGAGGACCAAATTTTTGGCACACAAATGGTTAATCAATGACTTGTCATTTGCCTTCATTTCCCTCTCTAGGAAATGGCAAAGGTAAAGGATTTCAGGATTTATACCCCTTCTAGAGGAAGTGAATCCCTGAACCAAAGGGAGAACACTGTTGGCATCAAATGAAAGGAGTCTTTTTGATCCTGTGAAGCCAGACCAGAGCAAAGCTTTGTACAGAAAGAACCCACTCAATGAGCAGGGAACTTGAAGCACATGATATTAATGGTAAAAAGTGGAAGAAATGTAATACAAATATACTTGTAGAAAAGAGGAAGAATTTATCTCTCAAAATTATATACTTCTAATAACAATCTTCATTTGATAAAAACCACAGATAATTTATTTGATAAGTTGAAAATGTTAGGAGACTTGACTGTTTCCTCAAAATTATGACGGTGTATGCAAAATTATTAACTATCCTTTAGCTAACTTGCAACATCTGCAAACATTTTGTTATTGCTGATGTTTTTATATTTCATAGTAACTAGCAAGACAAGTAAATTTTCAATATGAATATGTGCATGTTTTTACCAGTTGAGTGTATTTAATGTAAAAAAATCTTCAATCTAACATGTTAACAAACTTTGAAACTTACTTTAATATCATAAAATTTTTCAGCAAGTTTCAGATTTGGAGCATTTCAGATCAGGTACATAACCTGTATTGGTGAGTCTCTATACAATTTTTTAGTAAAACTAAGGAAAGTAAGATCACCCATCCTCAAGTGCAATTAAAGGAAGTTTTGTAATTGCAAAACTAAATCAACTCCTGACTTAGAAAATGGAATTAACTGATTTCATCAGAAGCCATATTCTGATATAAAGTTAATTAAAAGATTCATATACAGCTCAAGAAATTTAAGCTTGTGTAGTAATTAAAGATCACATAATGGCACAAATGGAGGGCAAATTGCAAAAGGGATCCAACTAACCAATTCAACTTCTTTGGAAAAGAAGACCAGGTTTAATTGCTTACAATTATTTCTTTGACAAAAGTGTATCCTAGCAGCCAGGTAAATGAGTTCTACTTACCACTCTCGTAAAATCGTTGAGAAACGTTGAGCTCAGCTAAATAGACCATGTATAACAAATTTGATTCTTGCCTCAAAAGAATGAAGGAAGAATTCAAGGACCACTTTCTTTTGTAATGCAGGACCACACAACATAATGTAGACTATCTACCAGCCTCTACGACATGTGCCACCACACTTTGCCTCCATTTCTTTGCTTAAGTAGAAAGACCATGGCCATTCCTTTTCTGTATCCCTACATCCATCCTAGAGCCCAATACATAATAAGTATTCAATTAACAACAGCTTGTGGTAACTTAATGAAAGCTTGGACTTTTGTTAGTTTTACCTTGGTTTCGAACAGGGCTAACATAATTGACTCCACGAACATTTCTCCAGTCCCAAGATTCTGGCAAATTTAAAATTTGTTGCTGTATTTCATCAGTCATCGGGGCAGGTTTGGGCCTAGAATGAAAATTTATATTTAATACCAATATAAAGTCTTTCCTTAAAAGATGGTTTCCTCATCTCTGACTCTAAGAAATTGAGAACCAAAGAACACGTGTCCTTGAGTGGTTCGATGTGGCCATTACACAATTTTCAGTTGCATAACTTTGTTATATAAGTAGCTTTCAGTTACTGTAAATTTTCAGGACATAGTCACTTTCTGTGTACAGTGAAAGCTACTTTTAGTATGCTTGAATAGTTACCTTCTCTTACTTTACAGATATTGGTCAGAAAACAAGATACACATTAAGGATGTTTATTAGAAGGTCTACAGAAAACTTGGAACAAAATGGTATTTGACTCAAGAGGTAGTGATGGTTTCAAAATATGTGATGTTCTGCAAAGAACTTTAATGTCACAAATTACACTTTATGCTTATGAAAACAGGTATGCTCATACCTATTTCAGAAAGTTTTGACAAAATTCAATGTAATAATAACAATAATGATGATAACAACAACAATAATAATAACAACTCAAAATTGAAGACATATCTGTAAATAGTAGCTATGATAATATCATCATTATTATACATGTCACTGAAAGTACCAAATAAGTTACTGGCAATCTGATATACTTTTCTGTCACTAATGAGGCATTGAAATGATATCTTCCATCTTTCTTCTATCTTATACAGCAGAGTATTTGGCCACAACACACACATACACTAAAGAAAATGAAAATGGGGAAGCCAGGTTACAAGAGGATGAACAAAAGGAGAGGAGGTTAGTAGTACTAACATGAGAATTAGAAACACTTTCCAGATATTATCTATCCGTTATCTGGTCTTAATACCTTGGGCCTCAGTGTCTTAGAAACCCAGTGAAACATCGCATCAGAGAGCTGCTCAGTAGTGATGCTTGCTCATGATTTCAGCAGTTCCCTGGTTTCCAGCAGTTCTTAAGGCTCAGCTTAAGGATATTTGAGACTTTACACTACACAACTAGATATTTACAGCAGAATCAAGCTGTATACAAAATTCTACTGGAAACCAAGCAGTCCTAATTTGCTTTAATATTTCCTTCTCTATGTGACTTCCATCTTCATCTTAAACTCTCTTTGGAACTCAGGTTGTAATAATAACCTTCTATGAAGCTGGTAATAGTAGCTTTCTGTAAAGCAGAGGGTGGTGTGTGGATACAACCTAAGGGAAAAAGGGTTCCCCTAAAACAAAGCATGTAACATATGGCAAAACTGTAGTGTGCAGCTCATATTCTCAGACAGAACAAACTCTTGTCTTCATTGCTAATTCCCTCTGCTTCAGATTTCTGTTAAACAAGTCTCAACTTTCTGTTACAGACACATTCAGACCCTACTTCATTAATCCAGGAAAGAGATATTGTGATACGTTCCTTATCCCAGTTTTGACAAACCAGTATACCTTACGCGCTAGAAGCCCCTAGAAAAAATTTTGAGAGATATTATAGAATATAATATTTTAAGAAAAAGATGTTATTAGTTAGAAAAGAAAAAGGCTATAATGTCTCATAGTTGAATATTTCCATCATATTAGGTTCATTTGTCCACTGAGAAAAAAAATTAGAGATGCATCTCAGCTAGTTTAAAGAGCTACATCATTGTGTGGCTTATTTAAACCATAAAAACATTAAAACATTCTATAGCTAACCAGGAATTAACCTTTAAATGCTCTGCAACTTGGAGAATATCTTAATATATTAGAGAAAATAACCATCCTAAATAATTTATCAACCCCGATTGATCTCTAGTTCCCTTCTATTTAACCATGTTGGTTTCTCCTTAAAAAAAAAAGGTTTGGCATCACAGGTATAGCTTGGATGCTTAACAAATGGCAAGGAACAAATCCTAGATACAGCCGTAATTCTAGAAAGATAATGCAGAATACTCAAATTCTTACTCAGAGAAATACAAAATGGTATATATAATTCCACTAAGCAGGAAAATGCGATGAGGTTACAAATAAAAGATGGTAAATGCTACCAAAGCTGTGGCTAGGGAGGAGATGAAGTAAGAGATGAATGAGAAATAAAGAATTAGTTTTTCCTGAACCTTAAAACAACCAGATTTTCAGATTTTTTTTCTAGTAGCAAATTTAACAGTTACTATGAACAAGCTGAGAGATACCCGAGGGAGCAGAAATGGTGGCATAAAATGGGAGTAAAATGAAGATGAAGTTTTCAAGAACATTCATCATAGTTTTTGAAAACTAGTCACGTAGAAAACACAGCTATGAACCTATTTATATTACCTGGAATAGCAAGGATAAGTCTAGTCATTACACTGTTGTCAGTAACAGCCATAGCTAAGGATAGGAAAGTAGACTCGCAACATTTCAAAAAATGGCTAAAAATGGCATTAAAGAGAAAAGACAAAGCATATGAATAAAAAATGGAGAGACAGGATGTGAACCAAGAGCATAGGAAGGGCCCCAAAATATGACTTGGACAGTATGCACAAATATGAAGGAAGGTGAAAGAAAAAAGACAACAGCAAAAACACCTATTAAATTGGGATGGCTAATATAAAGATGGGACATCCAGGTGGGGTGAGTGTGGAAGGAGGGTGATCTTTAGTACTGACGTTCCTACTTGTGACAAGCAGAGACACTGTGTTACCTTGGGATCCTTTGGCTGTGGCCACTTCTCCTTATCAGATCTCGTAGGCTCAGTTTCTCATATTCCTCATATTTGGTTGCAGTCCAAGACTTCTGAACAGTATTGATGGCCTTCACAAAGTTGTGGTTGTGAGTGTAGAACCTTTCAGAAAGTCTGACAACAGCAAAGGGACATAGTTTCAGAGAAAGTCTTTTCAGGCAAAGCTAGTCTCCAATAAAACTGATACCCACATTGTGTGTTAAGGGTGGTAGTGGTGTAGTCTTTCAGGAAGACAGTTGGCAACAGAGGAAAGCTGAAAATTGTTATGTTCTTTACAGGTAATTTCTTCTTAAAGCCATGTTTATCTTTGTAGTTGGCATGAGAGTATTATCTTTTCTGCATGTCCATTTTATTTATTTTATTTTATGTTTTTGAAAAAGAATCTGGTCTCAAAATCACTATGTATGTAGAAATGGCTTTGTACTTCTGTTTCTAAGTCTCTCCTTCCTAAGTGATAGGATTCTAGGCATGCACTGCCACATGGTTCATGAAGCGTTAATTACAGAATCCAGGGCCCCATGTATGCTAGGCTACCTGCCAAGCTATGATCTTGACCTTAAGTGGCCCTTTCAAAGTGCACTTTTATAATCTGTTATATGAACAAAGCAAGTATATGCATACATGTTTTATAAATAAGCAATTCCGAAGTACTCTTTCACATAGGGGTTTTATGCTATTAAAAACCAGTATTAGAGGAAATATCTGAGAACTCAACTCAGATCACTGAAATCGGACTCTGAAATAAAGTTCTTTATGTAATTCATAAAAAACATTAACATGCAAATCATTTGTCTACTTCATGTGAAATGTTTAGCCATGGATGTAGAAATAACACAGAAAGCACATGCTTACAAAACAAATTGTTAATTATTCACTGAATTCCAACATTTGTCAAACATTCATGTCAGTGCGTAGCAATGATATAAGCAGTGCTTGAAAGGTTCAATCAGGCTCACCAGTACAAAGCATATCAGAAAAACTGCAAGGTGAACTGCTTCTAAGAACCATACCACCTAAATCTACTTAAAGACTGAACTCAAAGGAAGGGCTGGATCAGTTTCCATTTTGATAATCACTTTGAAAGACAAGATTAAGGCATCTTCTCAGGCACATCTTCCATGAGCTCTCTGCTACAGGCATTCCTTGGCAGGATCACTTGGTTTGAATGTTTAGTTCATGTGCACTTTTAGTGGCTTTTCCAACTAAACAAAGTGGAAAAGAAAATAATACTTATTGATCTCCCTCTTGCAAAACTAATAATGCCTGAGAATTTTCGTTTGTATGGTTCCTTATGGCAGATAGCTGAATGAAAATAGTAGCTGCACAGTATAGCCTGAATTTTATCTCTTGGAAAGGGAAGGGAGAAATATCATAATTATATTATAATCTCAAAAAGAAAATATTTTTAAAAAACATACTTAAAACCCTTACCTGCAATATCTCAGCTAGAGATTACAGTTAGAAACAGGTCTTTAAAGCGCTAATAAAGGCCAAAGGAGGTTATTATTGTGGGCTCTGGTCTAGTTTTACTAGGGTCCTCAGATGAATAGGTTAGGTAGGATACTACAGGGAAGTCCAAGTGAGGACATAGTGTGGAGGAAGAACCAGCATCAAGCCAGGAAGAAACCAAGTGCTAGCCTTCAAAACCCAGAGCAAAAACTGCCCTTTAGGCCACCCTGTCTGCAAGGCTTCTATATGACAGCCCAGGCAAATAAAATACTGCAAAAATACCAAGGACTTTCATTGTTTTTTTTTTTTTTTTTTT
>JANHMN010000003.1:80172852-80215600 GCA_030674055.1 Rhabdomys pumilio | reverse complement strand
AAAAAAAAAAAACGTGCTACGTCCCAGAGTCTGAGCTCAGCACAATTTTGAAAAGAAAGAACGTGTCAGACTTGAGTGAAGGATCAAGAAAGCAGTTCTCCACTCGCTTCTACGAAATCAAAGCAAATAAAACAATTAAAAACCCAGGGGCAACGTTTCTTTGAATATGAGAGTTGTGAGATAATCAGGAAAGTAAGTGTAAAGTTAGAAGTTCTCAGCAGCTCAAATTCAACTTAGCGGCCATGGGTCGGATCCCCCAAGGGACCGGTCGGTCGTCAGCTCTTAACTGTCCAGTCACCCGCAAACGCCAGCCCCGAGGCAAAGACTCAGGGACAGAAAAGGACGACTAGAGATCCCGGGAAGCGGCTTACCCATCACCGAGCAGTTAATGTCGCTTCGGGAACGTGTAGGGCCCACCTGGAAAACCCAGGTGCCCAGCAAGTCGGGGTAGGTGCAGTTGGCAGGAGTGTCAGAGCGCACGGTGCAGACTCCCAAAAGCACCAGCAGCAGGGCGGCGCACAAGGAGTGGGTCCAGGGACCCATGGCTGATGGCGCCAGGGGAGCAGATGGACAGAAAGCACGAACTGGAACACCACGCGATGGTACTCAGGCGACCCTAGTGGCCCGCGCCTTAAAATACCCAAGAGTCCGGAAACCCTGGGTCCGGGGGCGGGGTTACAGGACAGTGAGAACAGAATGAAGTGGGGGAGGAGCAGCGAGGCTGTGAGGACGGAGGCATGGAGTGACTGAGATGTGGGGAGGGGCAGGGTGTGACTAGGTGAGGCAGCACGAGGTGGGAAGAGCTGGGAGAGGTAGAACTACTAGCGGACTGAGGAAGTTAGAGATTGTGTAGGGTGGGAGCAGGCAGCACTAGGAGGGAGGATAGTGGCCTTTGGGGACCTCGGCCTCTCACGGGACCCTGAAGCTGAGGAGTCGGTCGCTGTGTTTTGTAATGCCAGTGTGATTAAAATAGAATCTACCCTGTGCCAGGACAGGGTTGACAAGAGGCTTAAGTCCACCGAGGCTGATTCTCTTTTCTTTGTTTTTGGTCCACTTTGCTGCATTTCTGACTCCCGTGGAAAAAACTTCACTAGCTGACCCGAGCCACTCGTTGTTTGAGAGTTTCTGTTCCATTTCCCACCTCTACCTTTTTATCTTCAGGGTTTTGTTTGGTTTCCTGTCTGCCTATTTACCAGAAGATTTCAATTATAGTGCATATTTACAAGCTCGATAAATCAATTTTGTTTTCCCTCTCCGGAACTTTATAGGATTTAGTTGAATGGGGTGAGGGGGTCACAGGGGGTGATCACATTGTTCAAGCCCTTCTGTTTGCAGAATGAAAGCAAGAAGTAGAGAAGAGGAAGTAGCTCGCTCAGGATGAACTGATAGTAGTGGTCTTCTGAGCTCCCGTGTCAGGCTTTCCCCAGGCAAGCCGTTTGGGAACATGGTCGGACCTTTCTTCCTCTGTTGGCCTTCTTGCCTGCGTTTGTTAAGTAGCAATCTTTAGAGAAGCCTTCTCCTCTTGTGAGAGCTGTTCTGAGTTGCCTGGCTGCTGTTGGCTGAGATCATGTTCCTTCTGAGCTAATCTGAGGAAACAGAGATGAACCAGGCCGACTTGATGAGCCTCTTTGCCCTACTAGGTTTGTGCACCTTTTTTTTTTCCCCATCCCACAGATCATAGATATTTACGTACAGACTTTTTTTCCACTGAGTACAAGCAGTCTCAGGAACCAATGTGGTTGAAGAGCAAACCACTTCTGTCTAAAAATTCTGTTTTAAAAACACTCAGCTTCTAAGTCTGAAGGCACACTTTGTTAGGAGTCCTCGATAACTAAGGGGCTCGAGTGTTCTTTCATATGAAATTAGGCTACAAGAGCTAACTGGGGTGGAGCTGACACCTTTTAGATCATATAAACCTTAACAGGATTAAGAACTGACATTGTATAATTAAGCTAGCATTTCTTTTAAAGGCCCCATTACAGACTAGCATTTCTTTTCTAAATTTCTACAAAGTTTGTCGTTGTTGAAACATTAAACATTTTACTAAATGATCCATATCTTAGAGCTAAACACGGGATATGAGAATTTCTCTGATGGACATAATCCAAGTAGAACACTTACTTGTTAAAAAGAAAGCAGCCTTTCTAAAATCGATGACAAATAAAGATTGTGGGATTGCCGGGCAGTGGTGGCACATGCCTTTAATCCCAGCACTTGGGAGGCAGAGGCAGGCGGGTTTCTGAGTTCAAGGCCAGCCTGGTCTACAGAGTGAGTTCCAGGACAGCCAGGAAGTTCCAGGGCCAGTTTATGAGAAATGCAAGTTCCTGAGTCTTACCTTATACCTCTGCCAAACCAAATAACGTTGAGGTAAGTTCCAGCAGTATATTATAACAGTCTCTTAGATGATACAAAATCAATTTGAGGTCTAGGGAGCATCTTCAGGATCTCTCTCAGACTCAAGCTTGAAGTCTGGCTGTGGTACAAGCTGTAGTAGATCTGTTATTGTCTTTTGCCTCCTCCTCCTCTTGTTTCTCCTCTTCCTCCTCTTCCTCTTCCTCTTCCTCCTCCAACTCCTCTTCTTCTTCCTCCTCCTCCTCCTCTACCACCACCTCCCTGCTTCTTCTTTAATCTATAAAGTGTACATGATTATATGTCTGGCCTAATTAGAAAGCTAAGATGGATCTTGGGGTCTCGAAGTAGGTGCTTTTAAAGCAATGGGCTGACTGTGTGTGGTGATCATGCTGGGGAGACATGTTCAAAATTATCCTCAGCAAGAAAAAGAGGTAACAGTTTGTTAGGGGCTTATACTGTCCTGCCTGGGTTTAGTACTTTGTTTCTATCCTTATTGCTACACAACTCTTATTGCTTTCCTTAATGCTACCACTGCATTTGTGTGGTTCCGCCTAATGATATGATTGACTTTTCTTCCACACTTCAAGCTTTTCCACCATAGGTCTGTATTAATTTTGTACATTAATAATTTTGTACATAAATTAAGATTTATCACAAAGTTCAGCCAATATCTTCCCATTCATTTCCTGCACAAAATGGCTGAAAGGAAGGCAGAAGGAAAGAATCATGAACAGTCACCTGACTTGAACCTACTGTCACTGAAGGCAATCTTTGTAATACTGCCTGATCAGTTAATTGTACTGTCGCATTATCTGTCAAACTCTTCTCATAGCTCAGGGTGCCTTTGCTTCCCCCTCACCCCTTCTTGCTTTTGATAAGATCTCACTATGTAGCCTTGGGTAGCTTGAAACTCAAACTCACTGTATAAACCAGGATGTCCTGCTACTCACAGATATCTGCGTGCCTCTGCTTCCCAAGATCTGCTTCATGTAAACTTTCATGTTCAGCTTCATGAAAACTCCAAGATAATGCATATTCTACTATGAATGGAAGGTGTTTTTTTTTTTTAAGAAAAGAAATAACTATTTATTTAACAATAATGGCAATAACATGAGATAGAACTGGACATGTAAGGCTGGAACCCCAAGCATCAACTCTGAGAATGTCCTTGGTAGAGGTCAGAAGAGACTTCTGGTTTTTATGTCTTCATCTTCACAGTGAGCATCTCTGCCTAGAGGCTGCCCTTAACTACAGGACTACGAAACTACTGCCTGAAACCAACAAAAGGCCCCTGAACACCTTGTTGAGCCAACAGGACAGACCAGTTAATCCCCCTTCTCATGTCTCACTCCTGTTTCTGTCATAAGCCCTTTAAACCCCACTAAACTAGCAGTTCAACAGTACTCTATGTCCTGGGAACCATACATTTCTCCATCTCCTTTTTTTTTTTCTCCTACCTATAAATCTATAATAAACTTCTCTCTAAACCCTGTCCTCTATGGTCTGTGAATTTCATTCTTCAAATTATTGAAAGAAGAACTTGAAAAACACTGGCTCAGGGCAGCAGTGGAGTTTCCAGACACCTAGCCACACCTGCCCCATGACCCCCTACAGCTAAGCCCCACTCAACTGCTCAGAGAAGCTCTGTACTTTTCAAATCCTTGCAGTATCCTTCTGGCACTAACCATAAAATGAAGGTACTAGATGACATACTTTTCTCAAAGCCAGTAGTGTGTCTCTTCACAGTAGGGATGCATCCCGAGACAAGCCCCATCTAGATGATGGTGAACATCATGGAGTATATTCATAAAAGACCTGTCAGATAGGTCATCCTTCTGAACGCTTTGGCCCTTTAAGGTTCCTCACATGATTGATACACTACACCATGGTACAGCAATCCTCTGTTTTTAATAATTAGAAAAATTGCCTTGGAGTACAGTGTGTTCACCACAGCATCACAGATCTAGAATTCCAGCACTTGAGAGGCTGAGACTAAAGGATCAAGAGGTCATAGCCACTTTGGGTTATATAACTCAGACTTCATCTTAAAAAAACAAAAAAGAAAGTTGTTTACTATCACTATTAAATAGCATTGCTATGTGGTTCATAATCTTGCTTTTACATGTCTGGCAGCAGTGTTTACTTCATGCAACCCCCTATAAACACATGAATAATGTAGTGTGAGAATAGCTTAGCTACAGTAACTTTCTACGTGACATCCTGCATCCTTGCTCACTAGATAGCAGAGATGAGCACGCGGAGAGTGGTTATAAGACCACAGCATGAATCTAAGGATAGAAGATCACAGAAAGCACAACCCCTGTTAGTTCTGGATCACTAGCTTCATTTTTGACTATGAAGTATGGAAATACTTCAGTTTTATTTAGATAATGTACAAAAATGATTATCCTTGAATTTGACGAAATCCAGAGCATATGACATTTTAAAGAAATATTGTTCACATTTTAATAGATTAGCTTGTATATAACGTAGCCACCTGTTAGGTCTATCTGAGGGTACTTCCCCAGAATTTACTACTTCTGTTGATAGATAAGGAAACAGAAGCTTAGAAAAGTAAGTGGTTTTCTGTGGGTTCACTGCTGGCAACTATAAACCTAAGAACCAATTGGAAGCATGAGGTTTTACATTCAAACGTTAGAATGCACTGAAGAAAGTGGAGGCTTCTCTAGTGATTAATGCAGTCAAATACAAAAGAAGAGAAACAGGTTTTACAAGTGAGCCGTCCAGACTGGAAGCAGCTGAGCTGGGAATTGCTGAGTTAATCTCTATTATGAAACCACTCCCACTTCTCTATCAGCCTGGACTTTTGCAACAACAGCTTAGAGAATCATTTATTTCACAGAACTCAATAACCTCTTTGGTTGTGCATGTTTCTTGTTTACTGTACAATCATCACTTCTTGCTGTTACCCACAGCGACTACTTCCTATTACCACAAACTATTCTTTCAACTGAAGCACAAGACAAGAACCAAGCTCCTGTCTCTCCCTGTCCTTTTCTCATATGATCAGCAGTGTCCCCTAGGAATCCTCATCACTGAACTCCTTTATAAAGTAACTCGTCTGTTTAAAACACCTCATTCAGGTTTGGTTTTGTTTTGTTTGTTTGTTTTATCATTTGGGGCAAACTCCTATCATCCCTGTGTGTCTGACCTCACTAACCCTTTATTCCTCTGGTTGCTCACTGTCCTAAAACATTTGACAGCCAAGCTGTCCAGATCCCTTTTCTCTTCCTTATCTTCGTGTTTTTCCGTCCTCTCTGCCTGAAATATGTCAACATATCTTTAATGACAGCTCATTTGCACTGCTTGGGAAATTCTTTACTGTGAATAATTTACTTCCTCACCAGCTCCTCCCCAAGTGGCAGAATTTAAAGAGTGCTGCTAGTCAACTTTATTACTTTGTGTACTTGTAAATATTTCTTAAAGCCACGTGTCAACCTTGTATTTACCATGTTTCTTCATTGTAGCAAAAGACCATACAGCGTCATTGGTCTAGATGCTGTCCTGGAGCAGAGGCACCAAGCTACCTGAGGTTTGGTTGTCTTATCAACAAGAGATCTCCAGTAAGTATTATTAAATGCCAATTGAAAGTATACCACTTTACTCTCAGTTTTCAGAATCAGGTTTGTCAGTAGCAGATTTTTACTGGATTAATATCGACATTAACAAATGATAAAAGGATATTTCTTATTCTGTACTGTTCAGTTTCAGAAAAATTCATCCGGCATAAGAGAGAACTTGTAAAAGTTGACCCCAGACTACTTAACAAACAAAAAAAAAAAAACATAGCAACATTGGGCAATAGGAAGGTGAGGCTATGTGTCATCGCTTTATTTTCAAAGCTTTGCAGCTTAGGTTGGCTTCCTTTTATTGTTATAAGCAATGCCAGGAGGAAAAGATAAATTTGACCAAGTGAATTTTTTAACAGCAGAACTACATCTTTACAAGAAGAGGCCAGAACCAAGCCAGCTGGCCAACAGTGGCAGAAATGAAGAAGGTCAAGACGGTCATTTTCCTAAACAGAGAAAGTTCTTTCCTTTTCAGAATCAAATCCCTTCCTCAATTAATGACATGGTGAATTGAAGCATTTAATTTCCATAATAATTGAAAAGACAGAGGGATTCATGTGTTCCCCCCTCTGCATCCTTAAGGTGAATGGGTAAAAAGACATACAAGCATGACAGACAGACAGACAACAGACAGACATACAGAACTTTAGAGCTCTCATTAAAATTATGAAGTCTGACAAAAGGGCAGGGGAGATGGCTTAGTAAGTAAAGTGCTTGCCATGTAAGCATGTCCTGAGTTGTACTCCAGAGTCTCTCCCCCATGTGAAGAGCCAGCAGTAGTGAGGCCTGCTGTTATTATAGCACTGGGCAGGTACAGACAGGAAGTACCTGGTGTGCATTGGCAGTCAGCCTAAACAAATGGAAAAACCTTTCATTCAGTAAGAGAGCTGAGGTTTTAAATTATTATGTGAAATCTTTACAACAGCTGTGCCATAGATTATACACTGAAAACAATATTCTCTTGATCACACACACACACACACACACACACACACACACACACACACACACAGTATTCATGTGGAGGTACAAGGACACCTTACAGAAATCAGTTATTTTCTACCATGTGAGTTACAGGAAGTAACCTTAGAACATCAGGTTTCCTGACAAAAGCTTTAACTTCCCCATTCATCTTGTCAGCCACAGGTACTTTTAATTTTACAGAAAAGGAGCAGAGCTAACTGCAAGGATCAATAGTGATCTCTATTCAGAACAACCTTTGGAAAGCCCAATGTTTCTCCTGGGTTCAGAAACTTCTACTGTCCTCACCATGCTCTCTGTTGAAAAACTCCTAGTTCTGAGTTGTTCGAAGTATTTTAGATTTTTACAATTTGCTTGAAATATTTCAGATACTTAATTATTTAATTTGAACCTTGCACTGTATGAGTTTTTAGTAACAAGGATATATTAGACTCCACATTTTCTTTTGAGAAAACTACATTCCTTGTTACATTTTTGTAATTAAAAAAAATATATGGCTTACATTGGATTCCCAGCTTCTTCTATATGTTATTTAAGAGGATCTGTTTCTTATGTTATGAAGTTATTTTTAAGTGTAACACTTTTTTTTTATTAAGCCCAGACTATTCTGGAATGTGGCCTACAGGATATAATTTACAATTTTGTTAATATTTTCTTTGTGGTTGAGTTGATTTATAAGTTTATAAAATAAATTTATAAAAAATGTTACACTCTTTTCTGTTCAAAATACTGCACTACAAATTGAGTGTGCTCTTTCTGTAACCTTTTTAGGGGTCGGGAGGTCAGGAGAGGGTTAGAATCTAATTGAAGAATTTCTTGTTAATTTCAAATCAACTTTCCAGTTGATCAAATTTTTTCTTAATATATCTAGTTGCTATGCTATTTACTGTATTTATCTATTTTATATTTAAATACAAGAGTGATTTTAATGTGTTGGCCAAGAAAAATAAATTGCAATATTGTAAAAACTTAGAATAACAACTGATTGGCAGTTAGAATCAGTCTTGGATGTTATTCCCTCGCCCCCCCCACTCATATATATTACATGTTCTTAAAAACATGATGTTTGCTTATTTAGAAATGTTCTAAAGTAGTTTTCTTCCCTGGAAGTTCTACCTAAACTTATAGCTCTAATATTCCTTCAAGTGCTTGATAATCTGCTAGTCCTACATAACTACTTGAGACTAAGCTAAGGGAATGTGCACAGAACACAAACTATTACCACTGGCGGTCTTAATTTTATAATTTCCAATATATTTACTTTTAGATTTTAGCAGACCTTTGTTACAGGGCAAGACAGTGAGGAATTTCCTCTATTTTTGCTGAGCCATTCATTCCTAGTTTTTAACTATAATCTGATCTTGATAGAGCATGTGGGTAGAAAACTACCCAACTGTGTTCAGGAACCAAAGGTCAGGATGACCGAGCCAACTTAATCTCAGCCTTTGTTAAAACTGTTTGTTTGTGCGGAACCCCCTCCAGTGAACAGATTATCTTATTTTCTATTAAAACTGCTTGCTTCAAACTGTTTACTTCTGCAAAGCCCCCCTGCAGCTGTTGAGTCAGAGGCCAAGACACAGTCTCTGCCTGTACAAACCCAGTGTTTTGGAGACTGGAACCAGATTCCCAAACTCTTGGACAGGGTCCCAGCCTGCTAGGTAAAATAAAGACTTTTAATTGGCTATACACTGTGTCTGAGTGGTCATCTTTGGTAAGTTCCCCATAACATTTCTGACCCATAAAAGAAGCACAGTAACGACAAGGATGCTATCAGTGAGCTAAGAAGAGAGAAACTGAATTAAAAATGAGAGCAGTAGGATAGGAATGACTCAGTGATTAACAGCAATTGCTAGACCCACAGAAGACAGATCACAATCGTCTTTAGCTCCAGTTCCAGAGTATCTGACACTGTCTCTTAGCCTGTGCAGGACGTGTACACACATAGTACAAATTTACACATACGTATAGTCCCTCTCTCTCTCTCTCTCTCTCTCATACACGCAAGAAATATTTAATAAGTGAGAGCAGAGAGTCAGAAAGTATAAGAAAGTCCTAATAGTGATTATTAGTTATTGAGGATCTAAGATACTCAGACACTATGCATGTTCACAGTATGTAATCTTTAAGTTGCAAAAAAGAATTTAGAAATGCTAAGGGCTGGGAGTTTTGCTCTGTGGCAAAAGACTTTGCAGAGGGCATGAGGGTAGAAAGTGGGTATGAAATGCTCTAACAATCCACACCCTGGACAGTGTATTTGAACACTTGGTCTGCATGTGGTTGAGCTATTTTGTGACACCATGAAGCACTTATGAATTCGAGAGAGGGGTCTCTCTGAAGAAAATGGGTTGCTTTGGGTAAGCATTATGGGCTGTAACTCAGTCTGTGTTCTGACTAGGGTTTCTTTTCCGATTTCTGACAGCTAAGGGGATAAATATGACTAACCACACCACACTCATGCTGCTGTAGCTGCAGGCTGTGAATCACTCTTACCATCATATCTTTCCTGTTGTGATAATTCTGTCTTCTCAAACTGTGATCCAAAGGCATTCCTCTTCTCCCTTAAGATGCTTCGACCAGAAATCTGACTACAGTAAAATTAAATAGGAGATTAATTCCAAGAATGAGGTCACTGCTGTACTAAACTTTCTCTGTGGTTCATGTGGTTCATAGACTTTAGAACTGCCTTGTGGAAGGAATGTGGAGAAATCATTCTGGTGAGCATGTGACAAACAGTACTCTGCTGATGAAGTGTCAGGGAGGAAGTTTCTGAGGGGAACACAGACTCTACTGGAATTAGCCTAGAGACCATTCATATTACATCTTGACAAACCAGCTAGCTACATTCTACTTATGCCCTGAAAACTTAAACCAGACAGGATTAAAAAGTGTGCCCTGTTTTGTTTGGCAGATGAAATTCAAGGGAGTATAGCATCCAGGCTGTGGCATTGCTGTTGCTCACTCCCTTTATCTGGGTTTCCAATGAGAGAATAGAATCTGAATCAGAAAGATGTGGAAGACATGCAGTTTGGTGAAGAAAAGAGTGTGAGTTATAGCTGTTGACAGATCAGTTAAAATTTGTGCAGAAGGAATGGCTTACTTCAATTCAAGAGATGTTGGGAAGTTTGTGAAGTAGCAAAATAGGGTTGGTCCTTGACCCCTATACACTAAGGCCTCCACCATTTTCATTTGAAAATATTCAGGTGAAAGAAGACTGCCTTAACAATGGTAGTCTTCTTGACTCATGAAATTCTTGTCTTCAGTATATCTTACTGTTATTGTTATGCCCCAGAACAACTGGCAGAAGTACACTTTTGGAAAACAACTGCTCACCTATACAGGCAATTGGCTACTATGGACCAAGAGATTCCAACTATACCTCAAGTTGACAGCAGTACTTCTTAGTGGTTTCCATGAAGGATAAGCTTTAAAGACGGTTTTGGAAGAAAAAAAAAAAAAAGCACATCTTGAAATGAATTGTAACAACAACAACAACAAAAAAATACTGGTGTGATGTAAGTATGAAAGAGGAAATTTTGAGTCTAAAATTTAACGAATAAATTTGTGCTCCCACCAAACCCAAACCCCATGCAAGTTAATAGACAACTTTTGGCTTCTACCTCTAAAACTACTTCCAAAGCTGTCTTGGACTCAAAAGCAGACTCCCAGTTTAGTGAACACAGATCTTCAGTTGACAGTTTCTAAATCAAGAGAGCTGGAGGTCAGCTGACACTGTAGTGTGGTCAGTTGGATGGACATCACTGTGGGAACTGGCTCTTATTTGTTGGTTCTGTGACATAGACTGAGTAGAACTGATAAGGTCTATTAGACCGTTATACCACAGGGAAGCACATCAGGATGCTTTTGAACTTAATCTGATTTGAGTTTGTCATTTGCCCGGATTTAGCAAACGATACAGAAATTAACTATCTCAACTTTCCGGTTCCTTAGAATTTGAATAAGGATAGATAAGGCAGACTTACTGTGGCACATTGGCTGTCTTCATTGGTTTTTTTTGGAACACTTACATGTTGTAGGCAACAGATGTGTTGCATAATTACAAGGGCTAATGAAAAACTCATCTGCATCTGATTTCATTTATGGCAGTCAAAAGAAAAACATGACTTAATTTCTTGTGCAGAGTTAAAGCCGTTTTCAGATCACGAGCTGAAGCTTTGTTCCTGCATTCACTTCTCACCACAGGGTTCTGCAAATCAGTCACAGAATGGAATCTCTAAAACTGAACTAAAGCCAACCTTTTCTTCTTGTAATCTTATTAGTGTCAAGTGTCTGTGACTGTAACAGAAAGTAGACCCAAATCTAAGAAACCCTCAGATGAAGATGCCTGATCTTCTTCCAGGCTTTTTGGTAAACCTATGTGTATATATCTTCCCTCTGGAAATAAACATTAGCCTTACTCATGTGAAATGTTTCCAGAAAGCAGGAAGTAATTTTCATCTTTATTATCCTGCTTAGCAAACAGTTGTGTCTTTTGACCTGTAGAGACTCTATTTTTAACTTCTTAGGGGCTTGATCTGAACAAATTAAGAGAGATGCTTCCTCAAAGGGTTTGTTTGTTCATTTTAGTTTAAATGACTTTTATCTAGAAAAATACTAATATTGTTTCAGCAATGATTATAATAGCAAGAATACAATTGCATCAAAATTGAAATCTGGCTACAAAATGACTCAGATTTCCTTCTCCCACCACATGTAAGTGTTAATAAATCTAGAAATGTTCACACCATTAATTAGATACAGCAACTTCCCCAGCCCTGAGTTTCTATTAAGTGATATGGCAACTGTCTAAACTCTACCTTAAGTTATATGATTAATTACTCCTTATGTAGGAGGAAAAAGACTACACTAAAATATGACTAGAATATTCAAATTGTTTTATTCAAAACAGTTGTGTGACCATGATACTGATAGTCTATAAACAAATGTAAGCAAATGAAGCGATCTAGTATATTTTATTTGTGAGTAGGAAGGCCTTTATAACTACGTTTTAAAGTAAAACTCAAATGTTTTGATTCTATTAATTACATTGAATACTCTTGGAACAAAAACTGAGCTGCAGTCTTGGATAAATTATCAATATAATTTAGGACATAATAATCAAAAACTTTAATATGTAAGAATAATTGTGGATAAAAACTTGAATTGAGGAGGTCATGTCAGTCTTTTAAAGTGACAAGTTTTATTAAAAAGAGGGAGTTGGAGTAGAGAGGGTAATGAAGAGGATGGGAGGGAGGGAGAGAGAGAGAGAGAGAGAGAGAGAGAGAGAGAATATCTTTGGTAGGATGGACAGTGGCAAAATTAGTGAAGATATGAAACATCTACTTTTCTTTACTGAAGTTTCAAAGTATCAAAATAAACTCAAGATCAGGATTACCACTAGCTCATCACTGATGCCATCATTTCACTCTTAGGATGAATTTCTCTGAGGTACTGAGAATGTTCTCATTTTAGTAGGACACAGACATCTGAACATTCACGTGTATGGCTACATCATTCGGTCCCATCTGCCACTACCCTCTGAATTGTGTGATTTATTTTATTCGTTTATTTACCTGTGTTTCTCAGTGTACTTCTAGGTGGTGGACATGCAGCCAAAGTGTTGTAATTTGTAGGCTTAGAATAAGTTTTAATTGGTGCTAATAAATCAAATTACCTTTGGTTAATATGTAACATCTGATAGCTATTACAAAATGCACCTTCATTATTACCTGTCCATGAGTGAAATGAAAGCCATTCTGACTTCACTATGTATAATTTTCTTATGCAGTTCCTTAGTGTTATGGTGGATGGAGTAAAAAGAACGAGTTACAAAGGGAGAGCCCTGGGTACTCACTGTAGAAGCCGTCCTGCAACTGAGAGAGGAGAAAGTTACAGACAACTTTTACTTTTCCAGATATTATTTTCTACCTTCCTTCTCTGTCTTCAAGAGATTGGCAGTATTTTAAGAAGAAAAGGATAATAGGCAAAACCAGAAAATCAGGAAGACCTGGATGTCCAAGTTTTTCAAAATATTATATAAAATTGTTTTAAGGAGTAGAAGAATCAAAATGTTCAGACAAGGGCAGACTTGTCTTTAGATGGAATTTCTTATGTATATATTGATACTTTAACATTATGAAACATATGAAGGTTAAACGATACAAATAGAGTTGATTGTGTTAATCTTATTCCCATACCTCCCAAATTAAATAAAACCAGGAGGCTATGAAGAATAGGTTTCTATGTTTAATAGTTTATACTGTTATGTAAGACAGCCACCAAAGTCATCTTAACCATGTATAACGAGTACTTGTGTAAAGACAAGTGCCAGGGACTGTTCTTTCAGCCTGAGATGGATTCCATTCACATTTTATTACACAATTTATTAATTATGTATATGTTCATAGAAGAGTGTCTATGTGTTACAATGTGTATGAGGAAATAAATCACTGACAAACTGTGTGTCAGTTCTCTCCTTCTACCATGTAGAGTTAAAGGGATCAGACTTGGTGACAAGCACCCTCTTTACTTACTGAGACACCTCATAGCCCCTCCCCCTGTGTTATAAGGCTCTACTAACAGTGGGAAGTGCCTGCACACAGCTTTGATATCAGCGCTTAAGAGGTGAATTTCTGGGAGTTCAAGGTCAGCCTGGTCTACAGAGCAAGTTCTAGGATAGCCAGGGCTACACAGAGAAACCCTGTCTCAAAAAACAAAAGCAAAAACAAAGACAAAAAAAGAAACTTTATCAATAAAGAAATAAGTGTTAGAAAAAAAAAATTCAAAGGTTGTAGCTCAAGGCAGATCACTGTCTGGGACACCAAAGGCCCTATGCAAAACACTATTTCCATTAACTCTTTAAGAATTTCCATAAACATCTGAATAAGAATACCCATGATGGTCTGTTTCTGCAGTGTACAGAGACATAAAAAGGAGAGACTAGTTAGTGAAGGGCAGGGAGAACATAAGTACACTGTGCTGGCTTTACAGTACCTGAGTACTGTTTCCACTGTGGTTTAACATGAGTCACTCATATGAATTAGTAAGCGCCATAATTTGGTTTGGTTTGGTTTTCGTTTATTTTTTTTCTAGAACTTTTCTGTTTTTAAACTAATTAATTTTTAATTAATTAATTCACTTTGCTTTCCAATATCAGACCCCCTATCCCCTCTCCCACAAGACCTCTCACCATTTTACCTTCCCCTTCTCTTTTAGGGGAAGACCCCTCTGGGTGTCATCCCTCCTGTGATGGTTTGTATATGTTTGGTTCAGGGAGTGGCACCATCAGGGGGTATGTCCTTGTGGAGTAGGTGTGTCACTGTGGGCACAGGCTTAAGACACTTATCCTAGATGCCTGAAAGTTAGTCTTCAACTAGTAGCCTTCAGAAGAAGATGTAGAACTCTAAACTCTGTCTACACCATGATTGCCTAGATTCTGCCATATTCCCATCTTGATGATAATGGACTGAACTTTTGAACCTGTAATGTAACCCCAATTAAATACTGTCCTTTATAAGACTTGCCTTGGTCATGGAGTCTGTTCACAGCAGTAAAACCCTAACTAAGACAGAAATTGGTACCAGGGACTTGGGGTAGTCTTGTGACAGGCCAGACCATGCTTTTGTTTAGAAGAATGTAGATTTTGGGAGTTTGGATTTTGAAAGCCATGGAATGTTTTAAGTGAGGCTTAATGAACCATCCTAGTAGGAACATGGAAGACATTGTTGCTCTGAATGATTTGAACTGTGCAGACCTAGCCCAAGAGGTTTCAGAGGAGAAGAATTTCAGTATGTGGTGTACCTAGATTGTTTTTGTGGTATTTTGATGAAGAACATGGCAGCTTTTTGCCCTTGTCTGAAGAGTTTACCTGAGGCTAAGGTAATGAGATTTATATTAATGGCTTTGACAAAGGAAAATGGCTTTTCTCAAAAAAGCCCAGTAGAAACTTTGTTCTCTGGTTACAGCTCATGAAGAACATTTTGAACAAGTGTAGTAAAAATACATGATTTGAGTATTAAAGGAGCACCAGGAAGTGAAATGGAGCTGAATCATGTGTTCTAGGAGATAGCAGATTAAGGGAGTGGGACTTTGGGGCAAGATCCTACCCACCTAAGTTTAAATCCAGGCATGGTCGTACACATCTTTAATCCCAGGAAATAAAGCCAAGCAAATCTCTGAGCTCAAGGCCAGCCTGGGACAGAGCAAGTTCTATGTGAAGAAAAGGTTAAGTCCAGTCTTGGGGGTATTCACCTTTAATCCCAGGAGACAGGCATGCAGATCTCTGAGTTCAAGGTCAATCTACAGAACAAGATCCAGGACAGCCAAGTTTAGGCAGTGAAGGAGTTAGAAAACAGAAAGCTAGTGATAATGTAATAGAACAAGTGTGTGTGTGTGTGTGTGTGTGTAGGGAGGAGGTGCATGTTCCAGCTTCTGCAAACAACAGAAGCTTCGGCCATGTGGCTCTGGTTTTAGAGTCAAGAAAAGAAGGGACAGTTGATACTAGTTATCTGGAGCTAAGAGATTAATAGTGATTAAGAAGAGACTATCATCACTTAGGTGAAATCTTCTGGGAAGTGTTCTCTGAGAGCACAAAGAAGTTGTGTTCCAGAAAGAATTCTGCACTAAAACCATCTGGCCTAAGGTTGTTATTGTTGTTATCATTTTTTGGTTGGGAGACTTTTACTGATTGCTTTGATTTCCTTATGGGTTATAGGACTATTCCAGTAATTTACCTGCTCTTGATTTAGCTTTGTTAATTGGTATCTTTCCAGAAAACCTTCCCTTTCATTTAGACTTTCCAGTTTTGTAGAGTACAGGCTTTTGAAGTAAGACCCAATTATTCTTTGACTTTCCTCACTGTCCATTTTTATGTCTCCCTTTTCATTTCTGATTTTGTTTAATTGTCTTTCTACTTTTTAGTTAGTTTGGCTAAGAGTTTATCTATCTTGTTGATTTTCTCAAAGACCCAGCTCTTGGTTTTGGTGATTCTTTGTACTGTTCTCTTTGTTTCTAATAGATTGATTTCAGCCCCAATTTTGATTATTTCCTGCTGTCTATTGTGTATATTTGCTTCTTCTTCTTTTTCTCTAGAGCCTTCAGATGTATTTTTAATCCATTAGCATGAGAAATTTCCAATTTCTTCATAAAGGCACTTAGTACTATGAACTGTTTCTGAAAGCCCTGCTTTCATTGTGTCCCATAAGTTTGGATATGTTTTGCCTTCATTTTCATTAAGTTCTAGAAAGTCTTTATTTTCCTTCTTTATTTCTTCTCTGACACAGTGATCATTGAGTAGAGATTTGTTCAGTTTCCATGAATGCATAAGCTTTCTGTCATTTCTGTTATTGTTGAAGTCCCTCTTTAATCCATAGTGATCTGATTTCTAGTATTCTCTTGGGCTGGGTTAGTGGAAAGGGCGTTATTTATGTTTGGGTTTGTCACAGAAATCTTGGTTTCTCCATCTATGGTTGCAAAAAGCAAGGCTGTAACTATCATCAATGGTGAAACTTTTACTCAGGAAACTTCTGCACAGAGGACAGAACTAATTGCTGTAATTTTTGCCTTTACTAAGTTACAAGACTGTCCATTTAATCTCTACTCTGATTCACAATATGTAATTAAATGTTTCCAGCTATTGAAACTGCTACTCCGACCTTAAACAAATCTACATATCTTCACTTTTATTTAAGTTACAGCTTTTATTACAAGGTAGAACTTTCCCACATTTTGTAAGTCATTTATAGGCATATACTAGTTTGCCTGGGCCTTTGACAGAGAGTAATCAGCTAGCTGACCTTGCTACATGGCCTTATATTTGCTCAGCTATAGAGCAAGCAGTAGCTAGTCATAAGATTCACCATCAGAACTCTCTCTAGCATTTAGCTATCAATTTGGCTTAACAAAAGAGGCTGCCAGACAGGTTGTTCGTCAATGTACTGTTTGCCTAGAAACCCATCATTCTTTGCCTATAGGAGTAAATCCCAGAGGACTTAGACTTATTATCTTTGGCAAATTGATGTTACTCATGTCCTATCTTTTGGCAAACTTTCTTTTGTCCATGTATGTGTAGCTACTTTCTTGAATGCTATAGTCACCTCAGCAAGAACAGGAGAAGCTGTGAAAGATGTTGGCCAACATCTATTTTTTTGTTTCTCACATTTGCAAATACCATGACAGTTAAAAATAAACAATGTTCCTGCTTATACAAGGAAAGCTTTTGCCAACTTCTGTCTGATGTTTAATATTAAGCACACTACAGGCATCTCATATAACCCACAGGGCCAAGCCATTGTGGAGAGAGCCCGTCAAACTCTTAAGGCATGTATTTTTACGTAGCAAGATGAAGTAAAGTATCATTCTCCACATACTGTATTAAAACGTGACCTTTTTGTCTTAAATTATCTCAATAGAGAGGAGACAGGAAGCTCTCCAATGTTAAAACATTGGGAGAATAAGTCACCTACTTCTCCAAAACCTCTGGTCAGATGACATGATCTGCTTACTAGGACCTGGCAGGATCTAGATGTATTGTTAACCTCAGGATGAGGGTATACTTGTGTGTTTCTGCAGAATGTAGACTCCCCCATCTGGATACCAGACTGACTTATCTGGCCCTACCACAAAGCTGCCTCTGATCTGGCCCAGTAGTGCTTTCAGTCACAAACAGTAACAGTGTGTTTGTGGAGACTCCTGATCCTCCCTGAGAGCCTGAGTGAAGGGACATGTCTTTTCTATCCTATGAGGCTGATTCCCTACCTCCAGTTTTAAAGAAACTGTACCTGAATTCTCACCCTGCTGGTAAACATCATTCTTCATGAGCCACTCTTCAACAACCAGTGCCAACTCGGGGCCAAATAAAGTCACTCAGCAATCATTCTGAGGAGTTAGTTAAGGTTCAGGCTTTGCATGTTCACTGGAGAATTTATTTCTTGCTATGGTATCTTTGATTACAATTGAGGTATTGTTACTTTTTATTCCTGATTGCTATGCAGCATCATATTGGGCATATTTGCCTGATCTTCTTGTGTTTCATTTTGCTACTTGGGATTTTGCTCTTGTTATAGTTACAACCGATGCTGTGGAGCTATTGGGGGGAGAAAGCAATGAGTATTTGTTATATAAAAAGCTTAACAATGTTGCACTTGAAGGTATTTCTGATTCATTGCCTATTTGTTTTTCTACTGATTCTGCTTCCTCAATTGCTGGCTGTGTTTTACTCACTCAACATATTTTCATTGCTGACTCTCCTGGTGGCATAAGTTACCTTCCTAATAAGGACCCCGTATCTCTATAAGTTTGGGGGGTCTAAAAATTATGCTTCCTGCTTTTAAGAATAAGAAATATGAGATTACATCTTTACCTTTGCCCCCTAAGCTTTCCAATTGTCCTGATCCTTCGACAATGAATAAGGCCTGAACACACATTTCCCCTGCGAAAAAAAATTTTTTTCTACATAATTTTCTTGTGGTTTTTCCAACCATTATGTAAGTTATCATAATCATACTCTTAATGCTCCCTTTACTATTTCTGATTGGTCAGTTAATGAGCCCAATTTTGGTTATAAGAAGTATGTGGAATCTAACGGAGATAAATTTGTTTATGACCCGCTGTCTCTTTCTCCTGAAACTTTTAATGCTTGACATTTCCCCAGTTGGCCTGCTCCAATTTTTGTTCCTACCTCTTTCCATAGATGTCCTTCACAAAGGGACTTATTTCACCTTTCTGCTGCTACTCGTAAAGTTTCATTCTATCGTCCTGTGTTTGGTTTTGGGTTGTTTGTATTAAATCTGTTCACGCTTGTGAAGGAGCTCCTTTCTCTATTTTTCATGACAGATATGGTTCCTTTAGCGTTTCTTGTTTTGGTTGTACAATTACTCATTGTATTACTGCTACTTTTTTTTTTTTTCGTGTAGCCCTGGCTGTCCTGGAACTCACTCTGTAGACCAGGCTGGCCTCGAACTCAGAAATCCGCCTGCCTCTGCCTCCCAAGTGCTGGGATTAAAGGCGTGCGCCACCACCGCCCAGCATTACTGCTACTTCTGTACATGATGTTTATGTTATAGTTAGAGAACCACCTTATGTCCTTTGACCTGTTGATTTTACCACTCCATGATGTATTTCTTCTGCTCTCTCATGCTCTAAGCGGTTTGTAGCTGCCTTAATTTTAGGAATTACAGATCTCATAGGCATTATAGCTAGTTTTTCATCACCCACAACTGCTTTTGGTTCAGAATATTCACAATGCAACTCATGTTGATCAGCTGTCTAAAATTGTCTCTGGGGCACTTACGCTACATAAACAGATTGATAGGGGCTTCAAGATTGTATCAATACTTTAGAAGAAGCTGTTCTTTTTTTTATAGGAAATCAGTTAAATAATATTAAGGTTAGATGGAGTTGTGTGCACCCTCTCCTAAATAATGATACAGATCATGATTGGGGTCAAGTTCAGGCACATCTGCAAGATATTTGGAACAATTCTGCTCTATCTATGAATATGGCTTCCCTTCACTGGAAGATCTCTGATATTACTCATACTCCTGCTCTCTGCTCCTCCTTGGAAGAGGTCACCGACTCTTTTCTGCAGACTGTTCACTCCTATGTGCGGTGTATCAAATTCTTGGTCATTTTTTATAAATTTGGGTATTAGTGTTTTTATAATTTTGCTTTTTTTTTTTATTCCCAGTCTAGCCAAAAGTTTGCAGCCCTTGACAGTTGAATTTCGTGCTTCACAACTTAAAAGAAAGAGGGAGATGGCATGCCAAGTGTACTGAAGGTGCTGTTTGACAAAGTTCAGGTACTTGGCCAGTCTGGACTGATCCTTCACTACCCCGGATGGATACTTGCTGCACACCCTTTGCTGTACTTATGCTTTTACTGTTAAAGGCCTTTCTCCAAAAGCTAGACCTGGGATAACAAAAAGCTAGTGAATATGAGCATGAAACCAATGAAACTTCCTTGGAAGAAACAGGTATGCAGAAAATTAAGTTTTTCCTAAGAATTTAATATTTAAGTGAATACTTAGATTAGTAATGAGTGTTGTTAGTAAGCCTGAGAAAGGGGATTTGAGAAGAGTTATTTAAGAAGAAAAACTCAGGGAAACTTTAGAAACTGACAAACTGTAATTGAATTGCTAGGTTTCTAATGTTTAATTTCAGAAAGAAGGAACTTGTATGAATAGGAAGAGGCTTTGATCATGCAGGGTTATCACAAGCCTGGGAACCTTCCTGAAGGCAAAAGTAAGCAGTTTGGGGAACCCTGATGTTCTCCTCTTCTTTACAGAACTGTAATAAAGATAGGAGTGATACTGAAACAAGGGTTCAAGACAGAGACACAGAGGAAGGCATCTTGGCTCAGTACTACCTGACTTCCTGAACAAACTTGTCAGACCAGAACTTCATTGATAGACTGTCCTCGCATAAGCAAAGGGGCTGAACAATATTTTATGAATCAAAGAAAAGGGACAGTGGTCTTATGCCAAATATAAATGAAATACAGAGAAAGAAAAGAAATAATTGAATAAAGGTTGAACTTTTATAGAAAGTTAAGTTTGACAGAATAGGTAGTAGGAATAACTTTTGATCTATTAATCTTATGCCAAAATAAAACAGAATCAAATTCAAATAGAGTCATCCTGTCTAGCATTTCTGTAACTTCAAGGCTTTACGACACCAATCTTAAGGAAGAAGATACTGAGTTTAAAGAAAATTGATTTTATCAAATGTTAATTTTTAGTTCTTATAAAAACGCTGTTCGCTTGCTTTGTTCCTCTTTTAATATTCACATGTATTCAGAAAGACTTTTGAAGAATATGTATTTTGAAAAGCTGTGTAACCAATACATAAAATTTCTGAGGAAATGATTTTGTGTATAAATAAAGCTTGAAAGAGACAAGAGTTGTCAGAGTTGGAAAAGCCATACCTAGATGTGCTTCCTCTCTGTCTTGTCTCTCATGAAAGCGAATGACATCCTGTGTCTGATCCATCCTTCCTTTTGCTGTGCTTGCATCCACCCTTCTCCAGACTGTGCTCTCAGCTCAGGCTGGTCCCCAGCATATGGTGATTTAAAGGTTTGCTAGTTTCACTGGTCTGGGCTGACATCTGTGGGCTCTTTGGGTCTTCAAAACTTCTGCCTAGGTTCTTCTAGTTTTTAGAATCTCAGTTGAGAAATTGAATATAATTCTCATAGGTCTGCCTTTATATGTTACTTGGCTTTTTTCCCTTGCAGCTTTTAAAGGTTTTTCTTTGTTCTGTATATTTAGTGTTTTGATTATTATTATATGTTTGGTGTTCCATAACAGGTAATGGATAATTATTTGTTTGGTTGTATCTTTTAGGCATCTCTTTCTTTAGGTTAGGGTAATTTTCTTCTATGATTTTGTTGAAGAGGTTTTCTGTGCCTTTGAGCTGAGAATCCTTTCCTTCTTCTATTCCAATATTCTTATGTTTAGTCTTTTTTCATAGTGTCTCAAATTTCCTGGATGTTTTGTATCATGAATATTTTAGATTTTCCATTTTCTTTGATTGATATATTGATTTCTTCTGTTGTATTTTCTACCTGGGAGATTCGCTCTTCCATCTCTTATACTCTGTTGGTGATGTATACATCTGTAGTTTCCATTCTCTTTCCTAGGTTTTCCATCTCCAGGATTGCCTCAGTTTGTGTTTCTTTATTGCATCTGTTTCCTCTTTCAGATCTTGGACTCTTTTACTCATATCCTTCTCCTGTTTGCCTTGCATTTTCCTGTTTCCCTATATTTATTTGCTTCCTATTTTAATACCTTTATCTGATTGAATGTACTTTCCTGCATTTCCTTTATGGATTTATTCATGTCTTTAAAGGCCTGTATCATCTTTATAAAACTGGATTTAAGATCCTCTACTTATGCTTCAGTTTCATTAGGATATCCAGAGTTTGTTAGCAGGATAGCAGCTGAGCTTGGTGGTGCCATATTGTCCTTGGTCTAGTTGATTGTGTTCTTACACTGTTCTTAGGCATCTATTTTTTTCTGGTGTTGTCTGGATGATCCCCATGGCAGCAAGCATTTTTGAAAAGGTGGAAGTAGCTGTGGGCTGGACAATGGAGGTCAGGGTATCTGAATCAGCTGGCTGTGCCTCTGGGGGACCTGCCTACTAAGGGATTGGTGGAACAGGGGTCCAAGCTGGTTAGTCTTGGGGCCCTTAAAGGTTTCTATGGAGAAACTGGTGATTCTTGGACTCCCTTTTGTTTCCAAGGCTCCTCAGGACCAAAGACCAAGCCCATAACTAGACAATGGACTCAGGACCTTGTGAAACTTCCCTCTTTCTACTTTCACTTTTAATCACTGTGGCTGGGAAGAATTCTGTCAAAATCACTAATGCAATTTTCCTTCCCTTTCTGATTTTAAATCTTCCTCTGGTCTCTTTCCCCTTCCCTCAGTGTTTCTGAATGTGGCCCCATTTTATTGTGGCCCCCATATTCATTCTTCATTGTTCTCTTCTTTTCAAATACGTACTAGTACTTATTGGGAAGTCTTTCTCTAAATGTTTTATTACTTTAAATGTCCAAAATTCTGTTGATGATAATAATAATAATAATAATAATAATAATAATAATGTATGCCAGGTTAAAAAATGTAGCTGTTTTACTATATTATATTTGCTAAATGTTAACCAGAACACCACATTGCTATACATATATACATAAGTGTGTGTGTGTGTGTGTGTGTGTGTGTGTGTGTGTGTCTGTGTGTCTGTGTGTGTCTGTGTGTCTGTGTGTTGGTCTTTTAAGACAGGGTTTCTCTCTGTAGCCTTGACTGTCCTGGAGCTCAATCTGTAGGCCATACTGGCCTTGAACTCAGAGATCTACTTGCCTCTGCCTAAAGGTGTGTATCATTACCGCCTGCACCATTATGAAATATTTATACAGTTCCTTAGTTAAAGTTTTTAACAACAAACTTTGAATTTTGTTTATAGGTTGCCAATGAAGACATTGTTTTTAATTGCTTAAGATGATAATTTTGTGTAAGGAAATACAGAAATAATTATTATATATCATCTTTGAGAGATATTCATTGGAAGTTGTAACTTATATTTTTGCATGAAGAATTACTAAGATTCTAAACATTTAAATTTCATTATTTGTATTTCATGATAAAAGACAGACAGTCACTTTTATTAAATATGTTCCATTTCATGTGTTTGGTAATAAACTAGAAAAAAAATCTTGGCAAAAGACATGAGGTAAGCATATTACCTGGCTTACAAGCAATGGTGTCAGCACTTAAATTCTGGTCTGTGTCCAATTCTACATGCTTTCAGCATGCAGTATGTATTATGCAAAAAGACATTTTTATTATACAAATTTTATTTTACAAATTTTATTTTACAAATTTTACTTTGCATTTTATTATACAGAACTACAAGGAAAAGTTCTTATACCTCAAAATCTGACTCAAACACTTTCATGGGACTGTTTGTTCTCTGCAGATTTTCCCTTGTGGGAATGGCACTCCAGGAGCAATTAGATTAGATACCTGACTCTTACTTTAGGGAGACCTCAAGGCCAAGAATGAAGCAATCTGGCAGAGGTAACAAAACTACAGAAGAAGGTCTGTCATCTTTTGTAACATCTCGCTTTGACGAAAGAGCAAGTACTGCCCATGTGGATCTCACAGGGGAGGGTGTAGTGGTAGACATGAGGAATTGAGAGGATGCAGAAAGTTCCCTCATCATCTGAAGACATGCAAACTTGACACTCTGGTGGTGGTCTTATTGAGAGAGGAATTGGTTTCTGTTCTTTTGGATTAAACACTCACATGTCCTGTAAGAACATATTGAAGAGGAAGAAAATTCACTCAGAGAAAAGAAAAAAAATGGAAAACTCACTTGAAAATTTTCCTGTGTAATGTGTAATAAAGGTTAACGTGGTCCAGCTATGGAGATGATGGTTCAGTGGGTAAAACATTTACTGTGTACCTGTGAAGACCTAAGTTAGAGCCTTAGAATCCAGGTGAAAGCTGCTCTGGGATAGTCGGGGCAGCGTATGCTCCCAGTGGGAGTGAAGCAGAGAAAGAAATTCCAGCAAAGAGCTGGCTAGCCGGACTAGCCAAAACTGGTTCAGACTAGCCAAAACTGGTGAGCTCTGACTCAACAAGAGACCCTGTCTCAATACTTAAGGTGGGAAGTGATAGAAGAAGCCACCTGAAGTCAACCTCAGTCCGTCATGTATACATATGTATGTGCATATGCACACCACATACATGTGTCCATACATTGTAAGTACATGCAAACACATGCGTGTGAACCACTCATACAAAAGTTTGCCAGGTTTAAAAAAAAGTAGTTGTTTTACTACTGTTACATTTATTAAATGTTCACCAGACTCACATCATTCTGCCTATTCCTATGCTGACATATTTCCTCACTGCCCTGCATATCTAACCATCCACCCGCCCTTATCTCTCAGCCAGCAAAATCAAAGCCTTGAGAACTGTATTCACACCTGTGAACTGAGCAGTGCTGTGCTCAGTTACCTGTGTGAATGTTCATTTTCATCCCCTGAGAATCTGAAGTAGTTGAAGAAGCTTTGGCCCCAGTAGAAAACTGAAAACTCTGTCTACCTAATACTCCAACTATGATCTGGCTTAAATAATCACATATGTAAATGGGGATTTCTCTGCTCATGGAGAAGGACTCAAAATGCTGCTGTAATTATAACTGTCAATTTCAAATTCTTACTCTCTCTGCTTCCTTCATGGCTTTTTTTTTTCTCTGTCTAGCTGTAAGTGATTTAATACTCCCAGGAAAAAAAGAATACAATTTAATAAGGCTTTTTAGCAATTGCATTTCAATCTTCCCTTTAAACAAATACATGTTCTTCACTGATAATGAAGGAAAACTCAATTGAAAAATGAAGCCAGGTTATGAATTGGCAATTTAAATGGATTTAAAATATTATAATTCTAATCAATAATTCAATAAGCAATATATGCATGTAACCTTTAAAACTGCTTAAAAATTAATATACCGATCACATTTAATTTGTGTGGAGATGAGGGAAGTCAGAGATGTTGCTATATTTTGAGTGATGGGAGGAATGAAAATGGTCTCTATCGAAGAGCGACTTGGCAACATCAGTCAGAACTTTGTTTATGTGGCTGCAACTCCATGGCTAAAAGGCGTATTGCGTAACTGCTTATGAGAATACATGCTGAGTGATATGGATGTGGCTCACAATGGAATATATATGGGGTTATCAAAATAGAGATAAACACAGATGGAAATATCTAAGATCCATCGTGACATGATGAGTAAATCTTTTAGTGTTTTATGTGTGTATAAAAGTAAACACTCTCAGAGAAGCTGACAGCTCCTAGCAGTGTTTGTTGTGAGTGAGAGTAACAAAAAGGCTACGATATCCATAATTTAAAGGAAAACTATCTCTAATATTCTACAATGTTATCATTTTTACCACAAACTTTTTACACAGTAACTTTTATAGAGAAAAATTTAAGGAAAAAAAATTCAACCTTAGCTTATTTGCTGCAATTGCTTTTCTTTTTCTGTGTTCCATGCCACCGCAGATAGAATTTGACTGTTTTATCCGTTTCTGTGTCATGCACTTTGCTGAACTAGTACAGTCTAGCACACTCTCATCCACATGCACATACACTCCTGCCCTTGCTCTCATAAAACTAACAGATATTATAAATGTGTATAATGTTTTTACATCATGGTCTCATAAAACATGCTTACTATTATTTTATTTAGAATTTATTTTCTACATTTTATAATCTTACTATATTTAACATAAAAAAGAAATAAATATTAATATATAATTAATAATATCAATATATAATTACATAATTATATAACATATATCATACCTCATATATTATATAATTATATATTATATAATATATAAATAACATATAATAATATTAATATATAACTAAATGTATATGTATATGTGTGTATATATATGTATATATACATATATATTGTGTGTGTATGTGTGTGTGAGTATATATATATTATTACTATATATATAATTTTATATATTAATATATATTAATATTTATATATATTAATAATTTATATATTACTACATTCCCATAGCTGGATTTTTAGGATATATGAGGATATATGAGCCTTTTCTCAGTAAATCATTATAGAGTCTGTTGGGATTTTAATATCTATGTTGGTTAGTCGTCACAAACTAGAGTCATTTAGGAAGAAGGACTCTCAATTGAAAAAAAATGTCTCCATAAGATTGGCCTGTAGTTAAGTTTGTAATGAATTTTGTTAATTAATGATTGATATTGGACTGTCCAGCCTATTGCAAGTGGTATCATTCCTGAAGTGAAGTTTCTGGATGTATAGGAAATGAGGCAGCAAATCAGCAATTAGCATTCTCCCATGACATCTGCATTAGCTCATGCTTCTAGCTCCTGCCCTGTGTTTCTGCTTGACTGCTCTTATTGATGGGCTGTGGAACTGTGAGCTGAAATAATCTCTAGCCCTCAACCTCCAGCTTGCTTTTGATCACTGGCATTTTATAGAAATGATAACAAATACAGTATCTATATGTAAGGCATTGGTGATGGTGAGAAGGAATTAGAGATGTTGTCCAAGAAGTGTTTTACGTTACTTGCATAGGCAGACCATCACATTTAATCTTCCAGTGACTCCAGTCAGGAGCATATCTGTTACCGTTTGATTAAATGTTCTTCTGTATTTCTAAGTTAAAGCCTGTGGTGCTCTGAGTGAGCTATCTTGGGGAAATGAAATGTGTAGTGGGGTCCAGAAGAAGAAACTTGGTTCATGGGCGTAGTACCCCTGATTTAAACCGTTCCCTTTACATTCTCTGTTGCTAAAAATGATCAGCTTTCTTCCATCATAATATTCTGCCTTGCCACAAGTCCAGACAGAGTGATGGGGCCAAATGACTGTCGAATGAAATTTCTAAAACCATGATCCAAAATAAATAAATCTTTCCTCGTTATTTATAATTCTATTCTTGTTTTTTTGAGACAAAGTTTCTCTGTGTAGCTCTGCCTGTCCTGAAACTTGTTCCATAGATTAGGCTCTAGTCAGACTCAGAGATCTGCCTGCCTCTTTTTCCCAAGTACTGGGATTAAAGGCATGGACCACCACACCTGTAAATCTTTCCTTTTTATAAGCTGTATATCTCTATGCTTTAATCAAAAAAATGAAAATAGGGTTATAATGTATTCTTATTTCATGTTTCTATGTGCAGAAATTAAAAAAGAAAGTAGACTTTGAGAGTCATTTCACAGAGCAAACTAGCATGCTCTTAGTCTGATGTCAAGCAATATTAAGTACTTTCACTATGAAAGTAGAGTCTGTTAGGCACACAAAGAGGGTGCTGTGTTGGAATTTGATCTTGTTCGTTGCCACCCAAACACTTGAAGCCCTTAGTCTTCCATTAAAAAAAAATAGTATCATATTCCATATAACACTTTCCCTTCCATTTTGATTGACAATAGAGGAAAGAAAAGAACAGCAACTTTCAAGTAATGTGATGTGAGAGAGCAAAATCAAAAAGGTGACAAGATAGATTCCATGAAGGAATTGAGCACAGATGTATCTTTAACATTGTGTGCTAAGAAGACCACTCCTGAATCAAATCTTATATTCTGTACACAAACCTGGGTCATCAAAAGCAGTTCCCGTAGTGTCTGTCTTTATATACTTATTTCTTAAAGAATAGTTTTGCCAATCATCTTCATTGTGCTTGAGGATTTAGATAGAACCAGGAATACTTTGCTTCCTCAGGTGCAGGAGAATTGTTGTATGAGCACAGAGTTTGAAATGAAAGGATTTCAATTAGAAGCATAGAGTCTGCTATGATTTGGTTTGGGCGATGTATGCCATCTCACTTAACCAGTTTTCTGGAATGAAAATAACTGTGAAGATTAAACATCACTTAGTGTCCCTGGCCTTTAATCGTCATCTTCAGTCATCATCATCATCTTGCCGGACTAAGAACTCTCACAAGGGGCGAAGAGATGGCTCATCAGTTAAGATAATGCTGTGGTATAAGACCTAGGTTTGATTCCCAGCACTACCATCTGCACCTCCAGCTCCAGGGGATCCAGTACCCTCTTCTGGCCTCTGCAGGCACATGGGCAAAAATTCTTATACATATAAAATACAAATAAATGAAAATTTAAAAACCTTCATAATTTTTGTTGGAATATATATATATATACTTAAAAACAGCTAAACCGTACTAATTGAAGAAAACAGATAGAATTTGACAGTAATGTTACCATGGGTAAGTCTTGCTGTAGAAATGTGTGTGAAATATTATTACAGAATCTGTCATCATTCAAAGCAGAGGAAGCAGGAATGTACCTTGCACACACACTCATGGTAGTTTCTAACCAAATATGGCTTCTTAAAACTTCTATGTGTCAAATACTTTAGAATTTCTAAAATATATAGATTAAAAGCAACACTTGCGATTGTGTACCTACAGTCTCAGTACTTGGAAAGCTGAGGCAAGCGAACCTCAAGTTTGAGGACATCTTGGGTTGCATAGTAGGACTGTCCCACAGTGTGAAATAAAAGTTGATCAAAAGTAAGTTTGATCACACTGTCACTTTAAAATGCTTTAAGAGTTTACACACTGTTTATGGAATATAGACTTTCTTCACTGTTTATAGAATATTGTGTTGTTCAAACTCCTAAATTTACTTTTCCAACCTTATCTTAAAATCCATTCTCTTACCTCTTGCATCAGGATACTTGTTCATTCCCGAAATAGATCAAGAACCTTCGTATGTTAATGTCTTTTGGTATACTCTTCTCAAAAATAGCCTGAATCTACCTCTCTGTGTAAAGCTTCCTGCTGAACTCAAGAACATTGCCTAATGTCAGCTTTTCAAATCTCTTCTGCATACTCGAGGCACAGCTCATTTCTCCTATGCTCTGTGTTTTCTGAAACTCCCTGTAATTGCTTCTATCCTAAATTAGTGATAATGTTTCAACATTAAATTAAAGTTAATTATTTGCATCACTCATTACCATTTTCCTCTCCATGATGACTTCCCCAGGCTGGTATCATGCCTTATTCATCTCTGTATGAGGTAATGCATGCGTAACTCACACAGCCTTTGCTATATGGAGCTGTTAGCTCATTGTGTATAGCCCTACCACTTCTCCAAATGGACAATTCTAGGTTGTCTAGATAAAATAACTCTAGGTTATTTTACTGATGATGCTTGAATTTGAAAATTCTCTGTACCATATAAGAATGTACCTTCTAAACCTGCCTGATTACAGAGAACACTGTAATGTGCCTCATTTATCTTATTTTTTTCTTAAGGCCTAAACATTTTTATCTTTCTTGGTTTCATTAATCATGTTGGTAACTGTATTTGTGTATTTTACTTTTTTTCATTTGATCTAGAAATAGTTATTGAAAAATTACTATGTACTAAAGAGTTTAGTAGGCATCGGAGATGTACTAGGAATACAGCCCCCGGAAAATTTCACATCCAGTAAAATGCAAACTCATGAAACAGTGGATTATATAATTAAATTTTTATATTTGATAAAAACATGTTTTGAATGATTATAAAAAATATAGCTCTGATTGGTAAAGTAGATTAGAGGATGCCTCCTTGAAGATGTGGTATTTATGCTAATACCTGAAGGATGGGTAAGAACTAAGTAGATAATGGAGTCCCAGAGAACACAGGTAGTGGAAAGATGGAAGCAGGGGGATGAACTTCAGGTAAAGGAATATAAGGTCAGACCAGTAGACCCTCAGAAAAGAAGTCCATTTTACAGAGTAAAAGCTGTTCAATAAAGAGAATGATTCCAGCCTTCAGAAGAAGTTAAAATACTTTGCTCAAAATTTCTAATCTCAAGCTTTTATCACAAAACTTCCTTTTAATATTTTTCTACAACTATATGCCTCAGTTTTATGAACCATTCTCTTGTGCTTTCCCACTCCTCTTTCTGGTTGGATTATCCCAGATGTTCATCCTCAAACTCTGCCTACCCACACGGACCAGTTCAAGTCCTGAAGTGCCTTCTTTTCTCCTCAACTGTCAGCACTGATTTCTTTTGTGTATTATCTCAGTTATATTTTATGTTTCACTCTATATGGAAATTATATTTGATTATCTTTATAAAAATTTTTGTTTAAAATAGATCTAGCACAATATCTTGTACACAGTAAACACTTTTTCCAAATAAAGTGACTCCCAATGACTCATACATGAGATTATGAAAAAAACAAAAAACAAAGAGGATGTTAACAGACCATGGAGCTCAACATAACACTGTCCTGTTTAGCAAGGACTTGTATGTGTAGTAACCATGTCCATCATCAGTGGTTGTTACCATAATTGATGAATTGGAGAAGTCTCATTTGTCTCTAAAGTTTGAGAGAAAGGCATATGAGCCACAGCATATGCAGTGAAAGCCTTCTTTTTCTCCAAAGTGATACCCTGAAAAAGAAGTATTGGAAAGGTTATTATTTCCTTTAAGGAATCAATACTTTTCATCTAAAGGGAAGCTTTGCTTTTTTTTTTTTTTGACAAACAAATACAAACAAATAGACTCACCTACCTCTTCAAGCTTGTGATGATAGCAAATAACTTTTGAGTAAAGACATAGATATTTCCAGGGTTTAGTGTTTGCAGAGGTTTCTTTGGTTTGCACAAGAAAAATATGAATCTGTGGTCATAATATAAACTACTAACATCAGGTAGCCATGTCATAAAAGTGGACATTTGGTCATAAGAATGAAAAACAGGAAACTGTTATGTTATTTCTTCGTGTGTGAAGGAAACAAAATGCTTAAGTCAGAAAAGAAATCCTCCACTTCTCCCCTTCCTATGGTAGGAAATTACTTGTATTCCCACCTCTCTGGAAGTGAGAGTCATAAAACATTTAGAAAGAAGAAAATTTGGATTGAGCCAGAATGATTGAAGTATTTCCATTTTACTCAAATTACATGGGCAGTCACTGGTTAAGAAACCCAAGTGAGAAATCTTGTTTCTTTAAAAATACAGTTACTGGATCTTAAGAGTGCCCGGAGAAAGCATCATTTCTGCTCAGAAGGATTTTTTTTTCTTATTATTAGAGGAAGAATTGTACTAAGTCTTGGCTGCAGATTGTATTAAAAGATTTATATTATTATCTAAACTGATACTTAATTATCTGACTTTGTTTCCTCCTAGCTCTATATTCTCTCGCAGCCTCTCTGAAATTAAGCACATTTGCTTTTGTCATTCTGCAGTTTTTTTCCTGAACTATAACTAAGGATAACTTCAGTGTTAAATAAAGGAAGTGTAAGTCACCATCATTTCTTCCTTTCTTTTCTTTCTCTCTTTCTTTCTCTCTTTCTTTCTTTCTTTCTTTCTTTTTTTTTTTTTAGAATTTGTATAGTTAAAAATGATTGAAATATGACACTTGTGGTTATTTCACTGGACATGAATACTCAGAGGAAAAAGGGTTTGAAATCTATAGCAAGTTGAGAAGTCTTTTCAGTTGTCTATCTTTCTCTATTCTGTACAGTTCTTCAGACCATTTAGCAACACTTGCTGCTGAATTCCTAATGATGCTCTTAAGCCAGAAACAACAGTGAATAATTAGAGAGGTAAACTTTGCAGAATAGGAAGATTCGTTGAAAGATACAGAGATGTTTTGCAAGACAAGAAGCCTAAAGGGAGCACACAAATGACATGTATTAGTTTCTTAAGAGCAGACAATTGGAGAAGAAATCAGTGTCCTCTGTTACTGTAATTGGCAGACAGTAGTTCTGAGTCAGAGCCAACCCGAGGAAAATAATATGCTCCAAATGCCTAATTCTTCTTAAAAAACTATCATCAAGTCCTATATATCAACTATATCTGCTAATGTAAGTGAAGCATTTTGAGAAGACTGAAGGAAGTCTTCATTAAGATACGATTGCTATCATTTATTTTCAAGTAAACAAAATAAGGCCGCTTAATTTACTCCACTGTAGGCTTCTTTGTCCTAAGACTCTTCCCCTTCCTTCATCATAAGCTGAGACATGAAGGTAACACTTTGTTTATTTCTCCCCACAGCACTGATGCCTTAGACATGTTTTCCATGCTAAAGATTAACTTCATAAATAGAAAGGAAACAGAAAAAGGAACTATGGGTTCAAGAAATTGCTGTCAGACACAGTCTTAGATTCCATTTGTAAATGTTTTATCTTTAGTTTATTGTCAAACTAACTTAATGTCACTTAATGACAGGTAGATATGAAACCAGGCTTGTAGAGATTCCCTTGTGTGATAAGAATTTATGGAATGTACGAATGGCTGAATGTTGGGCATGGAGCAATGGGAGTTGGAAAAATAAACAAATATTTGAGTAGAAAAAGAAAAAGAAACCAAAAAAAAAAAAAAAATCAAACAAACAAAAAAACAAAGCCCACAACACAAAATGACATATCTCACCACAGGAAAAACTGGAAGTGTATAGTACAATTTGGATAATCATACTAGGTACAGTGACCACATTCTGCTTCGTTTATTCATTTGATTACTCATCTCAGAAATAGTGGTGTGCTCTCTTCCAGGCACAAGGACATTTTGCTTCCATCTCTGTAGTTCTTTTACATACAATCAAGAATATTCAATGAAAAAAATTGTGAAATTATGATCCAAATCTACAAGAACAAGAAAGAGTGACTCCATTGTTAAGAGATTAAAATAATCTCTTGGCATGATAGCATGTTCTTTTAACCCCAGAATTTGGGAAGCAGAGCCAGGAGGATCTCAGCGAGTTTGATGTCAAGCTGGTACACATGGCAGGGAAGTCAGAACGATATGTCAAAAATATATAAAACTCAGGCTCAGAAATGATACTAAACATACATAATTATGGGACAGGAATGTTAAAAATAGCCATTATTAGCACATTGACGTAACGGATGAGAAAAGATCGTACGCCTGTGCAGATGAGGACTTTCACCACAGAGGTGAGAACAGTAAAATGATTCATTTCTAAAACTCTAAAAACAGAAGGGCAAATATTGTCTCAGATGAAGAATATTGAAAGTTTATAACAAGAGTGGACATAGTCAAGAAAAACAAATAAAACCAGATATAGATGAAATACACTTAAATAGAACGTAAAATAAAATATTGATCGGTCAATGCACAAAGTCAGGTAGAATTTTAGAAGTCATTGTCGTCATCATCACTTGATTATTATTTGGATCTAGGAAAAATGATGGTACCATCAAAGGTTCATTGTTCATTTTGCCTTTGGATTCTATTCTTTTTTTTATCTTTACAAATCCTTTAATCTTTACACATTTCTCTTTCTTATTAGCCATTTGCTCTTTATTCAAGTCAATTGTTCTTCTTGTCATCAGAACACTCTGGTAGCTATATGACAACAACAAAAAGAAATACAAGCAAGTCTCTTAGGACTACCCTACCCCTCCCTTTATCTGCTATGTAGGTCTCTACTTTGAATCAGCTTCGGTCAACACAATTCAGATTGACCTTCCGTCTGCTTCTGACTTATCTTCTAGAAGTGTCTCAGCAACAACTTTTTCTTTTTAAAGATAGTACATTGTTCTGCTTATTGACAGCACCATTTCCCATTCTGCATCAGTAGAGACCTATTCTTAGATTCTTTTTCTGGTTTCCAGTCTCCCATATTGGCTCTGGTTGGTACGATCCTAGGTGAAGTCACATGCCTCCATTTGATCTTTTGTGATCACTCTGAGCCAGGTCTTTACTTTTACATGCATGTTTAGATTCTCCAAACTTCTATGTGGGTCCTTTGCATTGCTTGTGAGCTCAAGATTAGCTTATATAACTGAAGTCACCACATGCAGGTGGCAGATAGACATCTCAAAGTTCTGTGCAAAATAGAACCATTGGTTCTCATTTTTTTTGGGGGGGGGGCAAATACATTTCTTCTCTCCCCATTTCATTTATTTTATTAAAGGGTAGTATTGTCTACACACATTTAAAAAAGGACAAAAAAGCACCTTGGAAGTTGGTGAACGTCATGTATTGTTTTGTTGTCACACCCCAAGAAGTAGCAAGTGACATTCTGAGTACCTGCCTAGCATGTACGGAATCTCTCATTCGTCGTACACATGTGTGCTCTGAAACCATTTGATTTGAGGAGCTTCCATTGTCAGATTTTGAGAAGTAAATATAAAAACTATGCTGTCTTTTTCTGCTGAAAGCTCTCTCATGGCTTCCTACCATACCTGGATTGGAATCCTTAGTTCTTACTGTGGTTCACAGGTTGTGTGTGATACATCCCCTGATTCCTCTGACTCAGTTTCTCTTTCCTCTTCATTCAGTGTACCTCAACACTGCCAGCATTTTTGTCTTTTCATACAGCCTATGACTTCTTCTTGTTCTTGCTGCTTCCTACTCATTTACATCTGGACACAAGCCTCTTCTCCCTAGAGAAATGTTCCTGACCTTTTGTTTGCACTTCATTACAAAATAAAAGGAAATAGGTATAGTAAGAAAAAAGGCCAAAAAAAAAAAAAAAGAGATACTACTTTATTCCTGACTCTGTGATATATATGAAGAACATGAAAAGTAACATAAAGTTTGAATTTCCTTTCTGACTGCAGTAATGGTGCTGGACAGTTCATTCCTTCATATGTTATATTGGATAGGCTCCAAAAGAATGGAAGACTATAAAATTAGCTAGACTTCAGGACAGGGGACTGCACTACCCAGATAACTCTTTAGCAAAGGAGTTACTATGAATGGCAAGCAGATTTTACACTAAAAGAAACTGGAACAGCAGAAGCCCTAGTTGGTGAACAGTCTGTGGGCAGCAGAGCAGCAACTCCTATTACAGAATGTTCATGAAGTGATTTAAAGTGTAGGTGAACAGATTGGTATATAAACTTAAGTGAGACAGCTCCAAATACCCTCTACCATCTCACGCTTCTAAGCATGTTGTTCAGGTTTACCCATGATAATCATAATAATGACACTCAGATATGATCTCCTTTTCCTAAGTACTTAATTCACAGTGTGGTATCTCCCTAAGTTCCTAAGTACTTTATTCACAGTGTGGTATCTCCCTAGGTAGTGAGCCTTGGCCATATGTTGCTCAATTCACTACACCTGCTTAAATTATAACTTGCGTTACAATCATCTGACCCACCCTTAATCATGTTGTTTAAAATTCCACTATATTTTATCCAGTGCCATCTCTAACAAGCTTCTGGATCTTAGACAACACATGCCTGGATTTGCATTTCCTTGCCAATCTTAGCTGAGTTAATTTCTCCCTTTAGTAGAAAAAAATTCCATCACTAAGCATATTGTACGACAGTACCATTGATGTTGTATGGCTGAGGCTGATTCCAGTGCCTAGGATTTTGCAGTATTTTAATATTACCATATCTTAATGGAATTCACTTCCTCCTGACTCATTACATTTTGACCACCATTGAACTCACACAATCTATACAAAACTTGGAAATAGCATCAAAACCCTATTTGCTTTCTCATCATCTTCAACATGATTCATTTGTACTCACAAATGAATTTGCTTTTATATCTTTTTATGTATTTCATCATCCTTTCCAAGCTTAGAAGGAATTACTTTGCCCAAATAAGACATCAACTTATGATACAGGGATGTGTCTTATTTCTATTGGGTTGATATTAGCATTGTACTCAAATTGTCTACCATAGCATGACAACAAGATATAACAACACCAAGCAACTAAAAATATTCTTGGAGCAGGAGACTTGGAACAAAGCAAATGTCATTAGCTGAGATTAAGAAGCATTCTATTTAGAACAGTATGTCACAAAGTACTCTGTTTCTCTGAGTGAACAGTGAGTTTTTCATACAATAAACACTGGATTTCTTAGTCAAATGCACTCAGAAACTATTGTATATAGTGTGGGTAATGACATACTAGCCACTTAAGACTCAGTAAATTTTGCTGAATTGAAATTCCTTTTACATAAATACCTATGCAGGCATTTCCTAAATCAATAATATTTTCAGGTGAGTCTGAGAATTTTAATTATACAATTTTAAAACTACTTTGGATGCATTTCTGCTGTTATCAACAACTTTTTGAGTGTTATGTCAAAGAGAACTGAACCTACTGGAGCTAATACCACTAAAAAATAAAACAAAACATTAGTAAAATGACAAACAGAAGTTGGAGAAAAAAATTAAAAAACCAGGCATCCATGTGCAACATCCAACAGTTCCCAAGTCCACAGCACAGGACCGTGTATCTGCATGAGCCATGGCTTCCAGCATGAAGTTGCTGACACACGCAACCTGCTGATCCAGTGAGCCCCAAGGTGTCTCTGCTCTGCTGCCATTCTCAGTAGCAAAAGGCAGAAGCCTCACACCTGGCTTCCGTCCTCCACTTAGTCCAATATAAATTCAAGTTTTAGTTTGCAATTCTGATTGGTGACACATAAACATATTCAGAACATTTATTCTAAGCAAACCTGGAAAATGTGACTTTTCAGCTTTTCAATCTTTGGGATTTATCTGACACAAGATTAATATTTTCTCCTGATGTACATTGTATCAACGGATGATGATTTATGAAGGATGCAGTGTGATGAAATGAATACAACTAGTTTCACAGTGTCTGGAAGTAAAAAAATTACTGTTAGTGTCATGTCCAGTATCCAATAAAATGACAGCTGTTAAAAAGCTGGTTTAAAATAATTTCTCTTAATTATTGAGAGTATAATACAATTGCAATATTTACCCATTCTCTTTCCACCCTAAAAACTATCCCTCATATTCTTTGCTCTTTTTCAAATGTATGGCCTCTTTTTTCATTATGTATAATATATTATATATGCTTGATAAATATTATATAATTTATATAATTAATATGTTCCTGAATATATAAATAAAATGCACTTATACATGTTTTCAGGGCTGCCCATTTGGTATTTGTTGATATAATATTAATTAATGAATGCATGAGAACCCAGGATCACCTCACAGCCATGCTGTTTTTTGTGGACCAGAGATCCAAAAAGGAGTAACAAATATTCTCATTCTTTATAACAGAATATAACTTCTTTTTTTCTTAAATTTGTTTCATTTTATTTTTTCCATTATACTGAAATTGTTATTAACCAGTTGAATTACAATTTGGATTTCTGTTAAAGAGAGGACCACAGAGGGAAAAAAAAAGCAACTTTCAATCAAAAGAAATGAAACTAAATTGAATCAAGAGATATTAATGACGTATTAACATACACAGAATGCTATGCAAACTAATTATATGGAGCATAAATGGCACTGTGAAATCGTACTCCCGCAAAGTATCAACAAAATAAAATCTCAATAGTGGATTTTATCTGAACATTCTGCCATGAAATTGTAATAAAATATTTGATTTATAACTCTCTAAACATTTAAATGTAAATGTCTACAAATTCTAAGCCCAAGAGTTTATATTTGCATCAACTGGCTGTTTTTCTCATTTCAAAGTGTTACAAATATTAGAGTTTTTGAATTATATTCATTATGTATCAATTAATATTTTATTCTTCAACATTATTTTCTGTAGTCAATGTCAGACAACAATCTTAAAGTCTTTAAAACTCATCTTTATTCAGTATGGCAATACAGGGAATGTCGTTGTAAAGTCTACTTTCAAGCGTTAAAGGAGATTTCTATTGGTGTTTATAGCAGTCTGCAATAACAACACCTCATTGATGTTATGGCTTACACAATAACATTTCATTCCTTATGATTCTAAAAACTGGAAAGGTCAAGATCAAGGTTCTAGTTGGCTAGTATTCATTTCTTATTTTCTGCTCTTGATTTCATTCAGTTATATTATTGTCATGGCATCATACATCATCTATATTCACACATGGAAAGGTTGGAAAAGGAAGGGGAAGAAGGGAAAAGGAGCGGAAAAGAGAGTCGGGCAGACAGGGTTATACATTTATCCTTAGAATAAAAGAATATGAATCATGGGGAGATACGATTTAGGCCACAACATGAACAAAGTAAAACAATTCATATTTCATAAACTAGCGTTCTGCTGTCAGAGCAGCCAAAATGGTGACACTAGATTTCTATAGGACTAAATTGCTTAATGGCATCTCTAAGATTTGTAATACATATCTTTGTCATTATTATTGTTTTAGTCTACATTACTTATATTGTAAAACACTTACAATAGTATGTCTATCCCTTGCAATGATTCTAAGTTTTTGTTCCACTGTTTTAAAATGTTCATGATAATCCTGAAGACAGAAGCTGAGAATCTCAGCGTTATTCTAGTGAACTAACAGCAGGGGTAAAACAGATTAAAGTCTTCTATCAGAGAACATGGAGCAGCTGAATAGACAGAGAAACAAAGCTTAACGTATATGTTTCCTGAAAGAAGCTCAGTTTTGTTTGTTTGGTTTTTGCTTTTCAAGACAAGGTTTCTCTGTGTAGCCCTGGCTACCCTGGAACTTGGTCTGTAGACCAGGCTGGTCTCAAACTCAGAGATCTGCCTGCCTCTGTACTGGAAGTAAAGGTGTGTGCCACCACTACCAGGCAAGAAGCTCACTTTTGAGTTAACGACATGTAAATTAAAAGTGACAAGATGGATAAAGGTATATAGTGCACACAGCTATTTAACAATGGCAGAGATTGTGCTGTGGTTGGGAGGTAAAATGACCCCAGAGGGTCATGTGTTTGGACACATGGCTTCCACTGTCTTAGAACATATGACACCTTTAGGAGGCAGAGCCTTGAAGAAGGAATGGGTCATTGGAGACTGGTCTTGAAATTTCTGCCCTGCTCTATTTCATGACTCCTCTCTGCTTTCGGACTTCAGAAATACGTATTAGCCCCCCCCCCCCCCCCCCACACACACACACCACTTCTCACCACCGTATGCACCTTCTGAACATAATGATGGACTACAACCCTCAAACTCTAAACCAACAAAAGTCCTCCTCCGGTTGCTTCTTAACCGGTATTTAGTCATAGAAATAAGAAAAGTGATTGATGCATTCGGCTGTACTTAATCAGAAGCAGTTGTAAGGCATGAAGACTGCTGTGATTATTCAACAGGAAGCTATAGAGTTGTCAATTTTAGTGTATCATCATTGCACCTGCATATACAAAGCAACTTTCACCGCTCTAAAGGAAAAAAGTGATAGGAACATTATATAAGACTTCAATATCTACTTTTGACAGCAGATTAAACATCCAGAGGGGGGGAAATCAATAGAGAAACAGTAAATTTGAACTTCACTGCAGTGAAGATCACAATAACAGACAAATTAGAACATTCTACTTAACTGCAGCAAAAACACATTCTAGTGTCCTCTGAGAACATTTTCCAAGCCTGGTTACATGTTGGATAATAAAGCAAGCTTTAAACATTTACATATGGAGGTTGAGCTGTTAAGAGTTCTTGCTGGTTTTCCTAAAGGACAAAAATTCCTGGTTTCCATGTTGAGCCACCTGCAGCTATCTGCAAGTAATCCTTCAGAGGATGTGGACCCCTCTACTGACTGACCTCCTCAGGCACATGCATGGTACTTCTCTCACACACACATGCACAGGCATACAGACACACACATGCACAGGTACACACACAGGCACTCACACAGACACATATATGAACACGCACCCATACAAACACACACACACACACACACACACACGCACACACACCCCAAAAGAAAGAAAATAAATCTCAAAATTAAGGTTGAAATCATACCAAAAAGCTTTTGCAATCATCATGTAGTAAAAACAAAACAACAACAACAACAACAAAAAAAAAACAAACCAAAAAACAAAGGAAAAAAGAAGAAACAGAAGGAAATAAGGAAATTGACAGGTGTTTCAAAATTGAACAATAGAATGTTGAACAATTATTTGTTCGAAGAAGATATCAAAAAGAAAATACAAAATGTGTTGAAAGTGGGTATGCTGGTACACTTTTAATCCCAGCACTTGGGAGATGAAAGCAGGAGTATTAAGAGTTCAAGACCATCCTCAGCTACATAGTGAATGTGAGGTCAGCCTAGGCTATGTGAAATATTATATCACATACACATGCATGAATATATGTGTATTTATGTGTACCATATATTCCTGTATACATATTTATATGTATGCATTTGTACACATATACATGCATATGTTTGTATACATATATGTTTATACACATACACACACACACAGTATTGAGATAGCTTAAGAAGAAAATGTAACTCACCAAGCCAGATGCCCTGCAGTGAATGCAGCATGGAAAAGGGAATTTACAGGAATAAATCGTATAGGAGAAAGAGTTTGTGTAAAAGCAGAAACTTTACATCTCAGAAACTAGAAAAAGGGATCCAAACTCAAGTGGTTTTGGGAATTTGCATTGCCTTCTGTGTGTAGTAAGCGTCAACTCTTCTCGTGAGTTTCCACTAACGTGCCGTAAGGCACAACTTAACAACACTGGTGGCTTTCTGTTAGCTTTGCTTCCCTAGACTTTCCCTTCCATGTTACACAGGCATTTTCTTTCTGTGCTCTGGCTGGTGCTTGTTATTAGGAATGAGACTCAGGGTAGAGCCAGAGTTTTCTTTGTCTGTCTCTACTGAGCACCTGAGAGGTGTACATAGAAAAACGCTGCTGAGAGAATAGAACTTCCTGTATCTAGGACACCAAGGAGTACTAAAGTGTCACGGTTGGTACATATATACAGCCTTTGAGAATTTACTGAGATCAGGTGTGTTTTTCCTATCTACATTCATGGTGATTTTCTCATGTTCCTATATGGGAGCTACTGCAGCAACGTCCATGTAGCCCACGTCTGCAGTGATCCCCTTCTATATTCAGAATTCACTTCCTCGCTTGATTTATGACATTGGAAAATTTTAAATAAAAATTTTAAATCTGTAGATCATTCTCTCTTTGAAATTCCTTTCTATGGTGAAATATTATTTTCAGTTTTCTATGTATTTTCATTTTCTTTCTTTCATTCATTCTTTCTTTTCTTTTCTTTTCTTTTTTTTTTTTTTTTTTTGAGATAGGTCTTGCAGTGTATCTGATGCCACGTATCTGGAGTCTACTGTCTAGCCCTGGATGACCTTACAATCTTGACAACTTGTCTCAGCATCCTAAATTCTGAGATGTTAAGTAGATGCTCTCCATCTGGTCTTAACTTTTTATAAGATTTTAAAAAGTGTTTGGTACTTTATTTACTCCCCCCCCCCAACCCCCCGTGTGTGTGTTGGAGGTAGAGCATGTGAAATGTAGAAACTCAGGTTGTCAGGTTTGGCAGCAAACCCTTACCTGCTAAGCTACTTGACCAGCCCAGGTTTCTATATCTTAATGTATGTTTCTCAGTTTGAATTACTCTTCAGTCTGTGCACATGGATGCAAACATCACCACACTGACAATGGTAACTTGATTCCTTGTTTATCACAGTCATCTGCTAAAAATTTTACTTTCCCCTTTGTACGTTATAAGCTACTGTGGGTAAATAGTTTGTGTTTATGTTAATTTAGTTTGTATTCATAAAGAGCCTTTTCTTTTTCAAATTTTATCTGCTAGCTTTAGTGTCTCCTGACTGGTTTTGTTTGGATCAGTTGTTGGCAATGATGTTTGGCAAAGTGACTTGCGGATGGACATTTGTTATGATTTGTTTTGGATTTTCCAGTTTAAGAAAGCACGTTCATTCTCTACTTATACTTTCACATGCTTTGGGATACACTTACTGTTTTACTTAAGAGCTATAGTCTTTTGTGATCATTACTCTCACAGTCTAACCTTTTCTATTTTGTCAAAGGAGACATTTAGAGCTGCCTGGTGTATCTTTTGGATCCACCATCAATCTATTCATTCTACCATAGGGAGATGTTTTAACCTGGTCTGAGCTCCCCTCGTCTGCTTAGAGGCAAACACTTCTTTCATTTTATGGAGAATAATATTTAGCAAGTAAGATATGCATGGTTGTTTTTATTTTTAAAATAAGACCTGTAAATTAGCATATGTCAAAAAACCCAAATTGTCAAGGGTTAGTTAACTTATGTCTAGTATAGACTATGGGAGGGAATTGATAAAAGTTTACTTAATGCATGAAAATCTTTTAACTGTTTTTTTTTATTTTTTATTTTTTATTTTTTTAATTTTAAGCAGTGTTTTAATAGCATATGTGGATTGGTGCTTTCTACCTTGAGTTCAGCTTTTTTTTTTTTCCTGTTCTCAAGTCCTCTTATAATTTTGACAGAATATCACAGTTCTCCAAATTTCCATCATTAGACTTCAGTTACATAGTGTTATGCTTTTTCCTACATAAATCCTAAAACTTTTGGCTTAAAATTAAGTCTCAACTGAGTTCCTGGAATCCATCACCTGTGTTCCAGTGACAATATGCCAAATTTGGAAAATTCTTCCTCCATCTCTTTTTCTCTTCTGTTCTTGTGTTGTGTGACAAATTGTATTTATGCACAAAGTTTTCTGATTTCCTCTAACTGAAACAGTTTCTCTTTCTTCAATTTTATGATGACTTTTAGCTGTTTCATTCATCTCTCAAATCACCACTTTTCTCTGTTAGTCACATTTTCTCATCTCTGTGATAAATTACTGGGCAGAAGCAATGCACAGAAGACGGAGTTTATTTTGGGCTATCAGTTTGGAAGGATGCAGGCCATTTAGATGTGGAAGAAATGCTGTGGATTGTGATGTATCTGATGTACCTTGTTGAATCGCATCAAATCAGTAAAGACACACAAACACACACACACACACACACACACACACACATACACACACACACACACACACACACACAGAGAGAGAGAGAGAGAGAGAGAGAGAGAGAGAGAGAGAGAGAGAGA
>JANHMN010000003.1:80093887-80170341 GCA_030674055.1 Rhabdomys pumilio | reverse complement strand
TCTCTCTCTCTCTCTCTCTCTCTCTCTCTCTCTCTCTCTCTCTCTCTGTGTGTGTGTGTGTGTGTGTGTGTGTGTGAATAGTTGAATGCCCTCCAGATGATTCTAGTATGGAGTCAGACAGGTTTAGAGACCAGCAAATTATGTGGCCCTGAAGTCTTTTTAAAGTTTACAACTTCATTTTTTATGTCGATGCTTTTTCTACTTTGGATTATTGTCTGCTTTATTTTCTTTCTAGTTTATTTCTTGTTTCACTTCCTGTTTCTTGTATTCATATTTTGTCTTTTATTTCCCCCTTTCCTCCCTTAAATAATTCAAACAAACAAACAAAAAGCCTGGTGAGATCCATGGCAGGAGTCTGTGCTGGAGGAGGATGGTAGCAGGGTTATGGAAATTGTTATGGGAGAGTGGGAAATGTGCTAGTCTTGGCGTCAGATAAAAAATGTACCCATAAACCAAGGACACTACAGTGCATGGACTGAAGCTTGAATGGAATTCACTAGGAAGTGAAGGACAACTCTGAGAGACACATATTTATACATGTCTACAATAGGATAATTGTGTTTCCTCTAAACTGCAGAGTCTAAAGGGTGTCTGCTATTAAGACACTATATTTATTCCCTTACATGGCTCTTGCTTATGATTTACTACCCTTTTTCAGTTTCTTCTGCTCAGATGTAGCTCAACCTTATTCATCTTTCTTCAACTTTAGAGCCTTCTGATATTCTCTCCCCACCCCCCACATTTTGCCTTTGACTAACTCCTAATTATTCTCAGAGAGATAGTCCAGCATGACTTTCTTAAATAGCCAGTGTGACACCACCAAACTAAACTTGACTTTACCATATTCTTTTTTCTGTGGTTTGTCCATTCGAACTGCACACAGTAGCTTGTTTTTCTTTATAATAGAACTGAGTTTTGGGTAACCAGTAGAGTTTCATCCTTCTCCTCTATTAAAGTGGAGATGCTATGGGAAGAGAGACACATCCTCTTTGCATCTCACAGGCGTGTGCCTATCTGCAGCATTCGATGTATGACGTAAAGTGGCATTAGCAGTTGAATAGACCTGTGGATGGACAGGTAGATGGGTGAGAGTGAACGAATAACCGAAAGAACATGTGATGAATGCTTTCAAATTTGGTGTTAGTGAGAACAGAGTAACAGACTAACAGATCTACTGACCATTTCTGTTATAAAACTCAGACTCTAGGCTTAGTGTGCTGGCTCATGAAGCAAGAAGAATTTGAAATCAAGTCCCAAGGCTGGCCTGGGCTACATAAGAAGTTTCCGGAGAGAGAGAATAAGTACTGTGACTCATATACAGTATATGTGTAATGTGTCACCATTCTGATTGAAAAGTGACCGTTCATACATGTAAAAGTGGGCTCACTCTACAGACACATGTACCCTACATGTATTGTTACTGACTGCCAGGATCTATTTTTTTTATACAAAAGTTTAGTATACTTCCACATTTGTTTCATAGCAGTCCCCAGAGTAGACGGCAGACTGACACTTAGGTTGCAAAATTCGGTGTTTCTGCCTATCTATATGTAATTAGAAGTAACCCACTTTCCACGCTCACTTAATGCTCTGCACAGAGCGCTATGGAAGAGGAAGATGTATTTTCCACTTGGGTCAGAGCATGAACTCTTTATATAAAATGCTAACTTTTACCTTCAGGGCTTCAGAAATGAGGGCATGAAATATTTTTAGTTATTTCTATTTTTTAAATTTTAACTGGAGTTTTTAACTCTTCACAGTAACTACTTCATAGCACCCAGTTTCTTAGAAACACAAAGCATCAACAACTGCAACATGGCATACCAACTTCCTCAACAGCAAGTCTGAAATAAATGCAGAAATGAACAGAGCATACAACACATGGTGAAAGGGATTCACACGTGTATTTTCTTTACCCTTTGGGTCTTGACTAAGAAGGGTTTATTCTTTAACAATATATCACAGCTGTCTTGTAAGAAGCTTGGTTTTTAAAGATGTACTTTTGAATTGTTAGGTCGATAAATAAAATGTTCGTTCCTGTGAATTTACAAGAATGTAACTTTCTACAACTTATTTTTGAAAGATATTTCAGATGAATCCTCTCTTTATTCCTCTGTAAAATTGGTCTTCTTATACCTCTTCTTTTGGTATCTCAAGTGTGTCTTGTGAGGTGTAAAGTCTTGTAGGCTCTGCTATATTTTTCTTCAGCATCTTGGAATATTTCTTTCCCTCCTCCCCTATTAATATACAGCACATTTGTGGATAGAACTTTCAATCCACTTTATTTTATAAAATAATATTTATTTATTTTTAATATTATATGTAAGTGTTTTACCTGCATGCACGTGCACCTTGTGTGTTCCTGGTGACTACAGATACCAGAAGAAGGTTCACAATCTTTCAGAAATGGTGTTAGAGACAGTTGTGAGCCGTCACATCATTCATATCATGCTAGAAATCAAATCCAAATTTTCTGTAAGAGCAGCAAGTATTTTTAACTGCTAAGTCATCTCTCCAATCTATCCTAAACCCTCTTTTATGTGTATAATTAATTTTTTTGTTAAATTAAAATATAATTACATCATTTTCCCCATCTCTTTTTCCTCATCAACTCCTCCCATGTTCCCATGGCATTCCCTTTCAAATTCATGGTCTCTTATTTTTTAATTATTATTTTGCATACATAAGTACAAACAAGATATAAATACAACTTGCTGAATCTGTTTATTGTTGCTCATATGTGTATATTTTCAGGCTGAACATTTTGGACTGGATAATCATCTAGTGTTCTCATCCCTAAGGATGACTGAGTCTCACTCTCCCAGCAGTCTTTGATTGCTTTTAGCTCTTCATTTATGGATGGCACCCCATTATATTCATAAATTTATTTTTTTTATCATAAACAGGAAAAGGACTTTGAGAAAATATTTAACCCTCAGAGAGAAATTACTAGGAGAGTGTAAAGAAAAAAAAGTTACTGCAGTTAGTGAGAAGAATCTGACCCATGCAGTGAAGAAGAATGAAAATTAAATTAAATGATTGCAAAAGAGAAGACAAAAGTTTCCAAAGAACCTTTTGGCTGAGGCAATATCAAAGCCACAAAGTGATATGGAATGGAAAGTTAGCCATGATAAAAGGCTCTTAAGGAGGGTCTGGCACTGGCTTTCCCCTGGCCACTTGGCTTCTCTGAGTATTTACATTTTCACCAGTTGAGCAAGTGGACTGGATGAAAATCATGAGGCTTAATTCAAATACCACATGGGATCTCATAGATTTAACTAATTCTTGCTTTGAGTCATATATTTAGTCTCATACAGAATCCACTCTTCAAAAATGAAACCCTAGGTTCAATCTCTAACACCAAAGGAAACACACTAGTCCAAACTGGCATGATTCTTTATTTTTATTCCTGTTTTATGAGGATGTAAGTGATGACTTCGGTTACTTAATAGAAGAGTGAGGGATTCTTTACCTTTCTACACCTGATGTAATAAAATTTTAAGACAATAATAACTGATACTTATTTTAATTGATGTGGTCAGTTTAACGTGGCCTATAGATTTTATTAACCACACAGTAGTTATTTGAGATCTGGAGGACTGCTTGGTGATTTCTCAAAGACGTTGGTACTGACCTGTGGTTTTTTTTGTTTGTTTGTTTGCTGGTTCATTTTTTGTTTGTTTGCTTGTTTGTTTTTTCCTAGTGCTAGGGATTAAATGCAGGACTCTGCACAGTCTTCAAGTGCTCTGCTACTAGCTACATCTTTGTTATCCATGTGATTTCTTGAAACTCATGAGATTAGGCCTCATGTCAGGAGCCTGGGTTCTGGGGACATGGCCGAACCCAAAACCCAAAAATCGGGATACCCTTCAAGTGAAGATAGAAAGATTTAGTATTGGTTAGGAAATGTTGCCATACTCCGGTTCTCCAGGTGAGGTGGTAGACACAAGAGGTGAGGATTAATGGTTAAGCAGAAAAGTCACATTTTATTAAAATTTCTTCATATTCTTTCTTCATTAGTTCCCATGTTTCTTGAAGCTTGTCTCTAACAGCATAACATAGGCGGCAGCACTGAGGCCCAGTTTCAGAGCTGCTGTGGCTAAGGAGTTTCTCCTGTACTGTGTGACCTTTTGATCAATGCCTGGTGCACTTTCTGACTAGGCTTTCACACAAACAAATGTGTGTGTCTGTGTGTGTGTGTGTGTGTGTGTGTGTGTGTGTGTGTGTGTGTCTGTGTCTGTGTTCCTCCTTGCTTGAACACTTGTTGGGCCGTGGAAGGGTATCTTGGTTCTTGGGTTGTGGGTTCGGCCATGTCCCCAGAACCCAGGCTCCTGACATGAGGCCTAATCTCCATTCCACCTTTACCATTCAGTCATGTACACAGATGGGCTGTGAGAAGCAGTTGAGTGTTTGGTTAAGCATGAGTTTCGAACCCCGGAAACTTTATCGGAAGGCAGGAGTTCACTCTACTCCCAGCCCCTGGTTCTTTTCACTTAGCTTCAGTCCTCCAACAACCCCTCCCACAGAGAGAGGTTTATGACCTATGACCAGCAGTCATGAGGAACAGCCCCCAGGCCCTAGAGAGATTTACATACTAATGAGGTACCTGAAGGCCAGAGGGTGGAGCCGACTAAGCATTCCTCCCCAGCCCCTCCCCTTTTCCCCCTCCCTATTTAACTCAGGCATGGCCTGGGTTTTGTGGGATATGAATCCAGATCCATCCACCATCCGCCATGCCAATAAACCGGTTTTGGAAACTCAAGGACTTCCTCTTGTGTTGGGGCCGCGCTGTGAGGGACAGTGAGGAACCGTGGAGAGACTTTTAGTTAATGAGCAGCCGGGCCTAACTTCCAGCTGGAGGAACCCAGAGCGTTCCCAGCCGACTACCCACAGCATGGCAAGAGGAACCCTGGGTTCCCCAGTCATATTTTTCCCACAAACACTTACTTAATCTGGCCAGATAATCAATGATTCTTGGATCCTGTTTGAAGATGATGATTAAGACTTAGGGCTACATCTATAGAATTAGGCTAAGATGTTTCAGATACTTTTTTTTTTTTTTTTTTTACTAAATAATACAGAAATAGAAACATATGTAATGCACAAATGCATGTATTGGAATATGTACAACTCTACAAACTATACAAACATCTGGTAACATATTACCAGCATCATAAAGCATCAAGTAACTTCTTTCTCCTTTATAGGATTTGGTAATTTGTCTATCTTATGAAGTTACCAGTATTTAAATTATTTATTTCCCTTCTCTCCTATATAAAATTGTGAAAACCATAAGTTTTATTCATATATATATATATATGACTATATATATATGTGTATATATATATATATATTCATATATATATAATCTTATTATCTGACCTTATAATGATTCAATGGGAAATTGTTGAGCGATTAGTCAGCAGTCTACCCAAAGCCCAGGTATTTCCTAAGAAACGGCAGACACTTTCCCATTTCCAAATGATTTCTACTTTCTAAGCTTACCTATCAGATTTAACTCCTTAGATATATAATTGAGTCTGGATATATTTGAGAGATCAGATTGCTGATTATGCTACAACCCTGTCGATGCTCAATTTCCTTACAGAAAATCGAGTAGGATTAGCAAATAACTTATGTCCATATTCCTATACAACTCAAATCAATTGCTATATAAACAGTTATCGTAATAAATTATTTAAGACAGAAGAAAAGATGGGGGGACTGCAGAGATGGCTCAGTGGTTAAGAGCACCCACTGCTCTTCCAGAAGTCCAGAAGTTCCAGAGTACAGTTTCCAGCTACCACACAGTGGTTTGCAACCATCTGTGAGTTCTGATGCTCTCTTCTAGCATGCAAGTGAACATGCAGATAGAACACTCACATATATAAACAAATAAATCTTAAAAAATAAGAAAAGAAAAAAATATCTGTTGTCTTCAGCATTGATGCAGTACATATGTCTTCAGCATATTTAACATACTGCTAATCTGCAGTTTGGTGAATCTGTGAATATATAATCTATGCTGTAGACATTACTGAGTGTCTACAGCTCTCAGAAGACAGGCATGTTTTACATGGAGTTTAGTTCAACAAAGCTGGAGTTTAAAGGTGATGATATCAAAAAGGGTTAATTAGGTTTTACATGCATTAGTTAATTTACAACTGCTTCAAATTCAGTGATCAATCTCAGATTCTTTTTTCTGAAATACACTTTACGGAAATTCCCATTAGTGTTTGCTTAAGTGGGTGATGGATCTTAGGTAAGCAATTGCAACATTCTGGGGAGAAAAAGGAGACAGAGCAAGTAGCAACAGGGAAATTCAACTGGAGTGCCTACTGATGTGCCAAATAGTCGTGGGAACGTAAAACAGAATGGGAACTTTCTGGAACGTAACTCTTCTGTTCTCTTGTTCTTCCTTAACTGAATCATACCAATAAATCTCAGAAGCATTTAGTATCTTGAGAGAACATTTTCCCAGCTGTTTTATATATAGTTGCCTCTAACCAGTTCTTATCGCTCATAGGTGAGTCTTGCATCCAAATGTTACCACACACCAATTATAAGACAAAAGGAAGGAAACCTAGCCAAGCAGAGAAGTGAAAGAAGACAACAAAGTGGAAACATCTGTTTTAATTTAGAACACCCCCCCCCCACCCCCAGCAGTAAATGAGACAGAAAAAGCCTGGAGCTCTCCACTGGTGAGATTGGGAGTAACTGTGGGTTGTTTCTCTTGAATAACACTGCAGTTGGATTAAATACAGTAGATCCTTCTCTCTGTGCCCATGTGTATTTCTGGGAAACTTTCTTTGGTTTGCATTTCTTTGCTTCTTCTCATGGAAGACCAACTCTGCATTAACCAGTTTCAAGTGTTTGAATGTAACCTACAGAGACAGACAAACCATGTATGAAGCCTACTGTGTGACTGTGTGACTTGAGGACATAGACACTAACCAAGTCTTCATTTGCATGTTTGCTCAAAGTCTTTAACCCTCACCATGAAGTTCCTAGTCACACAAAAATCAGTGTCTCGAATGTTGTTGTTTTACAATATAAATTCGTTTTTGTTGAGTATAAGCTTTTGTAGTAGGATCTGATGATTTTTTGAATTTCCTCAATTTCTGTTGTTATGTCTCCCTGTTCCGTTCTAATTTAATTAACTTAGATACTGTCTCTCTGCCCTCTGGTTAGTCTGGCTAAGGATTTATCTATCTTGTTGATTTTCTCAAAGAACTAGCTCCTGGTTTTGTTGATACTTTGTATAATTCTTTTTGTTTCTACTTGGTTGATTTCAGCCCTGAGTTTGATTATTTCCTGCCGTCTACTCCTCTTGGGTATATTTGCTTCTTTTGTTCTAGAGCTTTCAGGTGTGCTGTCAAGTTGCCAGTGTATGCTCTCTCCAGTTTTTTTCATAGACACTTTATAGCTATGAGTTTTCCTGGTAGCACTGCTTTCATTGTATCCCATAAGTTTTGGTATGACAAGACTTCATTTTATTAAATTCTAAAAAGTCTTTAATTTCTTCCTTGACCAACTCATCACTGAGTAGAGCGCTGTTCAGTTTCCATGTGTATGTGGGATTTCCATTGTTTTTGTTAATATTGAAGACCAGCTTTAGTCCGTGGTGATCCGATAGGATGCAAGGGATTATTTCAATCTTTTTGTATCTGTTGAGGCCTGTTTGTGACCAATTATATCGTCTGTTTTGGAGAAGGTACCATGAGGTGCTGAGAAAAAGGTATATTCTTTGTTTTAGGATGAAATGTTCTATAGATAGCTGTTAAATTCATTTGGTTCATAACTTCTGTTAATTCCACTGTGTTTCTGTTTAGTTTCTGTTTCCATGCTCTGTTCATATAAATTCGAATACAAAAGGCAGCAAGGGACATTCTAGCTGAACTCCACTAGAAAACAAAGAAGGACCTGGGAAAAGCTGGGTGGTGTGCCCATTGTAGTTTCCTGAGAACAGAGAATACAGCCAATGACTGACTTCCCTAACCTGGGAGAAGAAAAGAAAGGCATGTAAAGCCCTTAGAAAGTCCAAAGGCAGTGAGGATTCAGAGTGGCAGTGAGGAGTGAGTAGGGAAACATCCACTTTGGATCTTTCCCCAGTGACTTGGCCTCTTAGAGTTTTCCTCATCTGTGAAGTGAAATTAATATAAATCCCTTTAGATATTCCTAGCCAATCAGAAGAGATTTTTGTCTCCATTGTCAGATGAACATATTTTTTCCTTTTAATACCACAAAATATAATAAGGTTGAGATCTCAAGAAGTGTGTAGCAGAGTATAGTCAAATGGTCTTTTCAACTGTCCTCTCCAAGTTTATCTTTGTTTGCCTGTCGTCAAGGCCTTTGTACCTAAGGCTGAAAGCAGAAAAGCAAAGATTATTTGTAAAAACCAGCTTTCAGAGACCAAGTAGCCACCCTCTATGTTTCCAAACTTGTCTTTAACTGGGGATGTTTTTCTGTCCCCTTCCTTCTCAGATTTACTGTCCTTTCTTCTGTAAGAATGAGGAAGAGAAGTGGGCCTTCCTAAGCTCAAAGCTCATGGACACGATCTGATTCATACTTTGAAAGGCTAAGATAACATCATGCTTTTGTGATTTTCCTTTATTTTTACATAAACACTGAAAGGTTGTTTGAGGCTATTCTTCTGTTTAGAGTCATAAATGAGAGATAAATTAACAAAATCTTTCCAAAAGAGGAAAGATGGTTTTAGGTCACATATCAGTCTTGGCTCTGAGAGTCTTCTGGAAGATTACATTTCTAGAGAGAAATTTGAGATTAAAACTTCATAGACAACACCAGGCAGAGGGGACAGGAAAATGACTTAGCAGTTTAGAATGCTAGCAAGCGTCAGAACAGCTTTTGGATCCCCAGAGATTCAAGGAATGCCAGCTGGCCTACCTGTAATTGCAGCTTTGGAAAGTGTAGACAAGGAATCCCTTGAGAAAGCTGGCTAGCAAGACCTGCCTTATCAGTAAGATTTGGGTTTAGTTGGGAAAGCCTACCTTACTGAATATGCTCTAGAGGCTATCAAAGATGAATTAAGGTATCAGTGTGGGGCCTCCACATGCATGTATACATGTGTGTGTATGTGCCCACACTCACGCATACTATAACATAAAAAATAAAAGTAAAGTGACAAGCAAAGGAACAGCATTGAATAACTGTTCTTGAAAATTTCTGGGGTAAACAATTTTGAGTCTATTGTGCTAGGATTATTTAGCATGGGTATGTGTACATTGCAAATGTAACTTTTTGTTTTTTAGGGTTTTTGTTTGTTTTACTGGTTGAACAGGTAAAATGCAAACTGATAGAAAATTCAAAATTCAAGAGATATTCCATTAGTTTCTATAAGTACCTCTCACTGTTATCATCATTAACTCACTATAATGGGTATCCATGTATTAGTGTCAATATTACATTTTCTAGAAAAAAATAACTAAACTAGCAAGAAAAATTAATCAAAGTAATAACTCAAAACAACTGAGTGACCTAAGGATTAGAAATATTGAATTATCTTTAATTCTTTTCATTCCAAGTTGGCCATAAAATCAGTTTTAGTCACCAATATGGGTTTCTTGAAACAGTTTTCAGCCTCCGTGAATCCTCTCGAAATAGAATATTTTGTAAATTTAATTCTTGATGCATGAAATAAGCTGCTGTTTTCCTTTATTTTCTTTTCCACCTTTTCTGTTTCCCACTTCTTTTCCTCTAGTAAAATTTACCCTTTCAAAATTGAAGCATTAATTCTCATCTTTAGTAAGCTATAACTTCTAAACTCTATTTATCTATGAACGTGTGTGTGTGTGTGTGTGTGTGTTTGTGTGTATCCACACGTGCGCGTGCGTGCAGGAGCATGCATGCTCAGTGCACCTGCTCATACATACATCAATGCCTTCCACATGAATGATAACCTATATGCCTTGTTCCATTGAGATAAAGTCTGTCACTTCACCTAAAGCTTACTGAATTTTTGGCTATGCAAATTCTAGCAATCTTCTTACATTATTCTTTTTTCCACAACACTCAAAGTTTTTATCCTTTCTAAAAAACGTTTCGCTCACATTTTAAGGTTTTGCAAAGATGTGCTGTGTTCTGATGGTTAGATCTTCTTTCTGCATATTGCTGATGAAATCCTCAGAAGAATCTCTTCATTTTTCATTACCAATACCCCTCGCATTAAGTTCTTCACAGAAAGTGATATTATCTTAAGATTTAAGGGATAAAATACGTCATCTTTCTCACACTCAGAAATGAGAAAACTCAGATCTTTCATAGATAAATTTAATCTAGGATCACAGAGATGGATCTCTTTTTTATTATAACCTATAATCCATTTTCCAGATCTCTGCCTCTGCAACTCATTCCATTTATTTATTCATTTCACTATTTTAAACATAATTTGTTAGAGTCCATTAATATTTACTGGATATTGAAGCAGCCGAGGGGTAGTTTTAATAATGTTTTTTGAAAACGTGGGACTAGTATTAATTTTAATTAATTAATTAATTAATTAATTAATTTGCTAGGACTCCCATGATCAAATACTGTGACTGAGTGGTCTTGAAAATAGTTTTTTTTTTTTTAAACTCATAATTCTAAATGCCAGAAATCCAAGATCAAGGCATCAGTAGTCTTGGCTTATTTAAAGGTCCCAACCGTGTCAGGATTCTCAATGTGACATCTACAGAGGCCTGCTTCTCAGAGTGCCATCACGTGGTTTCTTTCTGGATGTTCTACTTGCTCTGTGTTTGGCTGTGTTTTTCTTTTCTGTCAGTACACTAGTCAGAATGAACTAGAACCCACCCAGAAAGCTTCAGTTAGAAGCTTAGACTGCAAACACCTAATTGGAGCATAAAAATGAAGATTTTGGGTTAAGCATTTTGCAAACTGTGTAAGACTGACCACATGTTTGAAGAGAGGTGCTGTCAGATACCAAACTAAAACCAATTAAAGAGTAATTTTACTGACACTAATAATCATATACATCTCTGTCCTCTTTTTTTCTTTCTTTTTTTTCTGTTGCAAAAGGTTCTGGTGAGCACACTGATGACCATGACCTTCTAGGGGCTCATATCTAAGAAGAAACAGGCCACAGCATCACTACAGTGCAACTACATAGAATTGTTTGGCCTTAGGAAAGCATGAAGAAGGAATGTCACAAGAGGAGGAGAGATAATATGTTACGATATGACAATCTTAAGTTTTCTTTCCACAAGATACCCTGTATGATTGCTATAAGATCCCGGGAGAGAAATCATGCACTGTGAAGGACAACTTAAAGGCATAGCACTAATGTTCCAACTAATGAGCTGGGTAATGGACTCCAAAAGGAGACTGTCCAATGGAGTGACCCGCTGAGTGGTGGTACTGCCTAACTTGAAAGTTACTTCCTTTTCTTAAAGCATGTGCTTTTCATATGCTCTGAACTGTTCCACAGCAGAACAAAAATTAATTTCATATTTAAGGTATAATCACTATTTACTTCACAGTTCATGAGTCTCGAGGTGGCAACACAGCTTTAGGATCATAATTGCTAGAAAATACTTGTTTCTTTTGGTGAGATTTTTAGATGCTTAGCACATCAATGTTTAATGAAATCATAAACAAAGAAGTAGTGTTTGGGATTCAAAGGGAGAGATGGTTCTACAGTCATGGAACTTGGTCTCTTGCGGACCAGCTCTGAAAAGAAACAGGAAAAAAATATAGGATGAGAAGAAAGAAGAAAGAAGGGTTTAAGAAAAATTTCCTACCCTGATTCATCTACTCCTATAGTCTGGTGACTATATTTGGAGTGAGGACAAAATAAAAGACTACTGATGCCTTGATCTTGGATTTCTGGCATTTACAACTATGAGTTTTAAAAAAAACCAACTATTTTCAAGACCACCCAGTCACAGTATTTGGTCATGGGAGTCCTAGCAAACTAATTAATTAATTAATTAGTTAAAATTAATACTAGTCTCACGTTTTCAAAAAAAAAAACATTATTAAAATTATCCCTTGGCTGCTTCAATAACCAGTAAATATTAATGGACTTTAATAAATTATGTTTAAAATAGTGAAATGAATAAATAAATGGAATGAGTTGCAGAGGCAAAGATCTGGAAAATGGATTATAGGTTACAATAAAAAAGAGATCCATCTCTGTGATGCTAGATTAAACTTATCTATGAAAGATCTGAGTTTTCTCATTTCTGAGTGTGACTTATTTTTTTCCACTGTTTGCCAAAGATTCTCAATGTGGCATCTGCAGAGGCAGATGCTCATAGCCAACCACTGAACTGGGCACTGGGTCCCCAATGTGGTCCCCAATGGAGGAGTTAGAGAAAAGACTGAAGGAACTAAAGGGGTTTGCAACCCCATAGGAAAAACAATAATAGCAACCAACCAGACCCTCCAGTTCTCCCAGGAACTAAATCACCAACCAAGGAGTACACATGGAGGAACCCATGGCTCCAGCTGCATATGTAGCAGAGGATGGCCTTGTCGGGTATCAGTGGGAGGAGAGGCCCTTGGTCCTGTGAAGGCTGGGTACCCCATTGTAGAGGAATTTGAGGGTGGGGAGGTGGGGGTGTATGGGGGAACACTCTCATAGAAGCAGGGTGAGAGGGGATAGGGGATTTCTGGGAGGTCGGGAACCGGGAAAGGCGATAACATTTGAAATGTAAATAAAGAAAATATCCAATAAAAAAATTGTAGACACCATGTATGATTAACTATAGATTTCAGATGCAGAGATATATGGATGATGATGATGATGGTATATAGATATATGATAAATAGATAGTTGATAGATTAAATTAGATAGATAGATGATGATTGTGACCAATATGAGGTCAGAAAATATGTTATTTTTCTCTTCCTTGAGTCTGTTGACTATATCTGACATTCTGCAATACTTACTGAATAAATGAATAAATTAGTGATTAAATATGAGCATTCAAAAACAAATGACTGAGAGTTACTCTTTTATTAGAACTCATTACCTGAACAGTGGATATTTTATTTGCTTTTATATTTTAATGAGTTAGGTTATTTATTTTAATTGTATGCATATGGATGTTTTGTTTGCATGTATCTCTATGCATCAACATGTGCCTTGTGCCTTTGGAGATGAGAAGCCTTCACATCTGTGAAACTGGCATTACGAACAGCTGTTAGTTGTTTCGTGGGTGCTGGAAATCAAACTCAGGTCCTCTGAAAGAGCAGACTGTGTTCTTAAATCTCCAAGGCATCTCTGCAGCCCAATACTGGGTACATAAATAACTGAGTACAAGCCAGGGTCCAAATCACACAAAAGCTCTTCAGCTATGAAAAGAAATTTTGCTTGCCTTCCTTTTTAGAGACTATTTTGGTTTTCTTATTTTCAACATATTTGTTTTCGTAACTTCTGTCTCTAATTTCTGCAAGCCAATACCACTACCATTACTATGCACTCTTACTTTTTCTCCTCATTCTGTCTTTCTCCAAGAAACAAAAGAGGAAGTGAAAATGATTTACATATTTACTGGTTTTTCTTTTCTTTTCTTTTTTTCTTTCTTTCTTTTTTTTCTTTTTAACAATGATAGAATAGCCTGGAGCCATTTCATGTTATACTTAGCAGAGCCATTTTGCAGTTTCCATAGTCCTCTTCCTAATTACCAGTTTCAATACTGTTAAGAATAGAGCAGAATCTAAAAGAGCCAATCATATCCCCAGTCAGTTCCTGGCAGCAGGAGCAGGTGCTGGTGAGAATAGGAAAAAAGTTGCTAACAGAGAAGATACAGGCAGTCTGTAGATCCTGTAACTTTCTACTACTGTTTAGACAGCTGCTAGGTCACTCAGAGACAAGGGGCATCCTTAAAAAGATCACACAAGATTGGTAACAGAAGCTCCCATGTAAACCTGGATTCTGGAAAGGGATTATTGAGGGAAAACCAAAGGCATCAATTTGCTCTGTTCCCCACCCTCCTGCTAGATACAACTTGAGAGCTCGCCAGCGTGCACCAACTATTGTTGCCCAGCAGTCAGCCAGAATACAATCTGCTGCCTAAGAAAAAGCAGCACATGTGGGAGGGAATGCAGAACTCTTTCGTGGGCTGTGGGTCGTTACTGCACAGCAGAGGATTCAGTTAAAGGAAGCTTTGCTTCAGTGGCATTTGTAAAGTAAAAGAGCATCTGACTTGAACAGGCAGAGCTGTGTTCCCTCCCTTTAATCCTCCAGTTATTATTATTTTTTTTCTCTGTAAGTTTGTTTTCAAGGATCGGTGGTATAATTTGGTCCTAGTAGAGGATATGATGCCATGTGAACCAAAAGACAAGGCTAACATAAAACATATAATGCAAAGAAATGTAGGCTATCAGAAGCAGAAAAGGATGCTTTTGTGGCGAGCAGCTGTGTCAAGCCAGCATTGTGTGACCTATAAAACCTTAAGAGCCAGGGTGTGCCTTGTTTGACATCAGAAGGAAGAGCTGTGCGGGTAAAGAAAAAGGCAAAAGAGAAAGAAAGGCAAAAGCAACAACATAAAACCACACGACAGGAAAGAGGGTTGATTAGAATCAGGAGTAGCAGTCTCTGACACTGAGGTTAGGTCCACAGACATTTGCTGCACTGTCTAGATGACATCAATGTGCTCATGTGATAAGAAAACAATTAGCTGCCATTTGCTCCAAGTTCTCAGTTTGGCCATGTGTTACAATTGTTTTTCAAATAGCTAGTGAAGTTTCTAGGTGATTTTGGTATGCCACAGGACACTACTGCAGCTTTACCTTTATAAATAACGCAACGTTTTTTCTTTTTCTTTCTTTCTTTTTTATTAATCATTTTATTTGTTTACATTTCAAATGATATGAGCCTTCCACAACCCCCTCCCCACATCATCCCCCTTTTGTCCCATCTCCTTTGCCTCTGTGAGGGTGCTTCTTCATCCACTCACCCACTCCTGCCTCTCTCACCCCCCGTTCTAGCCTGGGACCCCAATGAAAGAGTTATGGGAAGACTAAAGGAGCTGAAAGGGATTGCAACCCCATAGGAAGAACAACAATATCAACTAACTGGACTCTCCAGGGGTCCCAGGACTAAGCCATCATCCGAAGAGTACACATGGAGGGACCCGTGCTCCAGCTGCATATATAGCAGAGGATGGCCTTGTCTGACATCAATGAGAGGCCCCTGGTCAACAGTTTCTCTTAAATTCCACAGGCTTAATGACCTGTTGTTACATCCTTCCCCACACTCTGAGGTTTTGAAACTTTAGAAGGCTAACAGATTCCTAAGGCATCGGAAAAAAAAATAAACATAGAGATTTTGATCAGTAGGTTTGACATGGGGCCTCTTTAAGACTTCTAATGTTCCATGTGCTAGCACAGCCTTACATGCAAACTAGTAGTGCCTGCTTTCATTTTGACTGTGGTGGAGTATTTAGGAGCTCAAGGTTTGAATTTAAAAGGCAACATTTACCCTCTACTGCCTGATTGAGTCTTGGAAGGTTTGTATCTTTTTTCTTTTGTTTTCAATTTTTTTCATTTTCTCTCTCTTTCTCTCTCTTTCTCTCTCTCTCTTTCTTTCCTTTGTTTTCTAACTTTTCTAGTGCAACTTCCTCACCTAAAATGATGACAAATGAAGATATTCAGTACTATATGTCAGATATAATACGTTAACTTCAGTAGACTAACAGTGCAAGGTATTCAATTATCTTTATCTCTCTCGTCAGAGTGAGTTTGATCCACTCTACCCACTCTCTCACTTCTATTGAATCTTGTAAGATTCTGACCCCACCTCTGACCTCTTGACCCTTTGACCTCAGCTCCCCTAAATTAGGGGATCTTTATTAGCTTCTATTTCCATTTAAGCCAGCTTTGTTCTCTAGTCCAGATCCATAGTGGAGACTCCAAGCTTCTTGCTTTTTATGTATCGATGGAGAACCTTCTATGTGCTAGGTGTTGTGATGAGTTCTAGAAGTATATCCAGTATTGAAAATGGTGGGCTTGCTAGTCGTTAATAGCAGACATTAAGATGAGTGTATATAACTTATATATAATTATATGTAAGTTTAGCTGTATTGGTGACTTCCAAGTCTACTGAGATATAATCTCAAAAAATAAGGTAAAGAGAGATGAAAGAAGACGCTTGGTGTCACCCTCAAGTTTATACACACAAATCCATACAATTCATACCCACATGAACACGTGCAACACATGCATATACTACACACACACACACACACACACACACACACACACACACACACACCACACACACTGTACAAGGTAAACATGCTAAAGTAAAGAATGTGTAGAACATACTTTACTCTTTATTTTATGTTCAAATGCAAACTGTCTCATCAGAATCCTTTTGTTGCTGTTTGCTAGATTCTTACACATCCTTGTCCAGGCGATGGCCGTAACTGATAAAGGAATGTAGTGCCAAATTATCATTACATGAGCTTTAAAAATACTCTTTTTTTTGAGATTATAATACTTCATTTTTCCCTTCCTTTACTTCGATCCATATACTCTCATATACTCAGCCTTATACTTTTTCAAATTCATAGCCTCTTCTTTTTCATTAATTGTTGATACATGTATATGTACATTTCTATATAGATGGATACAACCTGCTCAGTCTTTATACATCTTTAAAATCAGTGAGTAAGATAAATCAATTGAGGCCGTAGGTGCAATTTCCTCTGTCAATACAATATGCTGTCTCTTTTCTGAATCCTGAGTTGTCCAGACCAGAAAACTTTACTCACACTTTTGTGTAATGATCACAGACTTGGACTACTTTCAGTTTAATATGTACTTTTAACAAAGTTATCATTATTTTATTAAGTCTATGTCCTTGCTAGAATTTTTCTCCCCCATTGACACAACATATGGTCATTTGGGAAAAGGAAGCCCGGTTGAGAACATGTTTCATTATCTTGGCCTATAGGCTTGTCTGTAGGGAAGGCTGTCCTGAGTGCTGTAGGAAACAAACCTGAGCGAGGCACAAGCAGCTGGACAGTAAGCAGCACTCCTCCATGGCTTCTACTTCAGTTCCTTCCTCTAGATTCTTGACCCGACTTCCCTCAGCAATGGACTATGACTTGGAAGTGTAAGCCAAATGCATACTTTCTTACCCAAGTTGCTTTTGGTAAGAAGGTTTTATTGCAGCAATGGAAAACAATCTAGGGAGCATTACATAGTACATTTAACAAACATATAGACAATAGTGTTTGGAACCTTCTGCAGTATGAATTCAGTTGCAGCATAACAACAATGAGTGTAGAGTGAAGAAGGCATGTGATAGGTCACACCAATGGATAGTATTTCTGTCACAGAAACACAATGAAGAGAGACAAGTTAAAGAGTATAGAATCTACTCAATAGATGAAGTCACATATAGTGTTAGGTATATAGTGCTAAATATTTGTAGCTCCTTAGTAGGCTAAAATAGTAAAATCACTTGATCTCATAAATAGTGACCAAAGTGAAATAGACAGAAAAAATCCATCTAAAATAACAACAATACAGAGACAGACAAAAAGAGAATTATAGACAGATAGTTAGAATGAATAGATAATAGTATAGTAAAAAAAATACTAAGTAGCAATTGATGAGTTAAGGCTTTTTATTTTTTAAAGTACATTTTATTTCATCATAAATTCTTATTTTGAATAATATCATGTTTATTCTAAAAGAACAAATCCCTAAAAAATTAATAATACTTGTTTCTTAGCTGATTAATACTGATACCATTGTATTACTGACATGTGAAATAGACACAGTCTCTGCCTTGATGTAGTTTATAGTCTAGAAATAGAGCCAGAGAAATCAATAAATGTGAAATTTGAAACAGGGACATCTGAACTAAACCTGGTCAATGAAGTAAACAGAATCTTACCTCTTCATGACTGTATTGTGTTTATGCCTTTGAATATAGCATATTTAATGGCAAAGAGACTTTGTCAATATAATTAAAGGTATGACGATGTTTAAGGCACAATACCTTTGTTTATCTAAGTGGAGCTAATATAACTGCATGAGCCCTTAATGCAGATGAGGAAGACAAGGTCAAAAAGCAGAAATCTGCAAACTACAGGGATCCAGTGAATCATGGCTGAGTGTGGTGGGACCAAGAAACAGGAGCCACAATACAATCTCATAGCCACAAGGAGCTTAAATCTGCCAGTTAACCATGAAGTCCATTCACTCTGCTCTAAAAGAGATCTGTCACTAATTCTTCAATTCTAGTCCAGTAGGAACAGGAAAAGATATTTCTGCCACACTGTGCCTCAACATCCAGAGAATTGCCTGAGAAATCAGAAATGCCTAAAATGTTTACATTCATAATAATTTGACAAACAGCAACAGAATCTCTTACTATTGCTATTATTATTATTATCATTATTCTTAAATGAAATGAAGAATGAGCCATATAGGAGGGTCTAGGATAAGAACATTCTATCGTTTCAGAATTCTAGAGGTATTGAATATACCCAAGGAGTAGACACAAGAGACAGAGACACAAGTAAAGACTGAAAAGAAATGCACAGGATTTGAAAATCCTTTTCATCCAGGAAAGAGTTGTGAATGTTTTTCAAGATTCAACGGACTCAACATGTGTTCAGCATAAATGGTTTGCATTTATGTGGAATGCACAACAAGAGCCTTGGCTGAAATGTGGTAGAGTAAGTACAAGGCTCCTGGAGGGGTTCAGATAAGCTGAGGAAGCAGACAATGAAGCTCTGTGCTGACCTTGGTTGCTGAATTTGTCTACTTTTTCTTCCTTACTTGTTCCTTTTTCTCTATTCAGTTAATAATTATTCAGTACACTGTGGTCAGGGCTCCCAGATCTCAAGGGGGGAAGGTCTCTACTGCCTTCTATTTCCTGATGCTGTGCAGGATAGGGTAAATATGTAGTTCATGGATTTTAAATGAATCAAACAACCTAGTCTTGTCAATTTGGGTTGAAAAGACATAAAATTAGGAGGGGAACTTGTTGGAGAAAAGAAGCCTTTCAGTTGGAAGAAATAGGGTGAGAGGAGAAGAGGAGGCAAGAAGAGCTAACATGATATACATGTGTGAAATTGCCAAGTAATATAAACATAAAAACTAGTTCTTCTACTTCTGAAGTGCTTGGCCTTGGGCAGGTCACTTAACCTTTCTGAGGTTCACTTTCCTGATTTGTAAATAGTGCCAATAGCCATTTCAGACAGCTATAGGGAGAATCAAATACAGAGCGCAACAACTTTCAAGGTTCAAAATGTATCCCTGAAAGGATGTTCTGTCTTACTCTCTGCTCTCCATGGTCTCCAGTTCATTTGATATTCCTTCCCTCCTACTCCTCTCTTCTGACTTCCTCCCTTCCTTCTTTCCTCTCTTTTTCTTGTCTTAATAAATTAGTGCTTACAACAATTATCAATTCACTGTATATATTATTCATAAAGATTAATATATTTATCTTACAAGTATGAATACACAGATCCTCACGCAAATGTGTGTATGTGTGCATGCATACACACATTTTTTTCTGTCCATCAAGGACTTACTCTTTGAACATTAAAGATAAGTAATCACAATCACGTTCATTTTTAAGCACCAAGAAAAAATTACTTACAGTTAATAATGTTGGTTAATAGAATAATCTTATGAATTTCAATAAAACCACAAACTGACAAATAACATGAAGATGTTACATTGTTGCAATTTGCATGTTGCTACAGGTGTACACAGTTTATTTTGTAATTAAATTACACTTGAATTGAATCTCTATTCTTAGTCCTCAAGGATAAATCAAAATTTTCCAAATGAGTCTAGAGAATGCCAATCTTGGAGGATGTCTTAGAGGAGTAGAAGACCACAGACACAGTAGCAAAACATGAACACAATTGAGCAATCAGTGTTCAAAGTGACAGACGTATATGTATATGTATACCAAAGGATCACGTCTTAAAATATGCACAAATATATGTCAATAAAAAATATAACAAAATAACAAGTAGCAGAAAGACTCATAGATAATGGTTCCTACACGATCTACCAATTGGAATTGTCTAGAGGGATGGAAAAATCAAGATCTGTTAACTCAGAAGGTTTCACTGCTAGGTTTAGCTCTAAAACCTGCAAGTCCCTAGACGGTATTTTTGAGGTTAGAAATTACTGCCTTCTGGCCCTGAGGCAAGTTGTGAGCCTATGGGAAAAACCAGGGAGTTGAGAAAGGGTTCAGAAGAAGACTCTGAAGGTCTCAAGAGCAGACCACAGAAGATGAGCAAACACTGAGTCATATATGCAGTCATTAAAGCTGAAGGGAGACATCATCTGGGAAAAGGAAAAGGCAGGATTTTGTTTTGTTTTCTGTTTGTTTTTAATTTGTGGGTTTTAGTCATTTTTAGATTTTGTGCCTGCAGGAATTCCTATGCCATAAAAAGAGTCAAGAATTAAGAGAGAAAGAGCCTGAGAAAGTCAGAAGAACATGATGTCAACACAAGCTTGTTGGCAGTTTGAAACTACTTGGCTGTGTTTCTGTGCGTGCTAAGGAGAGGCATAAGGACTAGGGAGGAATAAATTCTCAGCCTCTTTTTGGCCAGTCCTTTGCCTTATTCAAAATCTGCTTTGTTATGGTTAGTTCAAATGAGCAAAGCCTTTTGCGGTGCGATTTTAAGTCTTAAACTTTTCTTATTGAGCATAGAAATACTAACTGTATTTCTTATTCCAATAGAGAGACAGATTTTATGTTGGAATACAGGGCTGCAATTTCAAACTCTGGGTGATCACAGCTGTCCTGGTTGGAGGCCTTGATGGACATGAGGAAGATGAGCTGTGATCCAATCAAAGACAAGAGAAATCTTAATTGGATGTGAGGGGAGGAGGGAGGAAGACATCAAAGAGAAAGGAGTTGGGAGACAATTAGGCTGTGAAGAGCCTGGATTCAGAGGGAGGTATGGTACCTCTGGGAAGGTTCACAGTATTGTGGGGTCAGGCACAACAGCACCATTTCTTCTAAGACACCTCTGAGGTCTGTTGCTTTCAGATTTCCCATCTCTGTTCCCACCTCAGGTGGTTAAACCTTGTCGTAGATTTACCTGAAGTCCCTTGAATGTTCCCATTAGGTTTCATGGGTCAGGAGGACTGCGCAGTTGTTTTCAATCTTTGCATATTATCAGTGTTGTCATGAAGCTGAGCTTTCTAAAGTGAGATAATGGATTTTAACTGAAGTAGCAAAGAGGGCTGGGCTAAAACCACAGGAATGCAGGGCTTGTCCCAGACATCCCTTCTAAGCTTCAAAAGAGTGGTCCTGGCACTACTTCTTCAGAAAAAACATACTTTGCATGTGTCCTGGTGGTGTCTTTGTGTATTTTACCTCAAAGGGAAGTTTTTAAGTCCAAAGGCATAGAGAAACTATCATGAAGGGGTCAGTAGGTTGGGGACAGAGAGCCACTTTTGACTTCAAAGTCGTTAGAGTGGGCCCTGGAAAATAACCTATCATGTGACATTCAGTAACTTGAAGACTTGAGAAATTACTTTCCCAAGAAGAATTACCCAGCAAAACCACCACCCACAGCTTCTTCTTGGCAGCTGGTCCTGATACCTTACTCATGCCCTCAGTGAGGTGGGGAGAAGCCACTCAACTACCTCTACTCGGTAGAAGAAAGCTCTTTTGCATTTGGCAATCCTCTAATTCTCTTCAGGGGACTTTCTTTCCTTAAAAAATATCTTTTTATTGTCATTTTCCAATTATTTGCCTTTAATGCATTTTTTAAAAATAAAACTCTGGCCAATGAAATAAATCTTGGACAGACCCATTCATAAAAAAATAAAAATAATATTCTCCTGTTTTGTTGAGAATTTATTTGGTCTGTATATCTTTTAGCTAATTATCTTTTTTACTGGAAACGACTGGAGTTTCCCTGGGGAGAGACTCTGTGAGAGTGAGAAAGTCCAAGAAAAAAAAGCCAGGTTTCTGTGGTCTCTCCTAAACATGTATATATTAGCATGAACATGCTGGCCTGTATTTATATGAGTCTGATTTGGGTAAAATAATTTCATCTTTCCAACAGTTTATACATAGCAGATCATTTCATGAAATACTTTAAAATTGAATTTTATTATCTATTTGAAATATTCTTTTAGTAAAAGATTTTAGTTTAGTTAACAGTCAGAAATTCTAGATTGTAACTAGTCTAGAATTTCAGAGTTTTCCTTAGCCCAATGTCTATAGCCTTCTATAGTCAGTCTATCATGCTGGCTGGCAAAGTAGCTCTTTTGACTGTGGCTAAACTAGGCAACAGATTTTATATTTATCTTTTTGTCTTTCTATGTGGTGGTTTGAATATACTTGGCCCATGTGAAAAGGCACTATTAGGAGATGTGACCTTGCTAGAGTAGTGTGACATCATTAGAGGAAGTGCATCATGGTGTGGGTGGACTCTGAAACTCTGCCCAGTGTGGAAGAGTCTCTCCTGCTGGTGTCCAGTCTCTTCCTGGCTACCTTTGGATCAAGATGTAGAGCTCTAAGCTCTTCCAGCTGCAGGTCTGCCTGCATGCTGTCATGTTTCCTGCCATGGTGATAACAGACTCAACCTCTGAAAGTATAAGCTAGCACCAATTAAATGTCCTTTATAAGAGTTGGCTCGGTCATGGTGCCTCTTCATAGCAATGGAAACCCTAACTAAGGCATTCTGTATCCAGGTGCTACCTCCCCTAGAAAATGTATTTGTGTTTACAAAACAGATCTCCATGTAAAACATTTTGTTAACTCTTATAAGCAAACAAGCTGTGCTTTGTTAAACATCCAAAGGGCAGAGTTTTATTATTCCATGATGAAAATTTACTGTACTGGGTTTTTGGTTAAGCACTTTACATATGTAACTGTAGGTAACTACAACTTTATTTTGTTTATAAGCAACCAGATACAAGGATTTTGATGATATTTACCAAAGACCATTGGGAAATAAAGGGTGGAACCACTTTTCCAATACTTTATCACTGTATTGCCTACATGTATATATGCACATTGTGTGCATGTCTAATGTTCAAAGAGATCAGAGGAGAAGGCCAGATCATCTGGAACTGGAGTAACAAATGCTTTTTTATTACCAACAATCAACATTCATATGTCTTTATATTTTGCTTACTCCTTGCTTATTAAATATATGAAGAATTTTTTTATCATTTCGTCAATACTTTAGTTCCCTTGGCTTCTATAACAAAATAACACAAATGAGTTGGTTAAAAATTTATTCTCATATTCTAGAAATTATGAATTTTACATTCCAAGTGTGGACAAATTTAGTATCTGAGAGGGCTAATTTTGTGGTTTGTAGTTGATCTTCCAGTTGTAGAAGCCGAGAAGAGACAAACTGGGTCACTTTTGTTTCCCCACCATGTCATGCTCTTTTATGACAAGACCTGTTCACCCAAATCCCTCCCTTCCTAATATCATCACATCTGTGATTGAATTTCAACATATGAAATTTGAAAGGACAAAATCACTTAGATCATGGCAAGCAGTGACTATTATCCCAATGAGCAAAAATTGGGGCAGGCAATTTTACTTTCCCGTGCTGTTGAGTTCTCTGACCTAGCCTCCTTTGGAGTTACAAGAAATCCTCAGTGCTTTAGTGTGGCTGAACTTTCCCTTTACCTCAGCTACCTGAGCTTTGCCATTCACTGCAGCCAGTCAAACACCCAAGATAAAGAGATGGGATAATGACAGGGACTTTACAATCTGGGCATAATCTAGATGCATCTCAAGGGAAGTGAGTACATAATGTACTATTCTGAAGATGTTGTAAAGCCAGCGTTTGGTATGACTTTCAGTGTTGGTATGACTTTCATTCAGATCACTTTATTAGGTCATAGAATGCAAGGAGCCAGGTCCATTTGAAGGTCATTCAGTGTCACCCACTGGCCTTGGCCTTGGTACTAGTTAATAAAAGAAATTTTCCTCCAAGACTAGAATTTAGATTCAATTTTATTTTGGTAATATGAACAGTTACAGCTTAGGCTGTTGCCATAAAATAAAATAGATGGCGTCAAAATGGAAATTCATCTCTTACAGCTCTGGAAGTCCAACATCTAAGCTCAGCCAGGCTCTGAAGATGGTTCTCTTTGTAGCAGAAAACTGAGTTCTCACAATCTTTTTAATGAGGAGGCAAGGAAGAGAAGGGAGAATCTGGATTTTCTCCTAGCATCTACAAAGGAAACAATAATAAAATCTTCACCTGGGTTGTTTCTAATTTTCCTAGTAGTGTGCCCATGCCTTCTCTGACCTTGAAAAGACAATGCTAGGTGTGCACAAGGGAAAAACACGAAGGATTCCAGATAAGCCATACTCTGACACAACACACAGAGCCTAAGTCATTTGTTTTCTTTGACAGTGTTTTACCATGCAGGATTGAAAGAGAAAAGACCATCAGTAAAGCAAATAGCTCAAATGGAGCTATAAATCAACCCAATACCCATCACAGCATTTACTCAAAGGAAGACATATCTGATTCAGGTCTCTCCCTCTCCGTCTCCGTCTCCATCTCCCTTTTTGTCTCCCCCCTCCTTCTCCCTTCCTCCCCCAACTAACACAGCTAAACCAAGTAAGAGGGAACTTTTTTCAACAGCAGTGCTTTACGAAGCCATTGATTTTTCCAAGGCAACATCAAATAATCTTTGTGACTTGAATTTAATAAAATACAAGGGAATTTCTTTTTTGTTTATGAGACTTTTAAGTTTGTGCAATATTTATTACTCCATGTGTTTCACATTTAAGATGGAGAATATTGTAATAAAACCACGTACGTGGATCTTGATCCAAATTACAAAGCATCTAATTACACTGCCACATTTCCAATTCATCTCTTTCGACTTGACTAGTGCTACTTTATACTTGCTACACTTTTCTGTTTATGTACGTATGTACAACGTAACACAATTTGATGGAAGGAGGACAGAAATGGTAAGCTTTTCTAAGTTAGTCTGAGGAACAAGGGTGGAGATAAGAGACTAATTAAGCTCAGAAAGCCATTGAAGCTAGACTTTGCAGTTTCTTAGGGCAGGGACCATTTTTACTTCTAATCTATATCCTGTTTCTAGCATCAGGAAACAGTCACCTTCAAAGAAGATTATCTATTGAGGGATTATAATGTAGTAAAATGATAATTTATACTTAAAGATAAATTTGAGAAGTGGGGAATCAGTAAACACATTTACAACCAGACTTGGCAGCTTCATGGTTTACAGCAATAAAAGAGATAGAACTGAATATTAGATTTTGTCTAATATACCTCAACCCTATGCTTTGAGCGACAGCATGGAAACTAATCCTTTCCTTGGAAAGAATTAAACTACAATTAGAAATCTCTAAATTACAGTCACTGTTAGAAAATAAACTATCTTTGTTGTTTAAGCCAGTTCAAAGTGGTTCCAAATTATTTGAAATGAAGGCACTGGGCTTCATTATCAGATAAAATAAAGGTTAAATGTGATTCTTGCCTTTAGAGCCCTAACACTGAGCGAAACAGTTATATACCAAGTGTCCTTCTCTGTGTTTCACTTCACTTTTATTCGGGGGATAAAGGCAGATGGTTCTAGCATTGAATATCAAGTCCATGAATGTGTTCAGGACTCAGAAGTTCACAAGAAGTACATGGAGCAGGTGAGGTGCTGTTCCCTTCAAGCATGTAAGAACAGAGATATCTCCAATCCCACACCTCATATATAAAAGGGAGAACAAAAGCATGTAGAAAAAAAGGCTACTGATAGTAGTTAAATGTAAGTCACGAAAATGATGTTTGCAAAGTTATGACCTTAATATAGAGTGATGCATATTCTTAATAAACAGACACAGATAGAATCTGTGACAGCTATGCATTAGTGGCAAATATTCAAAATTTAATAGGAAGCCTGAACCTTGGCACTCCTTGCATTCATTTTTTTTTTTTTTTGGAGCAAAAAGTTATTCTATGTGTTGAGAGATGTCTAGCAAGATCCTTGATCACTTACGATGACCTATTAATAACCCCATCACTCTCCTCTCAGGACACTCCTCTCCAGAATTGCCTAAGGAATTAGATGGTTTATAGAGTTCAGATCTTCTAGAAGAGAAAACAACCTCATAAGAATGATTTTCCATACTTTGGAGTAATAGAAAAGTTACTCTTGATCCTGAGAGTCAAGCATGAGTTGTCATGTGTGTTAGTCCCTGCCTGTTCATTGATGCAGATGCAAAGGAATGTTCATACTTGGATTTTCTGGAAGATGATCTGTTTTTCAAAAGAAGTATCAGATAAGTTTATACAAGATGGTTAACCACTTCTCATTCTTTCCACTATCCGATGACAAATTATATTTGAAATTGCGATTCCTTTTGAAGTTAGGGCAGTATGTTAAAGAGATAAAAGGATTGTAAAGATCATGTGCTGTTTTCAGTTTCCAACCAATATGTCTTGAGAAGAGATAAAGGTTTCAGATACAAATATTTGGCTTTTCAATTGGAACTGACTTCTGGACAATTGCCCCAAATATGAAAATGATATGTCTTGAATGGTATATCGTATCTTATTAAATGAGGAATATTTGATTCTCTGGAATAGTAATTCTCAAAGGATCAAGTACTTCCCACAATTCTAGTTCTTAGGTTCTATCAGCCTTATACATCAATAGGACAAGAGAGGGGCTTCTTTATTTGTTTTTATTTTTAAATTTTTTTTATTGGATATTTTATTTACATTTCAGATGTCATCCCCTTTCCACATTTCCCCTCCCTAGAAAACCCCTATCCCATGCCCCCTTTTCCTTTTTGCTTTTATACAATTTTTTAAAAATGTTAATCAAAGGCTTTATAAGTTTGGTAATGCTCAATCAGAAGTGTAATCCAATACCCAACCTAGAGTTATTTCTCATGTGCTTTGAGCTTTGAGAATTATGTATTACAGCTGCTGCATCTAATCATTAACTAAATCAGAATCAGGTTTGTGAGATCAACTCTCTAAAGGATAGTAGTAAGGTAGAAAAAAAATACCCATTTCAAGTACTTGGCAGTTCTAAAAACTGAAAAAAATAACAAGAAGAAATAGATGTGAATTTATTATTAGCATGAAATTTAAATTATCACATAATAAGAAAAATCCTAAAATATCACTAACATTTCTGTGTTGATGTACAAGATACAAAAAAGCAATTTAAAGGTGAAATTTTTTGTTCTTGTTCAGCTCATGTTTAGAATGTCACTTTGCTGATACTTTATAAATGGAGTTTTTATTACTCCTTTACAGTCTCACAACAAATTCCTTGATCCCCGACTCTTGCAATCTTTCTGCCCCTTTTCTGCAGTGTTTCCTGAGCCTTAGGTGGAAGTTATTTTGTAGATGTATCCATTGGAAGTGGGCTCCATAGCTGCATTTTGATCTGTTGTAGTTTCTGTAATGGTCTCCACCTGTTGCAAAGAGATATTTCTTTAATGAGGGGTAAGGACTATGCATATCTGTGGATATATGGACAAATACTGTGATTGTATGAGGGATTATGTCAAGGTGGGTGGGGAAAAGGCCATGAGGCCTTACCCTACACAAAGAACTACAGGCAACTGAGAGTGGTAAGAGTGGAAAAAATAAGGAAGAACAAACCAATTGTATATTCAATATGGCATGGTTCAAACTAAAACATACACGCAAGTAATATTATGCAGCAAGTGAAGTCTAAATTTAGACACACACATATTCCTAATGCATATTTGTAATACATATATATATATATATATGTATATATATATATATATATATATATACATATATATATATATATATAATGAGTGTGCCTCTGTGTGTGCATGTGTGTGTGTGTATGTAATAATAGTTCATGAAACAAGAGGTCAGGAACTTGAAAGAGTACAAAAGAGATTTATGGGATGGTTTGGAGGGAGGAAAAGGAAGGAAGAAGATATGTGATCAAAATGTTATTTTTTTAAAGTGACTTTTATTAAAAATAAATACATATTTTATCTGAGAGCTGAGATTCTATAATCTTGTGAGGAGTTTATGTAACAAAGAAATGCACAAATCATAGATTGAGATTTATTTTCATAAACAAAGCTGGAAGGGAGAAGAGCTTCTAGGCAAATAATGGAAGCAGAAATGAATTATCATGGTAATGAACATGGGTCTCAGCTTGGAAAGGACAACCCAACTGCACAACGTCTGCAAAAGCGCTCATTTAGCTGAAGGAAAAGCATCTCATGAATTCTCCACTGTCTCGGATGATTTTGTTTTTGAAGAGACCGTCAAGGGGAACTGATACTTGTGGTCTGAACACAGTGGAAAAACAGAAGAAAGACTTTCATAACTGGGTAGAGAGCTTCTATAGTTCCTAGTTTATGAGAACTACGGAAGAAAAGACCCAGTGCAGTAGTCTAAAGTTTTCTTTAGGAAGCAGATTTTAATAACTTGAGTGAGAAAATAGTCATGACACAGCATCATGAGACATCTGGAAGGGAAGGCTAGTGGAAAGACCGCAAAGCTCTTAGAAAACAGAAAGTGGTTTGCATTGTAAAGCAGCAAGTAGCTTTAACAACAAACAAGGACATAATTTTAAAAATTACAGTGTTGTGCAGAGAGCTTGCTAGAGTGATCAGATTTTTCTTGTTTAGCACAGCAGACTCTTTTTATTTGTAGGCATTGAATTCCAAGAGTCCCAGTACATGTCTGAACCCATGAACAGCTCCTAACCCTCTCTCTCTCTCTCTCTCTCTTTCTCTCTCTGTCTCTGTCTATCTATCTATCTACCTACCTATCTATCTATCTATCTATCTATCTATCTATCTATCATCTATCTATCTATCTATACTAGTTTAATTCAAAAATCAGGCATGGTGACATACTCTTAAAATTAATAAGGAAACAAAATATCAGTGAACTGCAATAAAACATCACAGAAATACAGTTAATTTGAAAACTGAGATAACTATAAAGTGACTAATTATGGAAATTATGATCTTTGTTATAATTTGGATCTAGAATATCTAGAAAGGCCCATGTATGAAAGGCCTGATCTCTAGCTGCTGGAGTTGACTGGATGGCAAGAATGCCACCTTCATTGATGTATCAATGAATGAATTCGTAGCTGAATGGGCTAGGAGGAGATGGGGCACGGTTTGGAGGGTTTTCATTGACTGTATGTCCTGAAAATGTAGCTTGCTAATGAGCCTTTGTGTTTATTCTGTTTTCTGGTTGCCATAGGTGAGCAGCTTTTTTTCCATGATGCTATTTCTGCCTTGCTATAGGCTGAAATGCAATGGATCCAGCTTATCACAGACAGAGACCTTTGAAACCATGCTTCTCTTCTCTTGGAAGTTGTTATTGGGTATTTTGTCAGGCATGTATGAAAAATAAAGTAACACACCAACAATCTCTAAGGAAAGGACTTATATATAGCTCTATGATTCCTATGTATTGTCACTACAAAATTACAAAATTTTAATATCATGGTAATGGCTAATTCCTATGGCTTGTTCATTGTATGCTAGCCACAGTTTGAATCATCTTGTGTACAAATACATGTGATTGTTCATATTTTAATTTACAAAAAATAATGTGAGTTTGGCACTTTCAAATCCTGACATGGTAAATAATTATAACAGAATAAATCCTCACACAACCATATAAACTATGCATTATCACGCCTGCTTGACAGATGGTCAAGCATCTTGACAATAATCTTTTTAAATAGTAAATTATGTGGCCCAGGCTTATGTCTGTCTGTCTTAGTTATTGTTCTTTTGCTGAGAAGAGACATTCTGACCAACACAATTCTTAAAAAAAATTAATTAGCGGCTTCCTACAGTTTTATATAGTGTTAGTACATTATCATCATAGTGGGGAGTATGCAAGGTACTGGAGTAGTTACTAGGAGTTTTGCATACTGATCTGCAGGTAGAGGCCACCAGGAAAGCAGAGATAGAGATAGAGATGATAGAGATAGAGATAGAGATGATAGAGATAGAGATAGAGATAGAGATAGAGATAGAGAGATAGGGAGAGAGACAGAGAGACAGAGAGAGATGGGGGAGGGGTAGAGAGAGAGAGACTGAGCTTGATGTGGGCATTTGAAACCTCAAACCTTACCCACATTGACTAGTTTTCACAATAACGCAACACCCACTCCAACAAAGCCACACTCTAATAATCCTAATCTTTCTCAAAACAGTTCATTAACTGGGGCCTAAGTATGCAAGTATATGAGGCTATGGGGACCATTCTCATTCAATGTGATTTTATGTGATTAAGTTGGGATTCAAATCACAGTTTCAGTTAAAAAAAATCCATGGGCTTTCCAACTATCCAGAAATAATATTTTTCAACAAAAATCAATTTACATTTTCTTTGGAACTTTTTGCTTGAATCTATTTCAAATGTTTTTTTCTCTGAGTAAAGTGAACCTTTTATGTATTACTGAGGGCATTTTAATGACACTCAGTTAAAAGCAGTTTGGAAAATGAGAGCATTTATTTATTTTATGAAAATTTCAATGTTGTTGAAGTGCTTAAAAACAGAAAAATCATTATTACAAATATTTTTATTTCATAGTTTAGACATTAAATGTATGAATTGTTTTTCTTTTAATACGCTTCATGATGAATTTTTGTTTCTATCAGTCACTAGTTGTATGGCATTAGATGATAGTCTAATATTTTGTAATTCAGGCTTCTCTACTGTATCATGTTAATCTTAGCAGAATTGACACTGTAGATACTTCTCAAAATTAAATTAGAGTGTGTATTTATTAAATTAGAGAGATGGGGAATACCTCACAAATGGAAATCAGAGGACAAGTTTCTGGACACACAAAATAATAAAAATATTAAAATAAGTCATGCTGTTCATATCCAGTGCTGTCATAGTGACTAGTATAGAGTCGATGGTCAAATAGATGTTATCTAGTTGTTATTGTAAAACAAAATTTCATTCCACTTAAGTGTCTTCATAAAGTAAAAAAATAGTATGTGGCTGAGACTTTGAGCTGTCATCACCGGTCTGAAGCCTTTATGTGTCAAGACAGATGGCATTGCTTTCCTGTCTTACAGCCACTTTAAGGCTATGCCTGCCTCCTATGGTGGTGGTCCAACATGGCAGTCACTCAATTTTCTGTCTCTCTTGCAGCTAAAGAACGGACACATGACCTATCCCAACAGATGGGACCTGAAAATAATGTTTTCTGAAACTTAAACCTGACTTTTTCTGCTGTGATTTGCTCCTTCCTAAAAAGGAGGCACACCAGAAGAAGTTTGCTTCCTCTTGTCTTTCTGAAATGGTAGGATATGTTTTTCAGAACAGTTGAATTAATCTTGTGACTGAGGAGACTGGTATAAAGATGAAAACAGGCATGAGTGTTAGGGGCTGCTGAAACAAAGTACTACTAAAGCCTTGGGTAGAAAAAACAGGAATTTTTTTCCTTCATGACTCAAGTCTAGAGGTCTGAAATCAAGGTGCCAATAAGGCCACATGCATTCAAAAACCCATGGATGAAATTTCCCTCCCATGATGTAGCTTGTAGACATATCTTCTGCCTTGATGTGGTCTCTGTCTGCATGCTCCCAATTTCATCACCATTATTATTATTGTTGTTTACATCACCGCCGCTGCCACTGCTGCCGCCGCCACCGCCACCGCCACCGCCACCACCATCATTCACGTAAGGGCAGTGTTTATATTACAGTGCAGGCTAATGGTTTCACTTTAAATTAGTGACTTTGTTAAAGATAGTATGATGTGCTATCCATACTTATAAAAAATATTAATTTTTTTTTCTAAAAAAGAAGTTGCCAGGCTATAGAGAGGCTCATGTTCAGTTCCCAGCACCCATGATAATCAGATCACAACCACCTGTGTCTCCAGTTCCAGTAGGTCCAGTGCCCTCTTACAGACTTCATGGGCACCTGAACTTACATTTGAGCATACTCATAACCACATACACACATATACACACATTAAAAATTGAAATTAATCTTAAAATAAAATTTTCTAATTTATATATGACTTCTGTTTTTTTTTTACCCCAAATTAATTCTTCCAACCGAAATAAGCAAAACATGATGAATCCACAGAAATAAACTTTGAGATCTGATTTTGACACACTCTAAACCTTAGATTCTAAAATGATAGAATCACATGTAGACTTCTGCTTTTTAATACAACTTTCTTGCTAAGACATAAACACTTTTATTGTCCGCTCAATTTTTTCCCTTGCATAAATTCTCCTCAAATAGGAGTGTATGTTATTTCGCTCCTCTGTGCACTTTCTAGGTAACAACCAGTCTTTCAGAGGTGCTGAGAGTGGGACTCACCACATCTGTACGCATCAAGGATGCCAGTGGCCCGGTGAGGCCCATCTCAGAGTCACTAGGTTTGTACAATTCTCTCCTGTATTGTTAGGTTCTGCACTGTTATCTTGCCTGCTTCCAGCCTGATGGTTATGCCTCCCTTAGAAATCTCACAATGTCTGTTTGGGGTGACTTTAAATAGAATGTCACCCCAGTGGCACCTTCATGTCTTCCTATCAGTAGCTTCTATTAACTACAGCCAAGTGAGTTTCTGATGGGCTGTGGGAAAGAGACAATTTCCCAATTGTAGGGGAACTTCAGTAGTTTTAATGACTCCAAATCCTGTAATAAAATTGAACTGGAGGAATATATTGCTTTTCAGCTGGACATAGAGTATGCATTTTCCATATAACAGCTTTCAGCACTGCAGAATTTACTTTAAAAAGACAGCTCGCTACTTTTTATGTCAGCGAGAGTGTCATTAAATAAAATTTCAAAGTCAGATAAACAATTCATTTTGTGTCAGATTCAGGACTAAAGAGTTTTGTGAATGTCAAATTACTTCATGCAGGTTCACTCCAGGGAACCTTCCTTGGTTTTTATCTGCTCTCTACAGCTAATTCCGGAATGTGAAGCTGTCCCAAAGTTCTGAAGCAACTCTGCATCATCTATATTCTATTGTTATTCTTAACATAAAAAACCCTCACCAACAGAAAAAGAATTCTATTCAGTTTTCTTATTTTATTTCAGTGGAATGTCTCCTTTGTATAAAATGAAATGTTTCTTCAGAAACATTTTAGTAAATAGAATTTCTCTTCTGTGTAACAGAGTGCACTCAACAGAGGTGGAACAGTGGCTGTCACCAGTAGCATGTTACAGTGAAGACTGCTAGATTCTATCATCTGATATTTTGCAAATCAAGTTATACTTCACCCCAGGTGCTGGTAGTGAAATCTGGAACATGGGTGCAGAATGAAAGAGAACTTGTGCTGGATAGTCAGCTGGAGGGGGCAGGAGACAGAGAATGACAAAAGTACAAGCAGTTGGCAGAAATGGTTTGTGAGTCAGTGAGTGAGAAAGATACCCAAAATGGGTCGGAGAGAGTAAGGGTATCTCCATGTCACAAAGCAAGCAAGAGTTCATCACCTCTCCAATGTCTTGCAAAGGCTGTGTTTATCACACATACACTTGCAATAGAGCCCATTCTTCATACCAACTTAACAGCTTATCAGTATAGAGCTGTGGAACTTGGCTTTCTTTCAAAAGAGAACACCTAAAAACTGAGAGGCTCCAATTTCAATTCGGTTTTTCACTCTGTGAGTTAGAGTTCTAAGGTCCAGTAACTATATCATTAAAATAGAGACATTAAGAGTAAATATGTGGGCGTTCCATTGTGAAACCACTGCTCTTCCAGACTCCCCAGGCCCACCAAGCAATGAACATCCAAGTGAGATCCCTTCACCTCCATACTGCTGCCTGTTCCTCCTGGCATGTCCAGCTGCCCTGAGCTAGCTGCATGCTGTACTCTCAGCTCCATTGTCTGGCCACCACTCCACTGACCTCCACCAGTCCTGTTGAATAAGGAACATCCAGGAGTTTACACCAAGAACACCCAGATTAGGGCTACCTGCCCTATAACTGCTACACCAGGAATCTTAGGGACAAAAAAGTTGCTAAAGACCAGAACAAAAACTAAACAAGATCCAGGGCAATATTGCACCTTGAGAACAAAGCTATCCCACTACATTAAGTCCCCAATATCTTAACAAAACCAGATATCCTAACAAAAACCAATCTTATAAAGATGATAGATATCTTTAAAGAGAAAATGAATACACTCCTTAAAGAAATACAGAAAAATACAATCAAACAGGTAGAGGCCCTTAAAGAGGCAACTAATACATTCCCTTAAAGAAATAGAGGAAAATGCAGCTAAACAGTTGAAAAAAATGAATAAAATTGTTCAAAATGAGAATGAAAATAGGAGCAACAAAGAAGACAAAATCTGGGGGAATCCTTCAAATAGAAAAGATAAAAGAGAGAACAGGAACAACAGAAATCAAGTAATGGGAGACAGAATCTCAAGCATAGAAGATACAACTGAAGAAATTGATATATTAGTCAATGAACATGTTAAATCTAAAAAAATTATGACATTAAACACCCAGGAAATCTGGAGTACTGTGAAAAGACCTAACCTAAGAATAATAGGAATAGAGGAAGGTAAAAAGTCCCAGCTCCAAAGACCAGAAAATATTTTCAACAAAATCTGAGAAGAAAATTTCTCCAATGTAAAGAAATTATATCTATATCTATCTATATCTATATCTATATCTATATCTATATCTATATCTATATCTATATCTATATCTATATCTATATCTATATCTATATCTATATCTATATCTATATCTATATCTATATCTATATATCTATATATCTATATATCTATATCTATATATATATGAAGGTTACAGAACACAAATTAGATTGAACCAGAAAACAAATTCTTCCTGCCACATAATAATCAAAGCACTAAATTTATAGAACAAAAAATATTTATAGAACAAAAAAAGAATACTAAAAGCTGAAAAAGGGAAAATGACCAAGTAACATATAAAGGTAAACCTGTCAGAATTATACCTAATTTCTCAACAGAGACTCTGAAAACTAGGAGTGCCTAGACAGATGACTTATAGCCTCTATGAAACCACATATGGAAACATAGACTTCTATATCCAGCAAAACCTTCAATACTCATAGGTGGAGAAAACAAGATATTCTAAGACAAAAAATATTTGAACAATATCTATCTACAAATTCAACTATACAGTAAATACTTAAAGAAAAACTCCAACCCATAAGGAGGTTAATCACTCATAAGAAAAAACAGGAAATAATAATAATAATAATAATAATAATAATAATGACCTCAAGATGTAATCAGAGACATTAAATCTAATAGAAGAGAAAGTGTGAATTTCCTTGAACTCACTGGCACAGGAGAAAAATTCCTGATCAGAAAACCAATAGCTTTAATCAAAATTTAGTAAATGTTACTTTATGAAACTGAAAAGCTTTTGCAAGGCCTAGGATGCCATCAACAGGACAAAATGACAGCCTAGACAGTGGGGAAAAATCTTCACCAATCTTATATATGACAGAGAACTGATATCCAAAATATATAAAGAAAGAGCTAATAAATTCCCTTAAAGAAATAGAGGAAAATATAATTAAACAATGGAAAGAAATGAATAAAATTGTTCAAAATAAAAATGAAAATAACAACAAGCCAAGTAACACAATTAAAAATGAGTTAAGAGGACTCTCAACAGAGGAATCTCAAATGGCTGAGTAGGATTTAAAGAAATGTTCAACATATTTGGTCATTAGGGAGATCCAAAGCAAAACGACTCAGAGATCCCATCTTATACTAATCAGAACAGGTAAGATTAAAAACTCAAGTGACAGCAAATGCTGGCAAAGATTTGGAGCAAGAGGAACACTCCTCCATTGCTGGTGAGAGTGCAAATTTGTACAACCACTTTGGAAATAGATTTGTTAGTTTCTCAAAAAATTGGGAATAGTTCTACCTCAGGACCCAGCTATACCAATCCTGGGCATATAGCCAAAAGGTGCCCCAATATATCACAGGGATACTTGCTCAACTACGTTCATAGCAGCTTGATTTGAAGTAGCAGAAACTGTAAACAACCTAAATGTCCATCAACTGAAGAATGGATAAAGAAAATGTTGTACATTTACAAAACAGTTTATGATTCAGCTATTAGAAACAAAGACATCATGAAAATTTCGAGCAAACAGATGGAACTAGAAAATATCATCCTGAGTGAGGTAACTCAGATCCAGAAAGACATGTCTGATATGAACTCACTTATAAGTGGAAAATAGCCATAAAATGCAAGATAAGTATGCTACAATCAATCCATAAACCCAAAGAAACTGGGTAACAAGGAGGTCCCAAGGGAAGATGTGTGAATCTCACCCAGAAGGGGAAATGAAATAGTTATTGGAGTTGGATAGAGAGAGCGAACTTGGTGCCAGAGAAGAAGTGGAGGAGAATGGGGATGGCCCCTTTAGAGGGTTGGGAGTGAGAATGGAAGTCGGTAGGGGGGTGTATCTCTGGAATTGGCTGGAAGTCTGGGATGGGGGAGGCTCCTGGGAGTCTATGGGCATAGCCCTAGCTAGGATTCCTACAAGCACGACATATAAAGACTGAAGTGCCACCTCATGTAGCCAGGCAAGACTTCCAGTGGTGGGAGAAGGATATCAGCCCACCCACAAACCCTTCAATCTGAAACTTTCTCTGCTTACTAGATAAGCACGAATAACAAAGGAGCAGAGACAGCATGAACAGACAACCAATGACTGCCCAAACTTGAGATTTATCCCATGTAAGAGAGCCAGCCCATGACACTATGAATGATACTCTGATATGCTTGCAGTAATCTAGCATAACTATCTACTGAGAGCATTCATCCAGCAGCAGAAGGAAGCAGATGCAGAGACTCATGGCCAAACAGGAGGAGATCAGAGTCTTGTGGAGGAGTGAGGGATAAAATTGAGAGAGCTCGAGAGGTCATAGACACCACAAGAAGACCTACAGAGTCAACTTACCTAGGTCATTGGGAGCTCACAGACATTTAACCACCAACCTAAGAGCATGCAGGGGCTGGACCTAGGATCCCTATGTGCAGCTTGGTCTTCATGTGGTTCCCCTAATGATTGTAACTGTCATTGGAACCCCTACTCCTACATGGACTGCCTGGTTGGGCCTCAGAAGGAGAGGATGTGCCTCATCCTGCTGGGACTACCTACTTCAGGGTTGGGTGGTACCAGGGTGGGGTTTCCTCTTTTTGGAGGAGAAGGGAAGGGAGTAATGGGGGAAGGAATTTTATTTTAAGGGTGGTACTGAGAGAAGAGGAGGGAGACAGGGCTGGAATTGGTATGTAAAGTGAATGAGAAATATATTATCGAGAAAAAAATAAAGGAGTAAATATGTGCTTTGTAGGGTACATGCGAAGATTAAGCAGAGTTCATAAAAGATTCTTGTTGCAGCCTGACATCTCTTATTGCCTCCATTCCAATCTTAGAATCATCTTCAAATCTTCACGTGTTTGCTTTGGAAACACAAGAAGAAAAAGGAATCTTATCTGTGATTCTTTGAATTCCCCCAAGAAATGTTTTCATAATGGAGAACTCCAGTTTTTTCTTAGCAATCAACCATGGCATCATCTCAGAACAAATCAATAGTTGTCACTCAAACAAAACAGTGCCAGTCATGTGCGTTCCATTCAAATAATACGCTTAATTGTCCTTATAATCACATTTTGTTCTTAAAACAAACATGATTCAAATATTTCGAATATCTGGTACATATATTTTTATCATCTTTTTTCAATTAACACATTTTACTATGTGTGCCTTCAACTTCTATTTAATCCCATCGCTACAGTTTCAGTTCACTTTCTGATGATTTCCCCTGACTAAAATAGTTCTTTTGGGGAATAAGACCTAAACACAAGTAACAGACTAATTTTTTTCAATTTCTTCCACTGTGGATTCCAGGAAACAAATTCAAGTTGTCAGCTTTGGATACCAACAATTTTTTTAAAGAGTCATTTTAGCAAATAAAATCATATAAGATTTTTGAACTCTAGAATTACAGATCAGATATACTTTCAGATTTATTGCACAATGCCAAAATAAGCTGTAGTATAATTGAGTCAATTTATGTCACCACCAACTGAAATAAAATTATATTTTGGTTGATTCACATGCTTGATAACACAGTATTGTCAATGCTTTTTTTTTTTTCTAACACTCCAATTAGGAAGGAAAAAAATGTGCTTTTACTGTTTACAGTTTGTCCTGGAAAGCATAGGAAATGAGTGTAGGAACCCATATGCAAAGCTTTGCTACTCACATACTTCAAACTAAAAGGGATCTTGGGATAGATTGGTGAGAAGGGCAAAATTTTATTGTCCAGGTTCCTTTAATACACTGTTAATACAAATATGGGCATTTCATGCCACCCAGTGGGAACTACAGAATTAATTGAAACAATTAAAATTTTAATGCTATTTTTTCACAGAGATAGAAGAACAATTTTTATCTGTACATGGTAGTATGAAACATCACAAGGAACCTAAGCATTTTTGTGCAAGAAGAACAAAACTGGAGATGCCACACTATCTGACTCCAAAGTACAAAATAAACAATTTTAATCTAATTGGCATCTATTGCTGTGAAAGCAGATGTCTTTGCAAATGGAACAAGACAGAAAGCCTGGACACAAAGCTACATATGGTTATTGCCAATTTACTTTTGATGAAGATGCCACAAAGTATACAGTGAGGAAAGGACTACCTGCTTTGGGAATACCCTGGCAAACTAGTTGAAACATGAAATTTGACCCTTATACTGTGCATAAAGGTCACATATCAGATACTTGGATGTAAGCCATGAAATTGTAAACTTACCCAACAATTCTTACAGGGAAATCTCCATGGCATTGATATGACCTGGAATATTTTTGGATCTGACTTAAAAAGAAGGATACTAAAATAGAAATGGGCAATGGGACTTTATCAAACTAAAAAATGTCCTCACAGTAAAAGAAACAATTAACAAGTGCATCACATGTTACAGAAAATGTGATTTGGGCATTAAAATGTAGAGCAATAAGGAAAACATTCATTTTCAATAGATGCTTAGGACAATTGGTATTTATAAAGAGACACATAAAATTGATTAGCAACCAACATATGGAAAAAATACATCAACCTCAGATAGTTTGCAGACATAAATACAGTACAGTATCAACAGTGCACACTGAAACACATTACGTTGTGTTGTTGTTGGTTTTGTGCCCATATAGCCTTCTCCTAGATTCACATTTCCTACGTAGCTGAGATTGGACTTGAACTCATCCTCAAACTCCCTATATCCACCTCTTCAGGGCTGGTATGGAAGGCATACACCACCACAACTAGCTCTAAAGTAAAACTGAAAATAGTGGATTTTTATTAAGTAAATGAGGAACAAATTAACCTCAAGGCAAATTACTGACATATTACAAAATAAAAGAGATATGAGCAGATATTTGTAACATATAATTGTAAAAAGGCTTATAGCTAGAACATGTTATTATGTAAGACAAAATGAGAAGCACAGAAAAGGAAGCACAATAGAATATTTGTCAGAAGGTTGAATTGTCTGGACATAAAATTTACACAACTAATCAACATTTAAAAATATACAGTTCCATTTGTAAATTGGGGCAGATAGAGACCAAACCAGTATAGCAAAGGGACCAGCAAAAATAGAAAACATGATAATATAATTTTCAAGAATGAGTCCCAAGCAAAATAGATATTATTTTCCTTGGTTTTATTATCATCAAATTGAATCAATTACAAGTAGAAAGTGTGTTGAGATTATCCAATAAATCTGAAAATTTATGGGCTTTGTGACTTGCTTATTCTGCTGCTGGAGGGTGTCCCAGAAAGATCCATGCACATAAGCACCAATAATGCATGTCCAAGAATAGTTAAGGAATCATTATTCATAATGACCAAGTCAAAAAATACCTTAATAGGAACATGGATAAATAAATTTTAATACAGTCATAAAATGAACTTGTACAAAATATTAAAAATGAACAAATTTGAGTTATATTCAAGAACATGGATGAATCTTATAAGCATCCCAATGACAAATATGAGATATAAATTACTGCAGATAGTATGATTTAAAACCAGTTGAGACGTAGTGACTGTGCTACACTCACAATGGCACACCCTATCTTTCATCACTTTTCTATACCCTTAGAAAACATTTATTTTTGAGAACAAGGTCTCAATGTACATAGTCTATGATTACCTAGAACTTATTCTGTAGTCTATTCTGACCTTGAATTTAAGATCATCTTGCCCCACCTTCCCAACTGTCAAACATTTACAAACAATCTTTAGAAAACACTTCTCATATTTTATAAATTTAAGGCTTTCACTTGTTCTACTGGGACATTTTTACCACATTAAACTTTGGAATTAAGCGTAATTTAGTTGAGAAATATTATTGGTGATGATTTTGTTATTCAACAATAGCTACAGAAACATCTATCATTTCTATATTTCTTTCAGTGTGGCATTTCTCTCATAGTTGTCATTTATGTTTCTCTGCTTCATAGAGGTTAGGATGCTACTATTTTGATGGTTTGGTTTATCTCTGATGTTGCTTCATTTTTATTCTCTTGAGACAATCACTCTTGGAGTTTAGTCATAGTACATGAGAAGCCTGAAGCATCCATATCCCAGATATATTTCGCTGAGTTCATATGCTGGCACTACTCCACAGCTGACTGCCAGCAAAACCTACCAGATGTGTGAGTGAGGAAGTCTTCCATTTGACAGTCTGAATCATGCCTAGTTTCATGTCGTGAGGCTTCAGGAAACAGAGAGTGGAAATCATCTAAAGTATACTGCCCTTTCTTAATCTCTATTCTCCTGAATTTAAAAATGTAATGAAATGAAGTTTGTGTTATATTGCTCAGCTGGAGTGACTTGTGAAGCAGCTTAAATGTGACTAGAAACTGGTTACATTCCATAAATTGAGGAGAACATGAGAAAAATAACACATATTTTCTACCAATTCTGGGATCGGGCAGTATATAAGAAACCAAAGTGAGCTTCTGAAAAAGCAACATGAAGATATTAGGGTTTTGAGGATATTCTGTGAAGCTATGAAGGAATCACATATTTTATTGGTAGCTGAAAGATTGTAGATCTTTGCATTTGGCAGTGGGAGATTTAACAATGCTGTAACCTATGATGTTCTGGATGATATGATCCATGCTAATCAATTTTGAGGTAGTTGAAGAGACAACTAGAGAAACCACTAAAAGAAACGGTCCTTCCCACATTGCCAATACAGCGTGAGAGAAAGATGAAGGAAGAGATGACGTCATAAGGACTAAGGACTTCATAAGTTCAAAGTTATAACTGTATATTCTTTCTACCTTCTCTAGACATCAAAAGAATATGGATTTAAAAATGATTTCTGTCAAAAATCACAGGTGGGGTAGGGACATGAGATACTTTGTTTAAGACCTCAAAGTTTCACAAAGCAATGTCATTAAGATCCTCCTGAAGATACAAACTTCCTGTGAATGGAGATATCTTGTCGATCTTCTACAGTAGGACGTCAACGAATTAGAAAACTCAGTAGAAGTCTAATGAGATGCCAAAGTAGAAACATCTTATACTGATAGCATTTTTGGTATGGCTTAATTATGTGTTTTATAAATTGATTTGTAAAGGACTGGGTAAATGGATCAGTCAGAAAAATGCAAACATCAAAAGGACAAAAGCCTGAGTTTGATGCCCAGCACCCATATAAAGAAGCCTACCTACTACATTCCTAATAACAGTAATGGGGAGGCAGGAACAGATGAATCCTTGGAGCTTCTAGGACAGCAATCTAAGCTAATTGATGAGTTTCAAGTGTACCAAGGTTATCCTCTAGTCTCCACACTCATGTGAATACACAAGCATGCATACCTGTATACACACACACGGGTATGCATGTTCGTGTACACACATATACATACACAAATTATGAAACAACAAAGAAAAGAGTTCAAAGTACTAAAATAAAATATCACAAATAAATCAATGTATGAGAATCCCTCAAGGTGATTTTAATGTTGAGATATTGTGAAGGGGAGACTACAAAATTAAAAAGTAGATGCTGGAATTCCAAATTCAGTTTCCTAAAGCTCTGCTGAAGAAATGATTAGGTTATAATAGCAGTCAGGCAGTATGGATACAGAGAAGACTCAGAGATACATCCTAGAACCAAAAAAAAATATTTCCCAAGTCGGAGTGTAAAAATGTTGCATAACTATTTCACTTTATTACTTTACATGTGTGAACATTTTTGCCTTTATGTATGTATGAACACTCTGTGTGCCTGGTACCCTCAGAAGCCAGAAGAAAGTGTTGGATCTCCTGAAACTGGAGTTACAGATTGCTATGAGCCACCATGTGGGAGCTGGAGATGGATACTGTATCTTCTGGAAGAGTAGCTAGAGTTCTCAGCTGCCAAGTCATCTCTCTAATGCCAGCATATATAGTTCTGTTACTTAGGATTAAGGAAAAGACTTTTGAGAACTTGGAACACTGAATCAAAGCATTGTTCAGACGCTGCAGTACAATGTCTCACAGAGATTGAAGTTTCTGCCAAGGTTTTGTGTGTTTTCAAATATGTTAATAGGTATTGTCTTGAAATGAAAACTTCTCAGGATAACATCAGACAGTAAATCATTACAATAATCTTTTGTCAAAAACTTCATATTCATGTCTAGCCAACAGAAGTATTAAAGAGAATTACTAATAGATCAGAGAATCTCAACATTGTAAATTGAAAGCACGTGTGTGTGAGGCAAATTGGCAGCCTCTTAAGTTCCAGCTACAAAGTTGTTTTAATATTATATCAATTTGAATATTCATTTTTATCAATGTTAGGAAATGGAAGCAATTTTAATTATATATATATAATAAATGTGTAATATATATATATATATATATATACATACATATATATACATACATATATATATATATTTAAGTGAATCCAAAACAATTTTTTTTGTGTGTGTGTAATTTGCTTGTGTCTGTCCACCACTTGTATGCAGTACAATGGAGTACAGAGAAAGGCATCCTATCACCTGGGTCTGTAATTACTGCTGGTTGTAAGCTGTTATGTGGATGTTAGATTCAAACAGTGGTTCTCTGAAAGAGCAGCCAGTGCTCTTAACTGCTGAGTTACTTCTGCAGCCATTCAATGTGATATTTGAACAGAGGTCCCAAATGTTTTGTTTTCCATCATAAAGTAAGAACTTATCAATAATACAGCTGGTACTTTAATTCAATAAATAATGTGACTATAATATAAAACAAAAGTACAGTAAATGAAAGAAAAGAGAAACTTAAAAATTTAGCCTGCCCTTTGAATTAAACTCTGTAATGTTTGAGTCTTTGCATGTTTGGTAAGTTAAATGAAAGTGTCATTTAAGTAAGGCAAGGAACATGAATGATGTAATAAGGATTTGTAGTATTTCACTGTATTGAACCTTGGAAACTGGCCCAGTGTTAGATGTACTAATTATTAATCAGATGGCAAGAAAGCTAAGCTGTTTCAGTGATATTATCATAAAAATATCTCATTTAGTCAAAAGAAGAGTAGTTGCATATATTAACATCTCAGACGGTACCATAGGCTTCAAAGCAGCTTGGCTACAATTATTTCTCAGTGGAAATTCTGAGAGAACTTCCACTGCTGGCAGTATTATCTTTGTGAAGACACTTACTTTTAGTTGTTGAGAGTGTGTATTTTGTGCAGATGTTTGTTAAGAATATTGACATGTAGTGCTACGTGTAGGATGGGACTCCACAACTATTTTCCCTTCCACATTAGTATGTCCATTGTTCTGGTCTTGTTTATAGAGCCATTTCTAAGAACGACTGTTTTGTAGTAGGCTTCCTGGCATCTGACTCTTACAATCCTTCTGCCCACTATTCAACAATGTTCTTCAAAATATAGAGCTATGATGTATCTATCAGGGCAAGGTGTTCATGATCTGTAAAAGATTTGGCATCTCCTGGGGATAATTATTGGTTATTCATGCAGAGTAGTCAGTTCTGAAACCATATACATGCTAACAATAGGAAGAGACCCAGCAGATATATATATATATATATATATATATATATATATATGTGTGTGTGTGTGTGTGTGAGTGTATACATACATTTGTATGTACATAAGCACATTTAATAATAATGTAAAAGAGGCTATAAATAAGATTTGGGGTAGCTTAGAGGGTCTGGATGAAATAAAGAAGAGAGGAAAGCGATGTAATTTCATTTCAATTAAAAACATATTAACGTGAATATAAATGTGTTTTCCTTCAGTCCAATGAATAAATTTTTTTCTTAAGTAAAATGTGGCACAGAAAAAAGCAGCTATTTTTTTTCTGGCATTTGAATCATTTATCATTAATTTCTAAAATGAGAAATTATTTTGAAATTATGATTCCAATGAACTCAGACTTGGTAGTTTCATTCCAGTGATTAGGAAGGAAAGACTGAAGTATAGAAAACTGGGATACCCTTTCTCAACAACAGCACAAAGACATGGTGAGTGATTACTGCTACATTGGACCATTTGGTATTCAATGAAGAGAATACATTTGTTCACTATTAATCTTAGCAATTTCTGGGTATTAAGTGCTTTAACATGCTCTAGTTTACCACCTCCCAGGATGATACTGTTATTAATCTCTTGTGAATATTGTTTTCCGTAAATTAGGATACACACTATTTGTCAGCATAAAAAATTTTATTCGTTTACCTCAGTGCTTTGCATGTTATACAAACAGACACAACTGACATAACAAATAATAAATGTTTTATTTTATTATACACACACACACACACACACACATACACATTTTCACAAGTGGTCGTGGATATGGCTATAAAATAATGTTTTGTTTTCAAAAGTAGAAATTTTCAAAGTATTCTCTAAGAGAAAGTCAATGCTTTAGAAATAACTAATACAATGATGTATTTTCCATTAATAAGCATTCAGGTCATCTTCCAATATCATAGTATAACTAACACCCGTATAATACTGAGTTCTACAAACTAAAATATTTAAATTAATACTTCAAAGTCATCCCATAGGGAACAATGAAAGCAACTAACAGAAGAAAATGCAAAATTAATATCAAAGTTGTCATTGAGATGATCAGTAAAACCCGTGAATCTGAAGAAAGATACTGTGATAGGAAAAGCAGCTGAAATCAGGGGTGAGCACAGCATACAGGTTGGAATTCACCTCCTGAGGAAACCAAAGGACACCCTCTGAGTACATTCTGTATAACTGCTTGATGAAGAGGAAATCTTTAATATCTAACTGAAATAGAAAGTTGAATTAAATAAATAATTTGACATATCAGTGTCACTGGCTGAAGTATTATTCAAATATTGATAAAACACTATTTTTGGATTTGTTCTAGAGACTGTTTCTGGAAGGCATTACCATGTTATTGTTCTTATGGATATAAAAATCACCTTATGTATGCATGCAATACTAAGTAATGGAAAAAGTGGGTTGAAGAGAGAGCCAGAAGGGTTATGTGGTTTGAAAAGTAGAAAAGAAAAGGGAGAAAAGTAATTATATTATTTCAAAATAAAGTAAAAAAATATCCCACCTTAGGACATCTTTTGAGGTCCTGAACAAGGCATGATGGGAGAGAGAGGACTGGATTTCAAACCTGCTTGGGTTGTAACATGCATTTGTTCTACTCTGGGGCATTGGTGCATCTGGCTCTCAGTCCTCTGACTGTGCACACTGTTATGTCACTCACATCCCTTGCCTTCGTGTTTGGACTAGGCCTGTGCTGCTGTTTTCCTTGGGCACCCCAGGTTACAGGGCACATATTTCTTTGGATTTCCCAACCATTATACTATCTCTTTTTCTCTGCAACATTCTGAACTAGTATACCTGGTAAAGCTTGTGCCCTTAGAATACTTGATCATTCACAAGAGATTAGAAAATATCCAATACTATCTATGGGAGTGGGAACTTGAAGGATGAGATCTCTGACTTATGTTTTCAAGTAGCCTCATGCATTTACATTTTTGATCTTATGTCTTATGTGACTCCTGGTTTCTAATTACATATTTTAATATAGCACTGTTTTCTTTGAAGATTTGCTTATTTTTATTTTACGTGTACGGATGTTTTGTCTGCATGTGTGTATGTGGATTGCACATGAGTCTGGTGCCGACAAAGACCAGAAGATGACAGTTAAATGTCCTGTGACTGGAGTTTAAGTTGTGAGCCCTGTGGACGCTGAGAAAGTAATCTAAGTTGGCTGTCCCCAAAATAATGTTATTAACATGAATCTTGTCATGTGAATCTTCCATAAGGGACAGAATATAATTGAATTTTAAAGTATTTGATTTTTCTTAGACCACTTTATCTTTTTATAAATGAGAACATTGGAATTGGGGGAGGGAGGCTTTTTCTGTTATCTCTGCCCATATATATATATTTATTTCTTCCTGAGAAATGGATCTTTCCTCTCTGTGCAGAGCTTTCAATGCTCACATCCAGAGTCTTATACATGGTCAAACACACCTGAGTGCTGGGGGAAGGAAGAAGAGCTCTTGGTTCTCAGTTCTACTCTCATTGTCAATGACATTATTGACATCAATGACCTACATCATCTGATCTCAACCAGGTATAAGCAAAGCACAATGGAAAATTTAAGACACTAATAATTTTTACCTGCAATTACTTTACTTAATTTAAAAAATCATGGTAGCTTAAAATTAACTTTAATTTAGTTTTTATAAACAATGAACCAGAAACTCAAAGAAATATAATGATTTTAGAAACTTCACCAACTCATAAAATTAGTGGGAAAACATGAATAAAAATGTAATTTAAGTCCTAAGCTAAGTACTTTTCTCAGGATTTCCCCATCATTTTTTGAGAACTTGAAAACGAAGCTGTGATATGTCACACAAGAATTTTGCAGATATCAAAAATCTTCCCTGTAAATGAAATTGTAATTGATTTATCAAGTTCATTTAATCATCAGAGTGCAATTTGTTTATTATTTCTCTGATGATTAAATGAAAGAGAATTCTCTGATGAATTTGTGTCTTAATTGCTTTGCGGCTCATTAAGTAGAACATTTGTCATTGTTTTGTGTAGCCCAGTTGGAAAAATCATCATTTGGAACTTATCATAGAGACTGATTTGTGTTAGAAACACAGTATCATTAATGTTTTCTTGGAAATAATAACAGACCATTTTCAATTTATGTTAAATATTTAAGTTGTTATCCAGAGCTGAATCTATAGTCCTGTCATGCACAATTTAGATGGTCGTGATGTATATTTGTTTGCTGAATTAAAATACTGAAAACCTGAAAGTTTTACCCCATCACAGTTTAAGCCTAAAGTTATTCTTAATACGCAAGGCTCATAATTTCAAACCCACTACTTATCCTTTGATCTTCATATTGTATATTTTCTTTCTAAGATCAGTTGTATGTTTGTTGGTTTGTTGTTTTTTTTCCCAGGAATTTCCTTTTATACTAAGAATCCACCTAGCACAAGTCTGAAAGCACCTGTGGTCTCAACGTGCAATCTTCCACACTCCTTGTTTCCAAACGTTCTTTTCAATATCTTCTTTACCTGAGCTAGGAATTTTGGAATCACCATTACTTTCTTTATCTCATGGCACTCAATCTTTATCTCAAATTGACCCACTGCCTCTGTCTCTGAATTATTTTGTGAATTAGTCATACTTTCCTAACACTTTTATCAAGCATGTGTGGTGTTCACTATATGCAAACAATCACAGGCTTAACCAGCATTCCTTGTCTGTCTGCTACTGCCTCCTCAGCTGCTACTGCCATGTAGGACTGGTGTACCCCAGTGTGCTCTATATGAATTTTGTACTTCTCACTTTTGGAATCACTCAGAAACAGTAAAAGAGGTAAAAGAGAGCACAAGGAACAGTCCCAAGGTTCTGATTTTATTTTCACCTGACTGGCAACCTTAAAATGATCTCATTGCACACTACAGTCTTTTTTCTCCAATTTGTACATTTCGTATTACCACTTTCCTTCTTCAGCACCTGTGTTTGTGATGTCCATTGTAACTAAAATATGTTTATATAATGTCCTACAATTTGTTAATTCCTAGAAATTATTCAAAGTCAAGTTTATTTTTTAAATTCCCCTGGCACAAAGCCTCTTTTAATTCTACACTGATGTGATGTCTGTCTGTCTCCATTTCTGACTTACTATTTTTTTATATTTTCATGATAATTCTATGCAAATCACTTAAGTGTATGAGGAAAAATGGAACATATAGACTTTGGGAAAGTCAACTAAAAGTGTATGGAAAAGAAACTTGGAATGCTAGTGTTAGGAAAAACTTTTAAATTCCCTATTTTATAGGTAAGAATCTGGAGGCATTGTGAGAGAAAACCATTAATATGGCAAGAAGCAACTAACTAGGTAATAGGAATCATTAACATATATGCACAGAAACCAAGAATTTGCTTGGAAATTTTATTAGAATTTTGCTAACATGCTTTTCTTCTTATTAAAATTTCCATTGTGCTGGTATTTCCTGAAAGGGGTTTCTGATCAGGGAAGAGGAGAGAATGGACTAGCTACCTGATTCTTTCAGATTCAGCCTTAGATAAATAGGTTAGTTAATTTTCTTAGTGAAGTTACTGTAGCCATTAAAAGAGAGGGAATGATGTTCCCTGACAACCCACTCCTACCAAGCATTTTTTAACCATGTTAACCATGGGTGTATAATAGTGTCTCTATTATCAGAGATGTTGGCATGACATTTGTGATGTTTTATTTGTGAAAAAAATTTTGTCTATGCAGATCAGTCTGGCATCTTACTTAAAATGTGAGTGCTAGAACTTCAGATTTGAAATACCAAGTCCTGTTCTTTATGACATTTTTGTAAGGCCCTTAAAGGTATGGATGAAAGGGATATTAATGGACTGAAAGATTACCCTTCAAGTAAAATGAATCTAAAGGTTGCAATCTGCCTTTATGGCATTTACTATGTGAAACGTTATTTCAGATTTTCCCACTAAGTACATTTTAATCTCTGGCTACTTCTTACTATGAGGGAATGTGGATTCCATTATAAACTTAGTATTCCAACATTTTGAGAGCAGCTGACTGTTTTCCCCTGTAGGCACTTTCTTTGATTGTTTGGTTCCCCTCAGACTACACACACTTTTGTCAAGTTGCAGCATCTGTTCCACCTACTTCTTATTGTCATGGCTCTTTGTGATTTTAATTTTGAGAGCATCTGTTATTTCACACTGTTAAGACAGTACCATGTGGTGCAAGAGCTTGGGTCTGGAGCCATACCTAGGTTTGCATCTTGTTACTTGCATTGCCAAGCAACTTGAGATAATATGTTTTAACTTCTTTGACTCCCTACTTCCTCATATGAAATTTAGTTTCTTTGGTTCTGAATCTTGGTTTCTGTGGGAAAATAGTTGAAGACTATTCTTCTAAACTGCTTAGCAGTGACTAGAATGTTGTAGGTTTTCTGCAATGGGTATCTGCCAGTGATCTCATTACAACTTCTTCATATTCTATCTGAAGTGATGCAACAGTGTTATTCCTCTTTGAAAACTGTGAAATGAAAATGTTTAAGAAGCTTATGATCTCTTCCTGTGGCAAAATGCATCCTATATGGACTATAAAATATTTTATTTTATATAATTCATATATATATATATATATATATATATATATATATATATATATAGTATGTTACCATAATATTCCTAGTCCTGTGAGATATATATTTAAAAGCCATCATTTAACAAATGAGAAGAAGGTCAAGCCTCAAAACCCTCCATGGATTGGAAGGAAGAAAGTGTTTAGAAATAAAGTCTTAGTCTCTGTGTAGCAAGATCATAGCTACCTGCATTGAGTAGGATGTTTATAGTAACTGTCATCTGATTTGCTTGGGTTTGTCTATACAAGCACAACTATATTCTCCAAATTAAAGCAGAAATGTGCTTGAATTCCTACTATGTGTCAAGCATACTCTTGGAATTTGTCATGAATATGTAATCTGTGTAGCATCTATATGGAGTTGTGCCATTTCTATTGTGTACAAATAAACAGTTATCTTGCCTATAGTACATGGCTGGTACATCTTTCCTTGTCACTGGGTGTTCAACCCCAGTAGATGTATCTACAACACAATTCCTATACCCAATGTTCAAGAAACATCATAGAAGAAAGGACAGAAAGATGGTACGAGTAAGAGGACCATGAGCCAGAGACCAATAGTCATCTTCTAGCAGGCACTAACTTCTGTATATGGCAGGGCTACATCTATGAAATCTCAAAAATATTGCTGCATGAACAAAAAATGAATCATGACAGAACCAGTTGTCATGCCAACAAGGGAGAGGGAAATCTCCCAAAGGTCTACCCCTAGATCAAGAGCAATTAATTAGTGGTGCTGAGAGAGAAAGATTTGGTTTTCTCCAGAAGTAAGAACCCTGATAGGTGTTTTCATCCTAAACAGTCAGCCCTAAACACATGTACATATGAGCAACACTAAATAAACTCACTAGGTTGCATATATATATATGTAGTGTGTGTGTGTGTGTGTGTGTGTGTGTGTGTGTTATGTAATAATAGTTATCTTAAAAACTAGGTCATAAATTTGAGTGGCTATGACAGTGACACAGGAGAAGTTGGAGGGAGGAGAGAAAGGGGTGGAACTGAAGTAAATATAATACTTATGTATGAAATTTTAAAAAAAATAAAGGAAAACAAAACAAAGAATGAAACATGTAAAACATTCAGAATTACTAAACTTTTAAGATCATTTTCCCTTAAGACATTCTGTATGGAGGACTCTTCTAACTTGTAAATATAAAGCATTTTCATAATTTCAGAGACTAGAAAGCTAAGCAAATCAAGAAATTAGAAAGTGAAACAGTGGCAAATTATCTAAAGAAGCTTCACCAATGCAGTTCAATTCTCTAAATAACACTAAATATCAAGAAGAGCCATAAACAGTCTAGAATGGGACGGTGGGGAGGGCAGTTAATCTGGGAAATCAGGCTTGGAAGGAAGATGGAGAGACTTTCAGATGCTGGTAACATCCATGCTCATACTTGTGATGGTAATAGCATCTTTTTGTCTTTTTCAAATCTAATAGAAAGTTTCTAGAAACCCACTGTTTACCAATTTACAGGGGAGATATTAATTGACTAACCTTTTATAGAAGAGTAGGCATGCTTTAGTTTGGGGCCTCCCTTGATTGCCTTTAGAAACAACAGACTCAAGAAGCAGGAAGGGCAGACTCTTTGAGGTACCTGAAGATTGCGGAAGTAAATGCAAGGCTGTAACACATACAGAAAATGTATATAAGCAACAAGAATCTTTCTTCAAAGGCTGTGCTTAAGGAGTTTGGATGGGTGAATTGTAACACAAAAGAAATTAGAGTATGTTCAGAAACCACCAGTAGGCCCTGAAGAGAGGTGAGACTACTGCTCCCAGTTCATGTTCTAGACAAATCATTCAACACTATTATTATTATTATTATTATTATTATTATTATTATTATTATTATTATCTATTGTTACACTTATCAATTACTCAACTAAAGGAGTTTCAATAAATGTGAAATTTACAAGCTGTACACACCATGTCCCAGTTATGTGCCCCTTTTCTGAGTGCCTCTCTTCTACTTTCAGAATGAATTAGGTCTTGTCATTTGTGGGTTTGTCATTATATGTGAAGAAACCTGTGGCATGTAATATTTGGTGCCTGTCTGCCTTGTATTTATCACTCAATAGGATGTCTACACGTTATCTCTGCCTTTTCAAAATGATATAATTTTGTTCTTATTTATGGCTAAGATGATTTATTTACCCCTCCATCTGATCATGATCCCTTTTACTGATCCCATACTTTGAATTTATAAGTTCCCCAATAGGCACAGGAATTCTGGCATTTAGTTTCCACACTGACTTTGGTTTCCTTTGGTTAAATATGGAGGGATATTGCTTAATCACATAGTAGCTCTAGTTTCTTTTTTGAGGAAACTTCATACTGTTTGTCCTAGTAGCCAGTTTGATTGATACATGCATTAACATTGTATAAGGCTGTTTCCTCTACATCCTCACTAGCGTTTGTTTCTGCTGTGTTTTATTAATAACACCTATTCTGAATAGGATGACAAGGGATCTCAATGCATTTGAATCTACATTTCTCTGGAATTTAATGATATTGGATAATTTTATGTTTATTTATTCTTCTGAGAAGTGTACATTTATGATTATTTTCTTATATATTGATTAGATTTCCTGTTAAAGGAGAGAGGGTTCTTTATATATTCTAGATCATGAATATATATCAAGTAGTTGGCACCAATTTCTTTCATTCTACGGGTTGTCTCTTCACTCTGCTGTTTATTTTCTTTTCTTCAATAAGGTTTTTAATTTGCAATAATCTCAGTTTTAAAGGTTTGCTTTTGTTTCCTATGCTATTGGGATCCAGTTTAGGAAATTGTCTGTGCCTCTGTACTGGAGCATTTCCTCTAGTAGTTTCAAACATTCAGGTATTTCAGTTAAGGCCTTTGAAAAATTTTAGGTTAAGTTTGGACTGAGTGAGAGATTGAAGTCTAGCCTTGGTCTTCTATGAGATAATGTCCAATTTCCCCACTATCAAGTATTGCCAAGGCTCCAACACACACACACACACACACACACACACACACACACACACACACACATATATATATATATATGTACACACACACACATATATACATACATACATATATGTACACATATATACATATATGTATATATGTATGTGTATATGTGTATATGGGCATATGTGTATTTTTGTACATGTGTACATATGTATATACACACATTTATGACATGTTTCATCTAAGAAATATGTTATTAATATATATATATATATATATATATATATATATACTAATATGTATACTAACACATAACATATAATAACATGTATCACTAGTCTAAATGTATTAACCAGTTGTTAGAGACAAGGAAAGATTTATTATACAGAAAGTCTCAATAACTTAGGTATATTGGAAACAAATAGCTATTTAGACCAAGATATCATGGATGTAAGTTGCCCATGGCATAGAATCACGATGGCACATAACAGCGGATGAGGGTGCAAAACCTGTCACAGTTTTCAGCACCCATTTGCCTCCTTTGTGGTTTTTGAAGCTAGGTGTTCAAAACTTTTGTGGAGAACAAGAAATCTGTAGCTATGTGGGTTTATCTTATGGAACTTCAACCCAATTCTATTGATCCACATCTCACTTTTTCTGCCAATACCATCCTGGTTTTGTCACTATAGCTGGGTAATATGTTTTGAAGTCAGTTGTGCTACCTCAGGCACTGCCTGTTTCAGTCAGAATCACTGGTTACTTAAGAGCACAGTGACTCCATCCAGATGTCAGAATTAGATAAATTGTTTTGAGTTTTACCTTGATGTCAGAGAACAGTTATGTAGACAATGAGCTTCATTTGCCTCTTTTGTCAAATAGATATAATATGTCAATGTTAAAGGATTTTTCAGATTAAATGACTTAACTGTATTCATGATGTTAGCACAATACATGGTAGTTTTACATGTTGAGTCTTTCTATTCTTTCACCTTTAAAGTTGGGATTTTGAAATTGTTTTTACTGTAAACCCTTGGAATAAATAAGCACATGTGTTCCAGACAGACAGAAGAACATTGTGACCTCTCATGAAGTAGACAGACAAAATTTGTTTGCAGAGAAAAGGCAGATGAAGTGTTAAGCATTATGTAGGGTATGGTTGTGAGTGTCTCCTTTGACAGAACATAGACTTTGTAATTCAGGTCCTGGTGAGCTATGAAGTAGTTTTCTATTAATGATAACAGTAAGGATGTGTAATGATTGGTGAACGAATGAAGATGCAGACACTGTCATGATGAACCTTACTTATTTTATTAGTAATGTATATAAGTAAATGTAAAATAGGAATGCAATTATTACTTAAGCTAATTTAACTCTATAGATCCTATGTTCCACTTGAGATCAACAATTTATAAATTTGGCTGTTTAAAATCTTTCAGTCAGATTCGTATGGTATCAATCAGAACTCATGTCTCATACATTTTTGTATAGTAAGGAGAAAAGGCAGTTGGCCATTACCATCTGCTAATGCATAACTATTTAATGAGAAAGCTTGGTACTCTAAAAGCTTTGGAAATTGCAAATCTAGACACCTGATTTTCTTGATATAATGGTAATTGATGTGACCCCTACAGCAAACTCATGATAAATAAGAACACAGAGGTTAATGTGTAGTTATTAGGATGTTCATTTATTAATTTACATTGACAAATTATTTTTTTTATTTTATAAAATATATTTCAGATTTTATCTGCTCACCCCATTTCCCCAACCACCCAGGAACCCCTTATCCTGTTCCCCTTCCTGCCTCCACAAGGGTGTGCCTTCACCTACCCCCTACTCTCCCTCCCCACCCTCTAATCCCTCCCTGCTCAGTGTTCAGCCTTTATGGGTCTAGGGAATCTCCTCTCGGACCCATGCCCAACAAGGCCATCCTCCCCTAAGTATACAGCTGAAGTCGTGGGTGCCTTCCTTTGTGCTCCCAGGCTGGTGGTTTAGACCCTGGGGAGCTCTTGTTGGCTGGCACTGTTGCTCTCCTCTTGGAGTCACCAACCCTTTCAGCTCCATCAGTCCTCTAATTTCTTCACTGGGAACCTTTGATCAGATCAATGGGTAGCTGCGAGCATCCACCTCTGGATATGTCAGACTCTGGCAGACCTTCGAGGAGACAGCTGTGTCAGGCTCCTTTCAGCATGCACTTCCTGACATCCATATCGGCGTCTATCTTTGGTGACTGCACATGGGACGGATATCAAGGTAGAGTAGTCTCCTGATGGCCCCTCCTTGACTTTCTGTCCCACACTTTGTCACCTTATTTGCTCTCTTGAGCATTCTGTCACTCCTTCCAAGAAGGACCGAGGCATCCACACTTGGTCTTCCTTCTTCATGAGCTTCATGTGGTTAGTTAGTTGAATCTTGGCTATTTCAAGCTTTTGGGCTAACATCTGCTTATCAGTGAGTAAATACCATGTGTGTTCTTTTGTGATTGGGTTACCTCACTCAGGATGATATTTTCTAGTTCCAACCATTTACCTAAGAATTTCTCGAATTCATTATTTTTATATGGTGAGTAGTACTCCATTGTGTAAATATACCACATTTTTGTATGCACTCCTCTGTTGAAGGACATCTGGGTTCTTTCCAGCTTCTGGATATTATAAATAAGGTGGCTATGAACATAGTGGAGCATATGTCCTTTTTATATGTTGGAGTATCTTCTGGGTATATGACCAGGAGTGGTATAGCTGGGTCCTCAGGTAGTGCTATGTCCAATTTTCTGAGGAACCACCAGACTGATTTCCAGAGTGGTTGTACCAGCTTGCATTCTCACCAACAATGGAGGAGTGTTCGTCTTTCTCCACATCCTCGTCAGCATCTACCATCACTTGAATTTTTTTATCTTAGCCATTCTGATTGATGTGAGGTGGTATCTCAGGGTTGTTTTGATTTGTATTTCCCTAATGAGTAAGGATGTTGAACATTTCTTAAGGTGCTTCTCAGCCCTTTGAATTTCCTCAATTGAGAATTCTTTGTTTAGCTCTGTACCCTATTTGTAATAGGGTTATTTGGTTGTCTCGAGTATAATTTCTTGAGTTCTTTGTATATATTGGATATTAGCCCTCTATCAGATCTAGGATTGGTAATGATCTTTTCCCAATCTGTTCGTTGCCGTTTTGTCTTATTGACAGTGTCCTTTGCCTTACAGAAGCTTTGCAATTTTATGAGGTCCTATTTTTCAATTCTTGATCTTAGACCATATGCCATTGGTGTTCTGTTCAGGAACTTTTCCCCTGTGCCTAGGTATTTGAGGGTCTTCCCCACCTTCTCTTCTATTAGTTTCAGTGTATCTGGTTTTAAGTGAAGGTTCTTTATCCACTTGGGCTTGAGCTTTGCTCAAGGGGATAAGAATGGATTGATTTGCATTCTTCTACATGCGGACCTCCAGTTGATCCAGCACCATTTGGTGAAAATGCTGTCCTTTTCCCACTGGATGGTTTTAGTTCCTTTGTCAAAGATCAAGTGACCATAGGTGTGTGGGTTCATTTCTGGATCTTCAATTCTATTCCATTGATCTTCTTGCCTGTCTCTGTATCAACACCATGCAGTTTTTATCACTACTGCTTTGTAGTACAGTTTGAGGTCAGGGATAGTGATTCCCCCAGAAGTTCTTTTATTGTTGAGAATGGTTCTCACTATCATGAATTTTTTGTTGTTCCAAATGAATGTGCAAATTGCTCTTTCTATCTCTATAAAGAATTGATTTGGAATTTTGATGGTGATTGCATTGAATCTGTAAATTGCTTTTGGCAAGATGGCCATTTTTACTAAGTTAATCCTGCTAATCCAGGAGCATGGGAGATCTTTCCATCTTCTGAGATCTTCTTCGATTTCTTTCTTCAGAGACTTGAAGTTCTTGTCATACAGATCTTTCACTTGCTTGTTTAGATTCACTCCAAGACATTTTATATTGTTTGTGACTATTGTGAAGGGTGTCATTTCCCTAATTTCTTTCTCAGCCTGTTTATCTTTTGAGTAGAGGAAGGCTACTGATTTATTTGAGTTGATTTTATATCCAGCCACTTTGCTGAAGTTGTTTATCAGGTTTAGGAGTTCTCTGGTGAAAATTTTAGGGTCACTTAAGTATACTATCATAGCATCTGCAAATAGTGAAATTTTGACTTCTTCTTTTCCTATTTGTATCCCTTTGACCTCCTTTTGTTGTCTAATTGCTCTGGCTAGGACTTCCAGTACTATATTGAATAAATAGGGTGAGAGTGGGCAGTCTTGTCTAGTCCCTGATCTTAGTGGGATTGCTTCAAGTTTCAATCCATTTAGTTTGATGTTGGCTACTGGCTTGCTGTGCATTGCTTTTACTGTGTTTAGGTATGTGTCTTGAATTCCTGATCTTTCCAAGACTTTTAACGTGAAGTGATGTTGAATTTTGTCAAATGCTTTCTCGGCATCTAATGAGATGATCATGTGTTTTTTTTTTCTTTGAGTTTATTTATGTAATGGATTACATTGATGGATTTATCAAATATTGAACCAAACCTGCATTCTTGGGATCAAGCCTACTTGATCATAATGGATGATTGTTTTGATGTGTTCTTGGATTCGGTTTGTGGGAATTTTATTGAGTATTTTTGCATCAATATTCATAAAAGAGATTGGTCTGTAGTTCTCTTTCTTTGTTGAGTCTTTGTGAGGTTTAGGTATGAGTGTAATTGTAGCTTCATAGAATGAACTGGGTAGTGTTTCTTCTGTTTCTATTTTGTCAAATAGTTTGAAGAGAATTATTATGAGTAAATATGATGGCAAAATAAGGAAAACAAAATGTTTTAAAGCAGAAAAATATCCTTTCTAGCTAGTTCATTTTCAATTTTATGGGCTGATAGGGTCATGACTTTTACATTTTATCTTTTTCCTTTAAATATTTTCTTTATAATTTTAAGCTCCTTTATAGTTTTAAGCTTAACAATGTTGAGCTTGTAGTCAGCTTGTGATATTCTCATTTCTCAAATAAAAATTTATAAAAATTAGCAGCTAAGGGGCAGTTACCATAAATTTTTTGTTTATATGAAATTGTACCTAGTTGGTTTTCATGATGTACTTTATATGATTTTCTAGGGGTTTCCAGAAACATAGCATTGTGATCTGTGTATAAATTATCCTCACCATGTTTCTGATGACATTAACCTTCATGACATGCTATGGAAGTCACTGCTTTATCTAAGGTATCTTATTTGACAAATGAATACAGTTGGAACATCGGAGTTAGAGTTAGCAGGAAAGCGGTAGGGGGAAAGAAGAACCTGTAGTCTTTGCTGGGACATCTTTCCATACAGGAAAGCTCTAAAATTCTAAAGTACTTAATACTTTCTTGCCCAAAAAGTTTTGTAATTAAGGATGTATCAATCCACTCATACTTAGTAGACACACCCAGTTGTTTAAGAGGATCAATTTCTATACCAATACCATGCTGTTTTTTATTACTATTGGTAGTACAGCTTGAGATCATGGATGGTGATTTTTCTAGAAGTTCTCTTATTTTTGAAGATTGTTTTAGTTATCTTTGTTTTTTTGTTTTTCCATATGAAATTGAGAACTTCTCTTTCAAGGTGTGAACTGAATTGTGCTGGGATTTTGATTGGAATGACATTGAATATATAGATAACTTTTGGTAACATGGCCATTCTTGTTAAGTTAATTCTACCTATCCATGAGTATTGGTAAACTTTTAATATTCTGATATTTCCCTCAGTTTCCTTCTTCAGAGACATGAAGTTCTTGTGATATAGACCACTCACTTTTTTGGTGAGAGTTACACCAAAATATTTTGTATTATTTGAATGGAATCAAATTGAAGACCTTGAAATAAAACCAGACACCTAAGGAGAATTGAGTTTTTGACAAAGGAGGAAAAACAATATCTTACAATCAACAATAAACAACAATAATCAACAATAAAGTCTTACTGGTCTAACTAGATGTCCTCATGTAGAAGAATGCATGTAGATTCATATTTATAACACTGCACAACACTCAAGTCCAAGTACATCAAAGACTTCCACATAAACCAGATGCACTAAATCTAATAGAAGAGAATGTGGGGAATAACCTTGAACACATTGGTACAGTAGACAACTTCCTGAAGAGAACACCAAATAGATAAGGCTTTAAGAACAAAAATTAATATATTAGACCTCATGAAACTGAAAAGCTTCCATAAGACAAAGGACATTATCAATAAGCTATAGATTAGGAAAAGATCTTCATTAACCCTCCATTTGACAGATTGCTAATATCCAAAATATATTTACCAAAAAACCCTTAAGAAGTTAGACACCAACAAACCAAATAACCCAATTAAAAATGGAGTAAAGATCTAAATAAAGAATTCTTAATATAGAATGGCTGAGAAGCACTTAAACAAATGTGCAAACTCTTTAGTCATTAGGGAAATGCAAATCAAAGCTACTCTGAGACTATCTTATACCAGTTAGAATGGCTAAGATATAATAATAATAATAATAATAATAATAATAATAATAATAATAATGAAACCTCAAGAGATAATACATGTGGTAGAGGATGTGAAGCAAAAGGAACACTCTTCCATTTCTGGTGTAAGTACAAATTTGTACAAACTCTAAAAACTAATTTGCCAGTTTCTAAGAAAACTGGAATAGTTCTACCTCAAGACCTACCACTCCTGAACATGTATGCAAAATATGACCCACTATATCAAAAGGACACTTCTCAAGTGTCCTCATAGCAGTTTTTATCCATAATATCCAGAAACCAGAAACAAGCTAGATGTTACTCAACTGAAGAGCATGTGGTATATATACACAAAGGAATACTATTCAGATATTAAAAATAAAAACATCATGAATTGTGCAGGCAAATTGATAGAGCTTGAGAATATCATCCTGACTGAGGTTACCTGGAAACAGAAAGACACTTAATGGTGTATACTAACTTATAAGTGGGTGTTGGGAATGACCTTGCTTAAATTTAACTGCCCTGTCAGCCATATGTGCTTACCGGCACAAAGTCTTGACCTCTGTGAGAAAGTTCTAACCCAGTTAAGGACAAATAGCTATAGATCATGTGGATATGTACCCCAGTTGAGAACAAGTAGCTATAGATCTTGTGGACAGGTAGCCTCGGTGGGGAAGTACTAGCTTAGTTAAGAACAAATGATCATAGATCTTATAGACAGGTACCTAGCAACCTGTTCTGCTCTGTTTCTTCTGCAAACTTTTCACCCAGTCAATATCTGTTCTTGAAAACACCTGCGCTCCCCAGAAACAAAGATACACCTCCCTCCCCATATCCTGCTTCTATGTGCACATAACCTGGTGTGGGAACAATAAAAATTCGACAGCTTGATCAGACTTCTTGATTTGCTGTCCATTCTTTGCATTCCCTTGTCCCCCATTTCTCTCTCTTTTTTTCTTTTTTTTTCTTGGGTATTTTATGATGCCAATCCCTTTCTCCATTTCCCCTCCCCAGAAAACCCCTATCCCGTGCCCCCACTTTTCCATTTGGTTTTTATACAATTTTTTAAAAATGTTAATCAAGGGCTTTATAAGTATGGGAATGCTCAATCAGCGGTGTAACCTAATACTCAACCTAGCTATGTAAACTATCTTTGACTAGTGGAGACATGTGAACTTCTGCCTCCATGCCCCCTCTCTCTTTCTCTCTCTTTTTCTCTCTCATTATCGAGCTTCTCATCTACTTCATCTTCTCCTCTCCTTACTCCATCTTTTCCTCTCGGCGCTCCTTTCCCCTTAGCTCCTCCTACATATTACCCTTCCTGTTAAAATAAAGCTTTTCTCTCAGAATACAACTAGAGCATAATTATTCCTATTTGTACCAGTGAGGTACAAGATAGTCTTAATACCCAGTCCATCCTTTTGTTGACTAGCCAGAACCTCTGCCGTCTCTCTTGACTAGAACACTTAGTTTTGAACCTGGCTTTTTCTTGGCTTTAGAATGAATGTCAGCTGAGAACCCTCCACTCAGATCTTTTCTCTCAAGGTAATTAGCCTGGATTGGCTATGAGTCTATAGGTCTACAGCCCCATTTCTCTCTTTCAGGTGATGCCCCTGTCCCAGTTCACTGCCTCGTTGTATGGGGCAAGTGGGCATTAGTCATAAGTGCAGGATAACCATACCTCAATCCACAGATCCAAAGAAACTGGGCAATAAGGAGGTCTCCAGGGAGGATTCACAATCTCACTCATAAGGAGAAACTAAATAGTCATCTTGTGTGGAGGGAGAGAGGGAACTATGTAGGAGAGAGAGTGAGGAGGAGAATAGGGATGGCAATCAGGTGTTGGGAGAGGTGGCAGGAGAGGAATCAGAGTGAAAATGGAAATAAGTAAGGGACATCTCTGGTGAATATTTGAAGTCCTGGGATATGGGGGTGACAACTAGTTGAGATTTCTATCAGAAGGGAATAAAGAGATTGAACTAGTCACATTCTATAGCCAGCCATGATTTCCAGAGAAAAGAGTGTGACATCAATCTACCAACAAAACCTTCAAATCAAAATTTGTCTTGCCTGCAAGATGTGCAGGAATAACCATGGATCAGAAAATGAGGGAAAAGTCAACCAATGACTACCCTAACCAGAGACACATCCTATGGGTAGAGCCAACCCCCCAACACTATTAATGATATTTAGCTATGCTTGAAGATAAGAACCTAGCATAACTGTCTCCTGAGATGCTTTGTCCACCAGTGAATGGAAACAGATGCAGAGACCAACAACTAATCATCTGGCAGAGTTTGCAAATCTTATGGAAGATTGGGAACCTTGTGGAAGAGTAGGGGACAGAAGTGAACAAGCTGGAAAGGTCAAGGACACCACAAGAATACTTACAGAGTCAAGTAACCTGGGATGATAGGGCTTAAAAATCCAGAGACACCACATAGGGAGCTTGCAGGAGCTGGATATTGACACCCTATACATTTCTAGCAAATGTGCAGGTTAGTTTTCATGTGGGTCTCCGAAAAAGTGGAGTAGGGTGCTGTGTTCTTTGCTATTGGATCCCCTTCCTCTACCTGGACTGCCTGGTTGGGCCTCAGCAAGACAGGATATGCTTAGTCCTGCTGCAACTAGATGTCCCAGGGCAGGGTGTACCCAAGCAGTGCCTTCCTGGGAGGGAGAAATAGAGTAGTGGGGGAGGGATTTGTAATGATGGAACTGGGAGGAGAGGAGAGAAAGGGACTGTGATTGAGATGTAATAAATGACACTTAAATAATGAATACAAAATAATAAATTGTTGGAGGAATAAAAGACAATCAGTTAATGACCTATGAAAGTGGTGACATCTAAATACAGACTTAAATAGTGGATAGAGTCTTGACAAGCAACAATTAAGAAATTGCACTCCAGGCAAAAGGATCAATATATGCATAGGTATAGAGGTTCACTGTTGTAAAATACTCTTTTAGCTTTCTTAGCTAGGAAGCTCACCATGTCTCTTCCCTTGAGTTTAGGGTCTTGTAATTTCTCCACATTTTGGAGAAGTCTACTTATATTCCTATGCTGAAATATTATTTCCTTAAACCTCCAAGAACCTTGTTTATGTCACATTTTATAAAAGTCCCAGGGGGACATCAGTAAGTAGGTAACTAGTTTGGGATAAGCACAAGCCTTGAGGAAAGACAGAGATTGATGTGGATGGTTTGTTATTTCTTAGGTAATTTTCAGAGACCAGAAGTGGTGTTGACATTTGTATTCTGCATTTTTAGTCAGATAACCTTAAAGAAAAAAAAATCTTGAAGGCAATTGCACCCAGTTTAATTTTTTAATTTTTATTTTTAGTAAATGTTGTAGATTATTTTTAGCAAAGGAGTTTGGCATCATTTGAGCTTATTTTAAAACAAACCCTGAATATTGTATTTATAATGAGTTTACAGGAAGGCAAACAAAATAAAAAAAAAGTCCATTTAAAAAGTTGTGCTCTGATGGGTGATGGCTCAGTGGTTAAGAGTTCTCATTGCTCTTTCAAAGGACCTAAGTTTGGTTTAGCACTCAAATAGTTGCTCACAGGACTTGAGATTCCCAGTTCAGGGGATCCAATACATTTTGGCATTTTCAAGAATGTACATGGTTTATATAGAAGCCTACAGGCAAACATTCATACATATAAAATAAGTCAGATAAATTTAAAAATATTTTTAAATTTATTCATTTATTTTAAACTCCAGATTTTATTTCCCTCCCTGTCCCTCTGACTGTTCCTCATCTCATACCTCCTCCCTGCACCCTCTGTACCCACGAGGATGCCCCCACCCCCCAAACCCCACCCACCAGACCTCTAAACTCCCTGGGGCCTCTAATCTCTTGAGGGTTAGGTGCATCTTCTATAATTAATCTCAGTCCAGGCAGTCCTCTGCTGTATATGTGTTGGGGGCCTAATATCAGCTGGTGTATGCCACCTGGTTGGTGGTCCAGTGTCTGAGAGATCTTAGGGGTTCAGGTTAATTGAGACTGCTGGAACTCCTACAGGGTCGCCCTCCTCCACAGCTTCTTACAGCTTTTCCTCAATTCAACCACAGGGATCAGCAGCTTCTGTCCTTAGGTTGGGTGCAAATATCTGCATCTGACTCTTTCAGTTGCTTGTTGGGTCTTCTGGAGGGCAGTCATGATAGGTCACTTTTTTTTGAGAGCTGCATAGCCTCAGTAATAGTGTCAGGCCTTAGGACCTCCCCTTGTGCTGGATCCCACTTTGGTCCTGTCACTTGTCCTTCATTTCCTCAGGCTCAGGAAATGGAGACCATTTCCTCCCCTGCAGTTCTTTCAGACAGAAACAATTATGGGTCAGAATTTTCACTGTGGAATGGCAACCCCATCCCTCACTTAATGCCCTGTCTTTCTCCTGGAGGTAGGCTCTACAAGTTCCCTCTCCCCAATGTAGAGCATTTCATCTAAGGTCTCTCCCTTTGAGTCCTGAGAGTCTCTCATCTCCCAGGTCTCTGGTACCTTCTGGAGAGTCCCCACAACCTCCTACCTCCCTAGGTTGCCTATTTCCATTCTTTCTGCTGTCCCTCAGGGCTTCAGTCTTTTCCCCCCACACAGTGACAGGTCATGCCCCCACCCACATCCCTTTTCTTTCCCAGACCCCTCCCTCCCTCCTCCATTGTGGTTGCTTTCTTCTCCCTCCCAAGTGGGACTGAGGCATCTTCACTTGGACTCTTCAGCTTGTTGACCTTTTTGAATTCTGTGGACTGTATCTTGGGTATTCTGTACTTTTTTTTTCTTTTTTTTGGCTAATATGCACTCATTAGTGAGCATACCATGCATGTTCTTTTAGAGAAGGCCCAGTGTAAGTTTTGGGATTCTAGTGTGAAAGCTGGTGCAGTTTCACCCACAAGTCAAAGAGCTAATATAAAACTCATTCAAAGATTCTAGTTATTTAATTTTATTAATATTAAACATAACGTCCCAGGAGAAGCACTCTTCATAAATATAATCTCTCTTGAGCCAGCACTCATCATGTAAAGATAGACAACCAACAAGTGAAAACAGACTATTGGTCCTGTGATAGCCTAAATTAATAGTTTTTTTTTTTTTTTTTTTTTTAACAAAACCATCCTCAATTACATGTTCTAGAAAACTTGGGCTACTCCTCTATTTCATCCTTTTTATCAAGATTTAAAGCTAACAATCATGCACACTGTTACATTGAAAAGTACAACGCAAAGATGTTAGCTAATGACTTGATAAGTCTTCTTTCCTTCTACCTGTCTGTGAGTGCTTCATTTAGGCATGGTTGGCATTTTAGTCAAGACAGATGCAAGGCATGTAGATTTTATGTTGATTTGTTTTTCAGCTTCAGAGGGGTGCATGATTCTTAGTTCTCTAAATGAAAATGTCCCTTAGATGCTTTGAATGTTCAACCAGCAGTAGACGGATGTGAAGGCTGAATTTAAACGGGTTAGTCATAGTGATCGATGAGAGGACAGAAGCTTTAATCATGAAAGAGAATCTTTTTCTTCTAGGCAGTATCCTATATCTTACCCATCTGTTGGCAGTTTTTAGCTTATTGTCCACATGGATGAAGTTAGTAGTGTCTACATTCCCAGGGACTGATTTTCTCAGTCAGAAGTGTGCCAGATTTATTGCTAGACAAGGCTGAAAGAAGTGTTGAAACATACCACATCTCGTGCCTATACTGAGAACAGTTCCAAGTTGGTAACTACATACACAGATGCTATTATTATTATTTTAAGTGAGAATTCATTTGGGACCATTCTGTCTTACTTTCTCCAGGAACTAAATTGAATAGGAGAATTTTTCAATTCTGATTCTAATCTTCTAAACCATTTGGACCTGGGTGTCATGCTGACCTTGGCCTGCTAATTGTTGTGTTCTGTCTCTCCAGATTCGTATCTATTTACAGTTTTTGGGCCACCTGTCAGCATAGTAAGGGGCATAGAGGCTACAGAAAGGATAAATTGGATGTGAATGTCACTGGGATTGCTCTGCCATTAGAAGCTAATGTAATTATATACAAAATGAGCAGAGGATTCAGATCAGTGGATGTGGTGGAATAGAAAACCCCTGGAACAGAGCTGGAAATTGTGTGCTGTCTAATTCTTGAACTTTTATTTGGAGTAAACGCATTATGTTGGTTCTATGGCACATGCTCAATCCTTTTTTCTACCAGCCCTGACTCTTTTATGAATTACTGTGTCATTAGGCAAGTTAATAAAACTCCTTGAAACCTCATCTTTAATGAAAAGAGAACTAAATGAAATAAATACAGTTTAGAAAGTATGTTGTCAAGCACAATGCTAGGTGTTTAATATTAATTTATATGCAGCAAACATCTTACCTTCATTTATATGTATTTATTTTCTGGTTTAATGTACTATTTTAATAGTTTTTGTTCCTAGATACGTGGAAGCTGAAGACATTTTGCAATAATAACCCTTGATAAGTGACCTGCTTTAATTTTAATGCTATACAAATTTAACTGATTATGCCAATTGGGCATACAAAGATAAACAATCCATGTATAACTTTAGTTATTGTAAGCTGGGATAACTAACATTTGTTTATGGGTAGTCTTCTTAGGCTGATGCATGGAACACATCATGAGAGGGCTGGCTGCCCACTCCTTGTTGTTTCTCATAAAGAAAACCGTCATTGTTTTAGGTCACTGGGTAGGTGGTTTTGAAGAAAGAGAATGTTGACAAGCTCCCATGACTGCAGCAACTTTCAAATGCTTTCCCAGCTCGGAGAATCTCTTAGCCAGGTGTTTCCCACTGTTACAAGTCTCTGCTCATTGCTAGTTAGTTACTTAACCTTGCTCTTGAATTTGTAACAGGTCAGCCATTAACACCTTACAAGTAAGCATTTTGGATGTGCAGTTTTCTACTGGAACTTACTTCCTTTTCCCACTCTCTTGAGCCTGAAGCCCACTGTCCATTGCCTATTGGACACACTTAACTGAGCAATATGTTCAGCAATCTTAAACTGTGTACAATATCTAAGATAAAATCCATTCCAAAGCTGCTTTCCTAATAACAGCAGTAGTCTTCAAAGCACCGATGCTACTCTCTAATCTGTACCAGACACCTGGGTGACATGATAGACCACTCTATCTTACTCAGCGTTTGGACACACTCTCTAATTTATACCAATTCCTTCTTTCAGGGCACCTCCTGGATGTACTTCTTCACTATCTGTATAGTTGTCTCTCTCATTATTCCTTAAGCAGATCACCATCTGCCCTGGTCTAGCTGCCTCTTTCTCTTTACACCATTTTACCCTATCTGAACAAACTTTAAAAAACAAAAATTTGCTTGTTATAATCTACTCTATAAATCTTGTTAATGGCTCCTAGAAAGTCTAGTTACAGTTGAATAAATAATATATTGACATTTGCTTTTGTTTTTCATGTTTGCCCTTTTTTGATATTTTATTTATTTACATTTATACTGTTTAAGTTACATGCAAGTATTAAGGTCAGTTCTATGTTGAGGAACTAGCAATACAATAGATGCAAATAGTCAAGGAACAAGCAAGACAATAAACACAAATAGTCAAAGAACAGGACTGTTGTGAGATGGAATCTCAGGGTTGTTTTGATTTGCATTTCCCTGATGACTAAGGATATTGAACACTTCTTTAGGGGCTTCTAGGCTGTTCAAGTTTCCTCCATTGAGAATTATTTGTTTAACTCTGTACCCCATTGTTAAATCAGGTTGTTTGATGGTCTATAGTCTAATTTCTTCAGTTCTTTGAACACCTTGGATATATATTAGCCCTCTATCAGATGTAGGATTGGTAAAGATCTTTTCCCAATCTGTTGGTTGCCACTTTGTCCTATTGATTGTGTCCTTTGCTTTACAGAAGCTTTGCAGTTTTATGAGGTCCCATTTGTCAATTCTTGATCTTAGAGCATAAACCATTGTTCTTCTGTTCAGGGACTTTCCCCCTGTGCCTGTGTGTTCGAGGCTTTTTCCCATTTTCTCTTCTATTAGTTTCAGAGTATCTGGTTTTATGTGAAGGCCCTTGATCCACTTGGACTGAGCTTTGTACAAGGAGATAAGTATGGATCAATTTGCATTCTTCTACATGCGGACCTCCAGTTGAACCAGCACCATTTGTTGGAAATGCTCTCTTTTTCTCCACTGGATGGTTTTAGTTCCTTTGTCAAAGATCAAGTGACCATAGGTGTGTGGGTTCATTTCTGGATCTTCAATTCTATTCCATTGATCTTCCTGCCTGTCTCTGTACCAATACCATGCAGTTTTTATCACTACTGCTCTGTAGTACAGTTTGAGGTCAGAAATGGTGATTCCCTCAGAAGTTCTTTTATTGTTGAGAATAGTTTTCACTATCCTGGGTTTTTTTGTTATTCCAAATGAATTTGAGAATTGCTCTTTCTATCTCTGTGAAGAATTGAGTGGGAATTGTGATGGGAATTGCATTAAATCTGTAGATTGCTCTTGGCAAGATAGCTATTTTTACTATATTAATCCTGCCAATCCATGAGTATGGGAGAGCTTTCCATCTTCTGAGATCTGCTTTTATTTCTTTCTTCAGACTCTTGAAGTTCTTGTCATACAGATTTTTCACTTGCTTGGTTAGAGTCACACCAAAGTATTTTATATTATTGGTGACTATTATGAAGGGTGTCATTTCTCTAATTTCTTTCTCAGCCTGGTTTTTCTTTTAGTAGAGGAAGGCTAGTGATTTGTTTGAGTTGATTTTATATCCAGCCTCTTTGCTGAAGTTGTTTATCAGATTTAGGAGTTCTCTGGTTGAAGTTTTGGGGTTACTTAAGTACACTATCATATCATCTGCAAATAGTGATATTTTGACGTTTTACTTTCCAATTTGTATCCCTTTGACCTCCTTTTGTTGACTAATTGTTCTGAATAAGACTTCCAGTACTATATTTAATAGGTAGGGAGAGAGTGGGCAGCCTTGTCTTTTACCTTCTTAGCTCTTTCCCCAATACTTCCTTGTATGATCCCTGCACTCCCGTATTACTAATGTACATGATGCTTATAGAGATGACTAAACTTCACTCTTATGTCTTTATGTTTACTACATCTTCTGCCAACAATATTTGAAGTAATCCTTTAAGTCCTGATTCCATAGTCTCCTTCTCTAGGAAACTTCTCTAGACAACTGATTTGGATGTCTAGTAGCTCTGTTTTGGTGTTTGTCCTTCATGTGATGTCATATCCAAGGCCTTGTGTTTTCCAGGACGAAATAGCTACTACTTTGTACAGATCTTTACCAATCAACACTAGAGGATGAAGTCTTGCTGTAACATCTCTATTTCCTATCATAGTGAAACTATGGAATGAGACTTCAGTTCAACTCTGGCCTATTCTGGAAGAAAGCACATTGGTCAACCTTCACATGTTTGGCATGTTAGAATGAGAATGATTGATAGATCTTTGAAATATAAAAAAATTTGGAATGCCAACTATTCCTTGGCTTTGGAGGGAGAAAGGTCCACAATGTTTTGTAATGGGAATTACTTGCTCAGTAGTAAGAGAGGGTCCTTAAGTGCCAGAGCCCAATGTATAGGAAAAAAAAAAGGAAAGAAAAAGTGGTAAAACTGGCTTCAGATTGGGCTGTTGAGCCAGTAAGGAGATTGAAGTGTTTGGATTTGCTTTGTTTTTTGAGACAGGATTTTGATACATTGCTCAAGCTAACCTCTTACTCCTGGGTTCCCTTGTTACAATCTGCATTGTTCTTAGAGGGGAGTCAGTCTTCTTAGCCTGCTGGGTAGCTGAGTCTGCCAGTGTGACCCATCACCCCTGAATAGGATTAATGTCCATATTATTTAGGATTTTCTCATTACCACACAATAGTTGCCTTTTCTACTTGCAAGACATTTTTCTCTATGCTTATAAAATTTAAAACTTATAAGACCATTACAAAGTTCAGTAGTTTTAGAAATAAAATGGGGGTCATAATGAAATATAATTTCACAAATCCTCTTCATTGTTATAAATCTCATGAGATTTACCCCAAAGTCACAGCATATACATACAGGCATTTCTAAGCTAAAGGTTTTTTTTTGTTGTTCTTGTTTTTTGTTTGTTTGGTTGGTTTGTTTGGCTTTTTTGCTTGATTTTGGGGGTTTTTTTTTGCTCTGAGCTCTAGGATCTAAAATCCACACATTTATTGTAATGGTTATGTCAAATTTATATTAGTTTGGTCCTTCCTCAAAGATTCATTCTAAAGGAAGCCCCTCACAATTTATTTAAAACAATAAAACCTAGTCAAAAACCCTTGCAATTACCTTCAACTCTGAGTAAAGTCCACAAAACAATAATTTTATTGCTTTCTTTCATTGCCTGAACCCTAAAACTATATATTGGTTTTTTGAGACAGGGTTTCTCTGTGTAGCCCTGGCTGTCCTGGAACTCACTCGGTAGACCAGGCTGGCCTTGAACTTAGAAATCCACCTGCCTCTGCCTCCCAGGTGCTGAGATTAAAGGCATGCGCCACCACTGCCAGACACAGTTTTTGTTCTAAATGCTTATTTTAACTATGAGACGTTCATTGAATTGCATAGACTTAGGTTCTAGTTAACTTTAGAATATGACATCTTTATTTATTCACAAGTTTTTAAATAAACTTTGTTCAGAATTAATAATTTGATACATAAATACTTGAAATTTAAAAATTAATCTTTATGAGACTATTAAAATTTTCTTTTCATCTTTGCTTAATTTTCATGGCAAAGTTACAAAAGATTTAGAAAAATACAATAGATAATCTCCATGTTTCCATCAGTCTACATTTATATGTCATGCAAAATTTTACTTTTACCACATTAGGATTGTGTTTTTTAAAGTAAGGTAATTGTCAATTACTTTTTGTGAAATGCTGTGACTATTGTCATTTATTTTACCTTTCTTTTTATCTCACTTCTGTAATTTGTGTTTTCCTTATATACTGTTCAATTCATCTGCATTTTCAAATTCACTAACATAAAAGTTTACCTATTATTTTCCTCTCTCCCTCTTCTTCTTTTTCTGCTTCTCTTTGTTCGATGCCAGAGTTTGTGGTTTGATTCTTTTACTTCTTTAGATCTATGGAATACTTTTCAATGTATTTAGTCTTTATAAATGAAAGGAATAGTGTTACTAATACCTTTAAATAATGTCTTGCATTTTGCTTTGCTTTATTATATTTTATTTACAAAACAAAATTTTATTGTACTCTATATCATTTATGTCTTGAATTAAATGATTGCCTTTTGAAAATATATTTAGATAGAAATAACATTTTTTGGAATGTTCTTCAGCTATTCTAAGATATGCAAGTTCCTCATTGAAGGTTTTTATTTATTTAGTTTTTATTTTTGAGATGGTTTCTCACTAAGTAGCCTAAGTTGGTCTCAATCTTCATTTCTTCCCTCATTAGCCTCCAGAGGAACCCAGGTGAGCACCATAATCAGCCTAGTAGTGTTCATTTCTAAGTAGGTTATTCTTTTAGTTAGAAACTTCCAAATGAAGGTATTTGTCTTGGATATATATTTTTTCTTTCTTTTGTTTTTTCAGAGTAAAATAAGTCTTCACTTAAGCATCTTTGATTAGTCCTGTCCTTTTGTTTAGTTGATTTTTGTCATTTTTATTTCATTTTATGCTTTTGTCTTTTGTCACATTTATTAGTAAGGTATTTTAAAGATTGCAATTATGTAATTGTTTTCTGTCTTTTGCTTCTTCCTTTTGTACATTTTGCAGCATGGTGATAACCACATGCTGGTTAACAGCTACTTTACCTTCTAAGTCTTTTGCCCATGAGAACATCCATTTTGACTTACTATCTTTATGCTTTAATTATTTCTTGTTAGAAGCTATTATTCTTGCATCTGTTTTTGTTCTGTAATTGCCCCTGTCACCGCTCCTCGTGTATCAGGGTTATGCCAACTGATGACAGTTGTTCTCTTCACATCATGCAGTGATACAACTAGATTATTCTTTCTTATGGGTTTCACAATTTGCTTTTTGGCCTTGTCATCAGCAGCACTTTTTTTAAGGTACTGATCCACATTTAGTCACTTAAGAGTTGACAACAGCCCCTTCATATTTTTTGGAAATTAAGTTCAGTTCTTTTAAAAATTAAAATAATAGGTATTTACACTAACTTCTTTCATTCTGGTGAACCAGAACTAGTCAGGATGGTCCACAGATTTTGTTTCTGACTTTTTTTGGGCTACTAAGATTGTACACTTATTTTCTAGAAATAAAAAAAAAATTCTCTTTGAACATATTCAGATGACTTCAATGTTCTTTGGTAGTAAAGTGATATACCTGGAACATGATGGGATTTAAGCTGTTAGAAGAGATCTTAACTATATGAAACTTACCCATAAATAAGTAAAAGCTCACATCATTACCTTGACTGTTCATTATTAGAGATGTGTCTTGTAACTTTTTTCATTTAACAAAATTAATAAGAACCTGGATACGTCTTGTAAGCACAGATTCTGAATTTCCTTCTGCTATCTTTAGAATATACTTCCTCGTTGAGTTAACATCCATTTGTGCGGAGCCCTGGGTGTGGCTTCATCTCATGCTGTTACAGTTAAGGGACCCAACAAAAATTTCTGAATAAAATAAATAAAAAGAAAAAAATGAATCAAAGTGAAAGAAAATAATGTTATGACAAATCCTCTACTAGATCTGTGGAAGCAAAGTAAATGGGCAAATGCTGAGATGTGAAGTCAGAAAATGGAAGACAGAGAACATTACTGACCAAGTCCTCCCATGACTCAAGATTGTGCCTACTGGAGAACAGACTAAACTACTTCAGTCTTCACTGTAAATGTCTGAGAAAATCTTTAGAGAATTACAGAGCAAATTATTTTGAATACTAATTGTAAAAAGTGTGTACACATTTAACATGTTATCGCATTTTCCATGTGTGTTCTAGGAACATGTGCTCTCTAGTGACAAATCTCATTTTTAAAAAGTGCATATTTACATATTAATAACTGGTACATTCTGAGGTGGATACAATAAATTACTTGGAATTATTCTGCTTTTAAATCCTTTAAAAGTTTAAAGATTTTATGAAGTGCTTATAGTAGTTCAGCAGCTCAGAAAAGTGTATTAAATTTGTACTTTTGTGGACATAACTTTATACAACATATAATATAACATGTATCATATTACTTGGATACCCTAATATGTAACGTTCACTTTTTAACATTAATTAGTAAGAATATAAGCTAAGTCATACAAATATGCTTCCTATGTATGTACATGAAATAATTAGATTGCTTAAAGTTTTCTATCATTCAAAAAGACATATGCTCTGATTAAAAACCAGGTACATGCCGTTGGTCAGGAGTGAAATTAAATTTAAAATATTTAGCTAATGTGAAAGTTTAATTTTCCTGTACTACTTCCACCTAGAAATGTAAGAATAACTTAAGAGTAATTTCAAATTTCTCCCATGTGAAGTTTATGGAGAAACAATAATTAAAAGTGAAAAAAAGAAAAATATGATAGTTGCTTTACAATTTCAAATTGTCTTGTTAGAAATAAAAAAAAATAAGTTCATGTTCAAGGAGATAGCTTTGTTAATACATTTATATTTTCATACTTAACCATCCCTAGCTGCATAAAAAGGTAAATGTTTTGAGAATATTTTTTCCCTAAAATTAACCATTCATACATAGTATAGGAAAAATGCCAGGCAGAATTAAGTAGAAATCTATGAAAAAAACAAAACAAACTTTTTTTGTGACATTCAATATCAAACAACTAAGTTGTCCTCAGAAGATAATTTAGAGTTTCACAATAGCTCATGCAGTAGGTTTTGTTGATATACAGTTTATCATTAAAAACAACCTGTTTTTATTTCCACACAAAATTGAGCATCATAGATTTAAAGTGTCTGTAAAATACTAACTGTGTGCTAAATGTATTGATACTAATTCCACAAATAATAGCTTTTCTACTTCTATATACCAGACACTCATCCATGTACCAGGAGTGTGAGAAATGAAACATCACATCTTCTCTCTTTGTTTCTGTTTTGTTTTAAAAGGATCCAAGCTGAAGAGGAATTAGACTATCTGTGATGTTTGGGTAATACATCTGGCTTTGTATTTCTTGTTCCCTGTGCTTCAATTGGGCTTTAGTGACTTTCTGTGATTCTGTTGGAGCAAGTCTTCCTTAAATATTAGAAGGTGAGTTTTTTTCTCATTCTTTCAGGTACCTCATTGTTAGGCCAATTGTGTGAGTGGCTTGCTGAAGAGTAGAACACAATGAAGGCTAGAATGTGATAATGTCAAAAAATGACTACCTTGTTTAAGATTAGTTATAATTTGTGTAATAATGTAAGTACAGTCATTCATATCTTTCATATAGATTATGTCTGACCATAAATATCCAAGGATTGTAAACATGCAGAGGACTTATTTTTAAATCTGCATTGTCTTTTGTAAATCAAATCAAATATATGTTCTGCTTTTATATTTTTACTAGCTAGTCTTAAAAAATGTGTTCAGGAATCAAAATTAAAATGTAATTTCACAATGTTTTTCTTGGAAAGTTTTATATACACATTCAAACAAAAAGAATTACATACAAAGACATGTGTAGATGGTCCCACAAGTAAACATACCTAGAAATTTACACACACACACGCACACACACACACACACACACACACACACACACACACACACACACCGCTTGTCAATTTTATATGCATAACATTGATAACAACCAGACAGGTAAGTTAAAAGATATTCATGTAATTTGTATGCCTAGCTAAAGAAACCAGTGGTCCCTGTATTCTTTTTTCCAAAAGTAAATACTTTAAATTAAAAGGTATGTGTAGAGGTCTTTGGGAGGTACAGTATATATGCTTAGGTTGTGGTTGATTCATTTTAATTTATTATTCAGTGATTATAATTCAAATGTGTGTTTGATTCATAATTAAGGTAAAGTAATAACACGGCTATTGCATTCTCAGGAAATACCACTAGGACAACATTTTAAGCATTTAAGGGGGAATAAGCTTGAAGTCACATCATAGTTTATCTTTTAATGTCTTTCAGAAAGTAACTGGCTTTACAAACACCAACTATAACGTGATTTAGACAACTGAGAAGCAGGCAAGGATATTTTAAAATGCTAAAATAAAATACATTTATACAAGTACAAAGCGAAACAATGCTGATAAAAATGTTAAAATTTATGAAAAAAATCATTTGCAATTCACATCAAAATAATTTAACATTCTCTATTATTTTAATAGTACAAGCTGCAACAACAACAAAAAAAGAACAGATTGTGTACACAGTTTTAAAACCAAATCAGTTCTGAGTGCAGAAAAAATTAAGTACAAGCACTTGTAGCCCACACAAGTATTTTAGTATTGGCACCATCTCTCTAAACATCTATATTCTATATAGATTTCTAATTACAACATCACCAGCAGCTGCCATTGAATTCTAGAAAGACACACAATATACATAGTATATTTTTTCACATTGGGAAGATCAGTGAAATCCAGCCAACTGTTTTATACATGCCCCATTCTTCAATAGACATCAGAGATTCTCGCAGGCCTCAGACCCTCTTCAAAGCAAATTCTGAATCATCTTTATGCTTTCACTGATCTGTATGTTTTTCACAGTATAAAATTGTAAATGGTAGCTATAGAGATTCTGACAGCTTGAGGGTTATTAATAAGCTGTTGCTAAATGTGAACTCATATAATAACTTTGAAGTCTCCAGACCATGTACATTTTGCTGGGAGACTAACACAGGAAATTTTTTTTCATTTTTTTCTTTTTTTTTTCTTAAAAAGAGTGTTTAATTCCTGGTTTGGAAGTCACAGACTGCAGCAGAGCCATTATACGATGCATTTTCAGTCATAATCTGCTCCGAGTCTCTCTGATCACTTGCTGATACATCAGTCGTTTCAAAAAAAAACTATTACGTTCAAAGATTAGCACATTTGGAGATTTGCTTTGTCTTTCTCCTTGGTGTCTGTTAATTTTCTTAAGAGTTTCCTCTCTAGATTCCCTTCCTGTTCCCTATCTAGTTGCAGCCAAATACAGCCTCTTAGACTGACTATACTCTTCAATAGGAAGGTGAGTGGACCTTTTAGTTGATAAACTTAATCAAATCTTGTCTTTCTTCCCAGGGTCAATTTCTCCTTCTAGACCACTTTACTGGTATTTATCATTCTCATTCTTGCATTTAGTTTTGCATATTCTAAGTGTTTATCACTGGGTACCAGGAACAAATTGTTATCAAGGAAACTCAGTAAGAATAGGTAGGTACCCAAGGAAGTTCATATCCTAGCCCTAAAATAAATATTCAGTTCTCTTTATATTACAGTTATTACTTGGAACCTGGTATTGGAACTGGCAAAGAGAGAGTTAGTATCATTTCAAATTAAAAGATTTCTAAGATGTATTACTGGCATGTGCAATATACAATATAGTCAATGGAATGGCAAATGTTATGGTAACATACAGGAAAAATAATTTCATTTTTCTCTAATTGAGTGAATTTTATTAGAGTTGACTATGATATCACTTGGAAATTATAGATGGGAACTGCATTAAACTTGAATTTTTAGTGCAACTCTCCATAAGGTGGTAAATTTTTTTTTTGACAACAATGTTATGGAAATCATAGAAAAAGGATTTGTTCATGAAAACTATCAAAGGAATAAAACACACACACAAAGAAAATGGAAAACCAAGGTCAATAAAATAAAATTTACTATTCTGAAAGCAGAACATATATAGAAAGATATTAACATCTAAGAAATCAGACACTAACCCCAGGTGAATGCCACTTTTTTGGTGGATTCCAAGGGAAATTGACATTTCAAAATATTTACTTGGGTTTTCAGGTAAACGCAGGCATTTTCTTTTAATAAAGCTGTGAACATTAGCTTGATTTCTTTTCTCGTTCAAGAATCTTGTGACTATTTGGGATCATGTTGCTACTATATTATTTTCATATCTGATTCACTTTAAGATAATATGTTTGTGAGTTATTGATAACTTTTAGTGTGTTAATGTGGAAGATTTGATTTAAAATTTTAAATAAGGACAGGAATCAGAAAAGCTGTCAATAGTTACTACAGTCCTAAATATTGAAAACTGGAAAATGACAGATTAGGCCAATAAATAAACTTTATGGTTTCAATTTGTTTTTAATTCAGATGGTAAACAAACAAACAAACAAACAAAAAACAAAAAACTCCAAACCCAATAACAACAATAAAAATCAAACCTAAAGCAATGGGAGAGAGAGAGAGAGAGAGAGAGAGAGAGAGAGAGAGAGAGAGAGAG
>JANHMN010000003.1:80074777-80093877 GCA_030674055.1 Rhabdomys pumilio | reverse complement strand
GAGAGAGAGAGAGAGAGAGAGAGAGAGAGAGAGAGAGAGAGAGAGAGAGAGAGAATATGATATCAAGGATATTGAAATAAGAATTTTAAAGTTCTATTTAAATTTCTCTCTGCCAAAAATATATTTCTGTCTCATGGCAAACTTTCTCATAAGGCTCTCTTTAGTATAAGGCTGGGCCAACTGCACTTTAAATTTATAAATACCTCCTCCATTTATTACTATCTTTATTTAAAAATCAAAACCATCTGGTACCTGAGGATAGCTGCAATGTGACTAATAAAAAGATGACCATAGATTCAGGTCTTGGGTTACAGTTTCTACCTATATGAGCCCACCAAAATCCTGTATGTTCTTATTGTAACTCTAAAACTCCTTTCTGCAGTATTTAAAAAGTGACAGTATGAAGTGCACAAAACCACGCTAACAACTATTTTAAAAAGTAAAGGATTAGTAATTGCTTTGTCTTTTTTTTTGGAATGGCTGAGAAAGACTGTGGTCGATATTAAGGTTCCTCTGTTTTAGTATTCTGTATTGCTTTGAAAAAAATCTACATTTGTCATAGTTCATAGCTGCCCCATGTAAGCAGCCAAGAAAAGATAAAATCACTACTTATGGGCATAGCAAAACACTTACTATGCTGACTTTCCTCTATTGAGATTCTGTAACTTTTATTAATTTCCACATCAGTCCCTCCAATTGTAACATCTTCATCAGGTCTATGGACCACTCATCTAGAGATGGGACTGGGGTCAAAACAGTCACCAACAACAGAGGATCTCTTTGTGTATCAGGCTCTCAAATAAAGAAACAAGGAAGCTCACTGCGTATCTTACTATTTCAGCTGGCTACACTAACGGAAGGGTATTTATAAGGAGTGCCTGTGTATCATGAAAGAGAGCCAGGCTATAGCTCACAAATTATTATTACAAAGAGAATTTCCAGCTACACAATGCACCCCAGTGAGGGAATTAAAAAACAGTGTTCCAGAAAATATTTTTTCTTTTTTTTTCTTTTTTTTTTTTTTTGCTACTCCAGTATTGATTGGCAACATGGTGAAATAGTCCAGAAATCTTGCACTGGTTTTCTTGGTTAATGGAATCCAGGATGCAGGCTTTTGGAAAAGTATCTCACAGCCTGTTTGGAAAGTCTCTGCTAGAAACTCTCTGTACATTAACACAACACTCACTACCCGTTTGTGTTACTCAGGAGACTCACAAGCTCAGTAAATACTGGGCCCTAGTTACTATTAGCTTCTCAAGGTCTACTACATGGATGGACCAGGGAAGGAAGGAAGGAAAAAAAAAAAAACCCAGAAAGGTTGACTTTTTGGTCCCAGATACTTTGAGTTAGTTAGAAAATGTACATTCAATGTTTGGTGAATCAAAGACTCTTCTGGGAAAATGAAGTAAACAAACATGACTGTCCACAGTTGCTTAATGACTCCACTTTTCACTGCTCAGGATGTTGCTTCACACTGTTCCTGCCTCAGAGCAAAGCGCTTGGTATTGTAACTGCTTAACTCACTCCTGGTCAACACTCCAAAAATAGAAGCCCGTGTTTTCTAAGGCCACTAGAAGATAATCTGCCAGAAGATGTGTAGTTGGTGTTGTCATCGGCTGTCATAAAATAGCACTATTGATCTCATGTCTCCACTGTGTGTGCCCTTGGCATTTTTTCACCTCAGGTTCTCTGTTGGGGTGACTATGGGTGTCGCTGCGCCCATCTGTGAACACCGAGGTCTGCTGCTCAGGCCTATCCCAGGGAAGTTTCCAGTGGCTCACAACGATGAAGAACTCTGCGTGTAATCTCTGATGATGAGAGTGTCGTATTTGGGAGAGGATGGGATGCAGAGGGCCGATTCGGAGACTGGAGAGTTTGGGGTGGTGCTCCCCGAGTCCACCGAGTCCCTGAAGGGCGACGGTGGAGTGAGGGCCACTAGCTCCTCCAGATCCGGTTTTCCTGGAGTGACTTCAGCTCCTGCGGGCGTCTCCTGAGCAGGTGATGCCCCTGTTGCCGGCTGAGCTCCTCCGGTCACCTCGATGGCCGGCAGCGGCTGGATCTCTGCGAAGGTCGTCATGGTCGTAGGCAGCTGGATCTCTTTGGGGATCAGGTAGGAGGAGCAGATAGGGGTACCAGGGGTCCCCGGCGCAGCAGCTGTGGACAACATCATGGAGTTGAGCTCGGTGATGTTGGCAGTGAAGCGCGTCACCACGCTGCTGATCTGCTCCATGAGCGAGCCCTGGGATGAGCTGCTGCGTGCAGCGGTCTCCGAGTGTAGCGACGGTGCGTCGTCGTCTGTGCGGCCCGCTGAGCCCGCGAGGTGGCTCAGCGTGCTTATGGGAGACGGTGAGCGGGGCCTGGCAGCCGCGGGGAAGCGCTCCTCCGCCTCTGCCACGTCATAAAGAGCTTTGGGGCCGGCATCTGGTGGCTCCGGGCCACCTGTCGCTGCTGTGCATCCAGCGCTACCAGCACCAGTTGCACCGGGGCCCGAGCCACCACCTGCCCCTGCACCTGGCCCGCGGCTCTCTGTGCTCTTGGGAAAGGGTTTGATGACCGCTGTCTGGTTGGGGTTCTCCTTCTTGTTGATGTGGACAGACAGTCGCTGCCACAGGTGTTGCCCCCGGGTGCTCTTCTCATTCTGGGCCCAAGTCACGGATTTTCCATTGGAGCTGTGGAGAGAAAAAAGGGGAGAGGTGACTCAGCATGTGCCTTAGCAGCCTTCCATGTGGCTTCCCCAATGGTGGGAGGTGATGGGGACTTGAGCTGGAAAGTCATTCTGTAGTCCTAGAAGGAATAACCCACCAGGACAGATGAATCATTTGTGCTATTACAGCAAGGGGATCAAGTATTAGGACAAAGGACCACTTGTCAGTATTCTGCAGGCATTTAGACCTCATCATGAGCACAGCTATGGTTTGTGCTGCAAATGCAAATGTGGAGGTTGGTATCATCACGACGTGTATGGAGAAGCTTGGCATAGAGCCACAGGCTTCTTAGGTTTAGCAGCCTCCAGATGGAAACATTATTTAAACCAAGACCTCAACTCACCAGCAGTTAACAGAGGGAGGGAGAGGTGAACGAATCAAGATTACCAGGTAGTAGGCAGTAGCTCCAGCTCAGCTTTTATTCTGCAGGTGGGCTTATATACTTATGGATTGCTGTGTGAACTGATTTTTGAACATGGTTTTATTTAGTCTGGCTTATCTGCTGGAAAATATGAATTTAATGAATACACACACACACACACATTTTTAATTAATTAAAAATTTCTACACCACAGGAGTTCTTATAACTTTGATTTTAGGTCTGCAACTCGAATAGTAATTACACCAGAGAAATTGTCGTGTATTGTCTTCAACACCTAGTATAGAAATCTAAAATTGGGGTCTTGATAAACTTTGCCTTGATGACAGAAGTTCTGACCTTCATGCTTTTTCTTCCAGGCCGACCCTGTGCTCTGAAGGCTACTCTACCTCAACTTCAGAATCTCCAGTTTTCTTTATGCAAAACGGCTGGTAGCCACCAGAACATAGATGCTCCTGTCAGAAACATTATGGTGGCCAGAGGATAATACCTGTCTTGCAAGGATAGCTCATGGAGGGATCTTTATATGAATCTCCATAATGATAAATTGGAGATGGTGCCTCCTACCTTTGGTCCAGCTAGTATTGTTCTACCCAGTATAAACAAGACATTAAAGAATGAAAACTTTCTCTCTCAAGCAGTGATTATTAAACTTAGTCTGAGTAACTGAAGTTAATTGTTTATAAGATTCATTCAAGAAATGTATCCCAAAATACCACATGTGCCCTCAGGAGACTCCAATATTCTGGACTGGGGGTGAAGTATCAATGCATTTTTAATAAGAATTTTATTTTTGTCCTTTTCCATTAAAGTGACTCTGCTGCATGTGTTTCATAATCTGAGCACTTCTGATGAGAAGTTGTTCTTGTGTTTTGGTTTCACTTACTCCACTGGCTTCCTTGTTTGTCAGGCAGAGGCCTCAATCCACCCATTTTGAAGTTTCTTGCTTACACCTACCAGAGGACCTGAGCTAAGACATTTTCCTGACAACAGACCATCCTTCCCATAGCTTCCTTAGCAACACTCTTCTTGGCTCTTTCTCATTCTGCTTAATGCTACTTGATCATCTCTTGTACTTTACAGTTTTCCTTTCTCTGTTCCTTCATGTGACCTCGAGTTCTGTGTAATCATATTGGTATATTGCAACCTATTATTCTCCTTAATTCAGAGTGCTAAATGATCCCCACTACAACACATCTGGGAGAATGGATGAGACATTTCCAAGTTTGCAGATAGCTGTACATCTGTAGTAGCCGAAGGGTGCTACCAGATGTTCTCTTTCCCTCTAATAGTTTCAGTTCTTATCTTCCCACTTTACATTAACCTCACTAGGAGTTTATAATGCATTACTCTTCTCTTCCAAGTGCCCACTAACTTCTGCAGCACAGCACAGAATTGCTCAGGTTATTTATGGGATTTGATTGAGAGGGTGGTTGCCAACTAGTCCCACTTTCTGTTACCAGCAGCCTAAGAAACAGGCATCTGGAGAAGGGTAATTAGACTTTTAGGTCACTGCACCCCTTTGAATACAAAGCATGGGCGAGAAAACAGAAGGATAACTGGACCAGCTTTTCCAAGTTTTACCCCAAGGATGCCTTAGTTTCTATTAGGAAGGTTTTGCAAACATCTGCTTTTTAAAGTATCTCTTACATTTTCTTTCTCTCTTCTGTCTCTGTCTCTCTTTCTCTCTCTTTCTACCTCTTTTTCTCTTTGTCAGTCCCTCAATTTACTGCGAGAGAATATAACTTCTATGTAAGCACTGACAGTCTTCTATTTCATACATAGTAGATCAGTTAGATGAAGCATTGTAAAGCATTTGCATAAATGTGTAAGGGGAGCATCTTAAGTAGAAAGAGAAGGAGCAGGAGAAGGATAAGGGGAAGGAGAGGGAGTGAGGGACACACCACACACACACACACACACACACACACACACACACACAGAGAGAGAGAGAGAGAGAGAGAGAGAGAGAGAGAGAGAGAGAGAGAGGAATTAATAAGACAGCATGACTAGATATAGAAGAGACCAGAGAAATGGAGCCCGATTATGAGCACTTCTTTTCCCTGTAGAACGTGAACAAATTCCTGTCCCCTAGTAAAAGGGAACTTGATAAGACAGAAAATCTACTCACACCAGTCTGTTTCTTTGTAGAATACAGTTTCCACAAAGACAATGACTTTAACTAGTCTGTTCTATGAAGGAGAGTCTAAATAAGCAATTAGTGCTGAATTTGACTCTTTAGCTATCAGGTTCAATGTTTGGTGTCAGGAAAGAGATCTTAAAACCTGGAGTTTAATTCTGAATCTGACATCCAAGATGGTTGGAATAGAAAAAGCATTTGCAGTGCCTCATCAAGAAGCAGTTTGTTCGATTGGTAAAAGTTGTTTTGAGGATTTAATGAGACAATCTAGGTGAAAAGGTATGGTAAGGAGTGGGTGCTTCTTGTTCCATGTAGCATAATGTGTCAGAAAAAGAAATTTGTGTATTTACTGATATTTTCTTTGGGTTTAAGGAAAAGAGAATTTCACAGAAAGTAAACAGTTTGTTACACCATAAAGTCTTCCCAGTTGTTTCTTCTTTGTCTGACTGGAACTCCATAGTCCTGTGGCCAAACCCACCCTAAACTTCATTCTCCTACAGTGTTTTCTTGGGTGATCACATCCAGTCCATTTTATTCATGAGTGCTCTCACTGTCCTTCTTTCCTGCTGCTGCCTTGCTCCTCCCCTTTGGCTTAAGCACATCTTGTCTTCCCTACCCTCTTCTACCTTAATCTTTCTATGTGTCTCTATCTCTGTTTCTCTCTCTCTGACTGTCTGTCTCTTTCTGACTACCTCTGTCTCTGTCTGTGTCTCGGTGTCTCTATCTCTTTCTGTCTCTCTGTTGCTCTCTCCTTTTTTTTTTTCTAACATAATTGTCTTTGGAAAAGAAGTCTTCCCATCCAAACCATTCTCAGTTGAATTTTCATAACCACAGCATTTAAGGATTAAGCATTCCTCTATATCTGCCTCATCTGCTTATGGGATGCCTTGAAGGCTCAGACAGTTTGTTCCCTGTTCTATCCAACACACCCAGTGAATTTTATTGAATATGAAAGTTGCTTAAATTATTTTTAAGCAATTAATCAATTTGTTTTGTAATTTATGCATGAATGCACACACACACACACACACACACACACCACACAGGTACACTCTAGTTTTAGTGAATCTTCTCACTGATGGAAGCACATGAAGTAACTTGGGTAGTAGAGAACTCAAATTGTGGTTTTGAGATCTGATTCTGACTGATGTTGGCAGAGCAATAACTTAAGATCTTTGTACTACTTTATTATTAGCAAAGAATAGGAGAGTAACTGTCCACTGACATCACTTCTAAAGAAATCCAGGCAATTACTTGGAAGAGGATATTCAACCAAGTACAAAATCTTTGCAAATAGAGAGGGATATTCATCATTACAATTTCCCCTCAAATGAAGTAAAATATATATTTATTACTTCAATTGAGAGCTTTTGTTTCAGCTGCAGGATTATATGTTTGTTAATGGACTGGGGTAAAAGAAAAGCAAAGGAATTGTTGTTTACTTGTGTATAGCACTTTACTCTTTCCAGTGCATGTATTAAAAAGCAGAGAGGGAAGAGACAAAGACGATTGCTCCAGCTGGGGTGGAGACAAAATACCACTTCGTGTTCTTCCAAAGGGTATGAACCCCTTTCAGAGTATAATATCATATAATCTAACATTTCCCTTTATGGACATTTTCTCCTTATCACCCAAAGACAAAAGACTGTGATGTTACCTGAGAGCTCTCTTTGGGTGACTAGTACCTTTTGTTTACATTTCAGGGCTACCAAAATGGTGCCCTTCATCTGTATTCTCAGCAGTTGCTCTTCATCCCTTCTCTGTAGGACAGATAAATAATTTACTTATTTCAACAGGCTCTGAATGTCAGGTCAGTAACCTCTCCAATTTCCCTATTCATCTGCCCTAATTTGAGAAAATTAAAGCATCTTGCCCCAGCATGCCACCATTAGGCAGCACAGATCCGAGTGTGACCATCACAAAGGCCTATGGATTATATAATGTGTGTGTCAATATTAAATGCACTTGAACATTCTGTGTAGCTCTATCCTCCCTAGAGATAATTTATGGTTTTGGTGTCATAAAGGGAAGAATATAAGCATTAACATTTCATTTTGTTGAATTAAAAAAATATTACAAACCTTAACTTCTTTTTTGTTAAATGGTTTATTAGTACCTTCCTAACTTATAGAAATTCAGGCCATAAAAAAATGAAATATATCCCCTAAAAGTTATTTTTTTAAATGGTCTTCATTAATGAACTTCTCTTTTTTATGTGTTTTGGTTTTGAATGCAGCCAGAAGGGAGTTGTACTGCAATCGTGTTGTGCCTAAGACAAAAATATTGATAAAAACAACAAAAGAAACTTGGAACGTGTTTAGCTAATGGTGCCTATGTAGAATTATATTAGAAAATAGTATACTAATGAAAAATTCAGAAATTAAGACTATTACAGGCAGAAAATATGCAACAGTGGTTATATTGCTTAATTAAAATTTTTGTCAGTATTTTCTATAATTTTGCTTCAGCTATAAAGTTTTATTAAAAATAGGAATTTAATTTTGTTTATGTTTAGGCTTTCCAAAAGTAGGTATTTTGAGCTTTGCTTTAAAGTTTACATAATGATTTAAAAACAAATAGTAAGCAACACACTATAGTATGTATTATCTGTATAAATTTCTTCAGTTATGGCCTAAATGTATGTAAAAAAGCTATCGTGTTAATATAAACTATTTAAATATCTCTGGTATTGTACATGTTAGAGACTTACATAGAAAAAAACACTCAGATACAAAGAAATGAAGTTGAAGATTGAATTATCAAACACAGATGCAAACTAAAAGTAACACCATCTTTTATGTGTGTGTGGTACTGTATAGAGAGCTTTTAGGAATGACTTGATTGTCATGGTGCTGGAATCAATGGATCAATGATGTTACTGGCTTTTTAAAAGATGAGACAACCAAAATTTGATGAGATTAAATGGTTTATCCTACCCAGTTGAGTTAGTAAATGGCCACATGAGACAAATACCACATCATGACTGATAGTGCCCAAGACCTTACACTAAATACACACACACACACACACACACACACACACACACACACACACATACACACACACATTTTTCTTATTTTATGGAAGAAAAAGAAGTTAGGTAGTGTTTGGAAATAGTGTGTGCTTTAAGTAGGTAAGGTAGTCATTCGATCTATATTCTGTTTTACTCCATACCTCAATGCTTCTCAGTTACACATGAGAAAAAAATAGCTTCCTATACCTCTTGTTTGTCATTAATTTCAATAGCATTGGTTGACCAGGCACCAACATTTGCCAGCTGTAATGACTAGATGCTGCTTGATGAAGACATCTATAGCCAATGCCCATATATGTTGATATTATGAGGTAGTTGTTTAGTCTTTTTTCATGCTTTGATTCAACAAAATCACTTTTTCAATGGATGGTGCAGCTTCTAATTACATGAGTAATCTAGAGTCAGACTATCTTAACAATTCTGCTGTTTGAACAAACATAGCACAGTGGTTTGAATGAGAATGGCCCCACAGTAAACCAAGTATTGTTCTGTTAAAGAAAAACAGCAATAAAATGACTCCTAATGACATACTGTTATACCCATGGATCAGTGCCTTACTTAGCCATCACCAAAAGGCCTTCTTTTGCAGTAGATGGGAACTGGCACAGAGAACCACAATTGGACAATGAGTAGAGAATGAGAGATTTTGGAGCACTCATTTGTAAGTGGATTTCTTTTTTTTATCTAATGCCTCCAAGCAGGGCTCAGGGGGTATATGCAAAAGATACAGAAAGATTGTGAAGAGTCAGAGGGAAATGAATGACTCTAGGGAGACAGTGCTATAACAGGACTGATACACACATGAACTAACAAAGACAGTGACAGCCCCACCAGGGCTGTATGGGTTCAAGCCAGATGGAGTATCAGAGCTGAGAGAAGAAAGTGGAGAAGGACTCCCACCTCTAACCAAGAAGCTATTAGCAATTCATAACCCTTGGCGAAGAAAAACTAATTTTCTCCAGTGGAGTCACACTGGGCAAATGAACCATACTTCAAGGCAGTCCCAGGAGTAGATAACCAATATGAAATGAAGTCAATGGTATTTTTGTAGACTTTCTGTTTCATATTGCTTTGTTCGGACTTTTTAAATATCATTTTTGGTCTTTTGATGGTATATTTTAGTTTTCATTTTTGTGGTGTGTGGTATATGGGTATGTATTCCTTGGTTTATCTTTCTTTGTTTTTCAGAGAGAAAGAGAAAGAAGGTGGATGGAGTTGAATGAGTGAGGATAATCTGGGAATAAGGGAAGAGAATCATGACCAGAATATAGTGTCTTAATTTTTCAATAAAAACATCAGGTAATAAAATTATTAAAACAAATAAAAATAAAAATGTTTCTCCAAAGGCTCACATGTTTGGATACTTAGTCTTAAGTTGATGGAACTTTGGAGAAAGAATTAGAAGGCATGGCGCTGATGGAGAAGGTGTGTGATAAAGGTGAGCTTTGCTTTCAAAGACCCATGCTATTTCTAACTAACATTCTTTGCTGATGGATTAGATATAAACTCTAAACTATTGCTTCAGTGCCATACCTGCCTGCCTGCTGCCATGCTCCCAGCCCTAATGGTCATAAACTTTAACCATTTGGAACTGTGAGTTTCAAATCCAATGCTTTCTTTTCTAAGTTTCTTTGGTTCTGGTGTTTTATTTTTGTAATAGAAACTGCAAGACAATAGGCAACAAATGACAGATGGTATCTATGAGTGACTTTCATTTGTCAATGTTTTTGATATTGTAGATGAGAATTATTAATAGGGAAGACATTTTTTCAACAGTGACAGAAATAAATTTGAAAAAGAAGATAGATACAAAGAATGCTACTACTCCTTAGTCACAATATTTTGACATAGCTGAGTTTTTTTTTCCTTTTCCTAGAACTTTGAAGTGAAGAAGACAGGAAGTAGAAGGCAGCAAAGGGCAAAGACAGTGAGATATCATGGAGCAGGAGAGCAAGAGTTCAAATTTCAAGGTTTTTGACTTAGAACAGATAACAAAGTACTTGAAACTCCACAGGAAAGAGACACCATTGCCAGAAGTAGTAGCCAGAGAAAGATAACTTCCCACAATGGATAAAATGCATCCAGGCTTCAGTGGTTGATGGAGCAAAATGAAATGATAACAGAGAGAATAACATTGTTCTCCATCAAAGAAACAGAATCCAAGGTTCGGAAACCCACAACCAATGTCTAAGAGACACACAATGATCTTGTTTGATTATGGGGCATTGGTATAGCAGTCAAAGTTTCAAAAGGTAGCATTTGGGCTGTTTTGTTTGCTGTAAGAATTCTGTGTGGGCATCTCTAATTTAAGGCTCTTCACTTCCTCCTCCTTTCTTCTATGATTTGAATAACTTACCAGTAAATTGCTTTGAGCTTTCAATTGTCTGAAACATGGTCCAACATGGACCAAAGAATTTAAGCTGATTGTCAGGTATAAATGTAGTCTATAAACTTGATTAATAAATGAGTGAAGAAAAAAATATCCATGATTCATTTCTGTTCTATTCTTCTGCTGTAAAATTCTCAGTTATTTAATGCTATGCATTTGATCTTCTTTTCCTGCATTGTTTGACTTGAGGTACCATCATCTATTATTGCCTTGAACTTTTTCTACTGCTTTACCTATTGGCAGTGTTTCAAATTTAGCATCACTTCCATACAGGAAGATGTTAAAATATAACTGATATTTGCCAAGTTAATTGGTCCCTTAGAGATCAAAGAACAGAGAGGTGATTTAAGCAAGACAGGGTTATTCAAGAGGTAGCTTTGCTAATATAAGAATGCTGTGCCATGGTGCTGAAGTTTAAATGAGTGTGACAGGGTGAAAGTGAGATGGATTGTTCTGGTAAGAAAACTGTGGAAAGAAAACACATTTTCTTCTGCTCGTTGTGGTTTTCCTATTAGCACAAAACAAACAGACAAACAAACAAAAAAACCCTTCATAAAGAGTTCCTACTGGGAAAAAATGTTTCAGGGAAACATTTGCAACTAAAGTGCAGCTTAATGCAGTCTAAAGACTGAGTAGTTTAGAAAACATAGATTAAAAAATCCATTAATGTTCATATTATATAACTGACAGAGAAATATATTCCACCAACTTTTCTCCCAGTTCCTGTGATGGGTCCTTTCCTTCCTTTCTTTACTATCAGTGGCTGCATATTTCTATGATAATTGCACCAAAGATTATTTCTTTTTAAGCCTTTAATTTCTAACAAAATTCTCTTGGAAGAATCATTTTGCCTTACCTTCTGTTTTATAACAGCAACAGGAGGCCTTTTCAAACATTGCAAAAGTACCTGGTGCTACCAGAACCCTGGTTTTTAAGGTGCCTGATGCTGTCTGTACTGTCAATGCTGCACCCATGTCCCTAGAAAGAGGCAGCACTTTAAAAAGTAGAATGTACCACTGAATATGTGCTGGAGTTTGGCATCTTATTGAGTAATCACAGTTTTCTTTTTTAAATTAATTGCTTTCTTCTGGTCCATAATTCAGTTACAGGCACTGAAATCTAGAAACTAAAGTATAGATCAAACTGACACATACCTTCTAAACATTGTGTCAAGTGTTCCAACTAAGATCAGAAGAGGATTTAGGATTGTGTAGGTTTTTCCAAAATAGAAAATGATAGTTTTTCAGCAATCACTATAAAACTCACATTGCAATTTAGTAAAGAAACAAAACAAATCAAAACAATACAACAACAACAAACCAAACCAAACCAAAAACAATGTACAGTTGTTTGTATGTGTGGGCTGGTCAGGAAGCCAGAGACTTTGTAGGGAACTCAGCTTGATTATAAAGCTTGTATAAAACATGGTATTGGAGACAGTAATAGAGTCCTGAAAAAGTAGTGCTCCATTTCAGTAAAACTTCACTGCCTGAGGTATTTTTACTTGTGGTATCAGAGTTGACCTTCATGACAGCTCTGTGTTATAACACTTTTCTAAATGGGCCTACTATTTGCAAGTCAACTCCCACACTAACTCTAGAGGATCCAGAGCGCAGGAGCTCCAGTGCTCATAATGGTACCAGGTGTCAAATTGCAGGCTGGGAGGATTAGTGAAATGAGGCAAATTATACAATCCTGAGTGTTCAGCATACATAGGTATTATTACAGTGAATATGAAAACTCATGTGTATGGATCTTAACTAAATTGCTGAAGTCAAAGTGACTGATAGAGCAGCGGGCCAAACCTACAAGGAATATGAGGCATAATGGTGAAGAGCTGTTAGTGTGGAAAGCTCATTTACCATATGCATAAGGCATCTTGTTTTGTGTGCAATGATGAGCCAACATCTTAACAGAAAACCACGTTGAAGAATCAAACTGATTCATGAGACACAGAATTAGATGAAATGATAAATTTAAAACTTTGCGTTACTCAGCTTCCCAAGATTTTATCCACATTGTGAAGGAAGAATAAAAGCAGGAAGTACTCAACAGAATCTAGAACACACCTAACGTCATCAGAGTTCTAACTTCCTTAGTGTAAAGCAATTGTCTTCCTTTTTATCTTGTCTCGCTTCATCAGAAAACATTTTAATTTTTTTTGCTCCATTTTATAGGAACTCGTATTATAGAGATGACTAAAAAGAAGGGTGAGAATGCTGAAGACTGGTGAAGCACCCTGATGATGCTATGTATACTAGATGAAATTAGTTATTCAACTAATTAGAGTTAGCTCTTCAGAAACTAATATTGTGAAATAGCAACAATAAAAATGCCCATTTTGAATTCATAAAACAAGCTTAAACTACCTTCCTTTCTTCTAGCACTGGTGAGTGACTACACATCTATGTACTTTAGCCTAATAGAGCCCTTTCTCAGAGACAAGTAACTATGATGGTTTCTCTTTCATGGGTAAGTAGAAACACATCAGAGCACAGACTCCAGCAAGTGTTCTCTGTGTCCCTATAGAGCATGGAGATAATAATATCCACTTTTGAACTTTAGTCATTCCTGGGAGAGGGGTGACATTATGTATGAACTCACATGGCAATACAGCAGGGTTGAAAGAACACCATGTCTATAGCATTTCCCTCATCAGAATCGTTTTTACTTTTGCAGTCCAGAGAATTCTGACACACATTTAGATTGGACACTGAAAAGATGAAAAGTTCCACTATATTCAAACACAAGTTCACACACAAACTGTGAATTTAAAGACAATATAGAAACATAGTACATCATGAAGCTAGTGTGTCAGTAGGTGCATGTGACAATTTAATTCCTTTAGTAGTGTTTGGGTGCAGGAAGGAGGGCAGCAGTGAATAAATATGAGGGTTAATTTTGACCATTAACTTGACAGGATTTAGAATTATCATGGAAACAATATCTAGTTATGTCTATGAGGGATTATCAAGACTAGGTTAACTTAGATAGGAAGGACCTCCCTAAATATTGGAGGCACTATTCCATGATCTTATGGTTCAACCTGAATAATAAGAAAGCAAGCTGAGTAACACCGTCTGCTTCTGTGGATGGAATGTGATCAGTTGCCTAAAATTCCTTCCACACCTACTTTCTCATAATGACCGACTATACCCTCAACATGTGAACCAAATAAACTTTTCCTTATTTAATTTCCTATTTTGTCACAGGGCAGTGAGAAAATTAAAGAAAATAGATCCCATCTGTCTCTGGCCCTAGCAATCTACTAATGTAAGATGATATGACAGAGTTAGCTCTCTTGTCACTACTGTATTCTCTTAAACAGCCACCAAACTCTGGGAGAATAATTCCAGACAGGAATGTTTCTATCTATTCTGTAATATCACTAAGGAAACCAATCAAATGAGAAGTACAATTTTACATTGGGTTTTTGTGGTCAACTGAGTATCTTTTAGTACTTCACTGGGACTGTGTGTTTAATAAACAGCAGTAAACAGGTCCAAGTCTTTACAGAGGAAAGATAGTGTGAGAATACAGGCCACTACTCTTGAGTAGTCATCTGGGGAGACTTTAGGAAGAACAGAAAAAGAAAGGAAGCCTTGGCAGCTGCCCAGAGCAGTATCTGTAGGTGTGTCATATATGTCTATTTATCTTCTTGTTAAATCTTTAGTTTCCAAGTAAGCCAATTGGAACTAATTATTCTAGCTCTTCTCTTAGAAACTGCTTCCATAAAATGTACTTATATCTTGATCTATTTTTAATGTTCATTTAAAGCTTATTACTATCATATATCTGTGTATTTATGAGAACACAAACATAAACTTGGAGAAATACACTCATGTTGTGAATGTTGGCCTTACTTTTTGTGCAGTTTTGGGTCTTTTCCTCTCCTGAGACATCCTTAGCACATCAAAATACATTGTTTCCTGTTTTTTTTTTTTTTTTCTGCCTTCTTCTTATCTCCTTTTTCTCTCAATCTTTTTTTGATCCCAAGGATGTGAGAAGAAAAGTTATCATGAAACGATCCTATTTCCTCAGCTTCTCTGTGGGGCTTAGGGTATTACTTCTAGAAAAATACCTTTGCTCTCACCTGGACGAGTTGCCTTTTCCTCCTAGGACATATTCCTGTAATAAGCCTTGTGATTACCTTGGTCACAATCAAAGAAGTGAATACATAACTTGAATATTATTTTGCTGATGTAGAAATTGTGGACTATTCTTGGAGTGCATATTAAAATAGCTACCCTTGTACATCTGAATCTGACCCAAGACACTTGGCCTATTGGATTTTCTATGCCTCAGCTCCACACTCTACAGCCTACTCTTTTTGTCCCCAATTTTTATGTTTAGTCAAGGAAGTCTTGTGAAAATCTAATCTCTGGACTGACTGGATCTGAGAGTTCTAGAAGTTGATTAAAAATTCCTGAGCCCACTAAATGGAATAACTGGGAATTAGTGCTTATCTTAAGTAGCTCCACAGAATCTTCCAGATGTATTGCTCTTTCCAAAATGTCAGTTTATAATCTGACTAAATTGAAATACTCTTGGATAAAAAGAGTTTGAGGTTGCACACCCATGATTTTTTTCAGTTTGCTTCATAGGCACACATGTACTGGATTTGGAATTTCAGTTCTAGGCTTCATATCAGAAGTCCCTCTGGACAGAACTATCCAGCTTTAATTACATGTTATGAGTGTTCTCTTGTCTACTCTACTCCAGAGCTGCTGGCTTATTTTACAAGGGTAGAACTTATGCCATTTTGTACTATCTAAGTGAAAGAAAATCAGGATCCAAAATGTAGTCTGTTAGACCACTTCCACAAAACTTTCTGTTAAGACCCAGAGATAGCTGTAAAAGAGATTATGGGCAGAAAACTGTATAGACATAAGGGCCTATATGTGTACACACTCATTGCATTGTCTTTGAGAGCCATGAACCTGATTTTTTTTTAAGCTCTTAGCTATGGCTTCTCTGATGTCAACCACACAGTTCATGAAATCATTTTCACAGACTGCCATGAATAGATTCCAGCAGTGGTGCCCTGTAGTGGTTCTTGATAGACGTGAGCCATTATTCTGAAAATGGGAAAGATCCCACCACTGAGGAAGCAAACAGAGTTTTTTGGAAGTAAAATTTCAACAGGAGTCAACAGTTTTAACTTCTGATTACACAGCTGGCCTCAAGCTCTCAGCACATGCAAACACAAATGGACGCACTGCCTGAACTTCCTCATTTCACAAATAAATGACCGTCTGCAACACTTTTCCTTAAAAGCTCCATACCACAATTGAATTGAGAAATGACCCAGAAAAACAGAACAGGAGAGTTAGCTCACAGTGAGGTGATTTCTCAGTACACATTTTCCAGCATTTTGTAACTGTTTAATACAGCCCTGATTGCCTATGTCTCTAGAGCCCCTTTCTTAAAACGCAGTTGCATGCAAATAAAGCACGTTCATTTCATGCAACACAGCTCAGTTGTTGCTGATAGTTCCAAGTACCCCATTCCACAGGGTACAACTCAGCTGGAAGTCCCTAGTACAAAGAAACATGCAGAGCACAGCGATAGGAAGTTTTTACCACCAACACAACAAAGTCAAGGAGCTGCAAAGCTATAGTAGCCAGAGGAGGATTAGCGTTCCTGAATTCAGTTCAAGGAATGTCTCTTTCATTATAGTCCACTAGTTTGGCTTTGGCTTTGCTCTTGGCTATAATATATTACATTCAAAGTAACTCACATTAATTTCCTGGCTCAGTGTTCTCTAGATTGCAGCCCTTCCTTCAAATCCAGTCCTAGTCTTTTGCATTTGTTTCATTAAAAAAAATTGGATATTCCTAAAATATGAATTTCCTCCAATATCTTCTACTTTGCAAACTCCAGAACTGTTTAGCCAATAAATTAAAATCCAACGAAGAACTGACTGTTAGCTAAGGCTTCAGACATGCAAAGCGCACAACCCTAAGAAACAGCGGCATCTGGGACAGGAGGCTCCCATTAGTTGACATGATGATGGTATAAGTTTTACAGATTAAACACAAACAACAAACCAATGGTGGCCAGCATTGGACTTACTGGATGGGATGCATAATTGAGCAAGGACCCAGACCAGGGAGCCGCCTCTTCCTCTAGCTTGCATACACTTATTTGACACCACCTCAGGCCACTCACAGTTTTCTTACCTGCTCATTGTTGCTCTCCCACCATTCCCCATACTCCCTTTGGGGGTGAAACACTCTATTTCCGACTTGTGCTGGGCCAGTCTCCTGTCTTTGTACCTGGTAAGCATGAACAAGGACAGGAGCAAACAGAAAGATGTGATTGTGTGCTTAACCTCACGGCTGAGGAAGAGCCATGACTGCAAACATGGCACTCCACACCAAAACAAGGATTTCTGCTTCTCACTGTAGTGGGAGCTGATCTGTGATAATCACTTGATGATATCAATGGGTATATGGAAAAATCAGGAAAGATTGTGTTACTTTGGTATTAACTCTCATAAAATATACACTTTACATAACAGATTAATCTATACATTTATCACATCTGTTAGAAAATAATAATAATTCAATTCCCAGCATCTAGAAGAGATGATAATTATTCAGTAAAGATTTGTTTAGTGCTTACCATGAATCAGACTCTGTACTAAAGCTTTACCTAAATTTAATCCTGCCAGCGGTCCTGTGACAGAGGCTCTGTTATGGTTATTTTCATGTTACTGAAGAAGAAATGTAAAATTGCAAAGATTAAGTAAATTGACAAAAGACAATAAGTAAGTGGTTCATCTGGATGTTGAATATAAACTGTAGATTTAAAACCCAACTTTAGCCTTCCACCATCAAGCTTTAACAACTGAACTGTCAATCTTCCACCTTACTGAGGGATAACATTTCTGAATATTTATGGACATTCTGGCAATATTAAAAGAAAATGGGCCTGTTAGGTAGAGAGATAGATGAGAGCATGTATATGTACATCTCCTTATGTATATCTACATATCTACATATATATATATATATATATATATATATATATATATATATATATATATGAAGTTCCTATAAACATTAAAACTTTGTAAGTCTTTTCTTTTCTTCGGTTTTTGGCAGCCCAAAATTTGGAGTGTAGCTCAAATGCATTTTGTTACAGAACCAATTGCTCAGCTTTCCAGGGGTCTACAAGCTGGTTTGTCTAAAATGAGTAATGACATCTCTTTAATATGAATCTATGGTGTGTACAAGATGAACCTTTCTAAGGGCTCTCTTGAGATGGAGTGCTGGTCTAGAAATAGATTCTTACTCATTGTTCTAAATCTGTGGGGTAAGAGGAAAAACCAGTCTGCTTTGCTTCCAAATAAGAAGAGTGACAGTCTCTTAACTTACTCCACCAAGTTTACCAGCCAAACCAATAGAAAACAACTTCCATTTTAATCTTGCAAGGTACAATGCTTGAAAATATATACTTTTTCTCACAGGTCTTGGCATGATTCTTGTTCTTCCTCAGGCAATGAGAAAGCAAGTTTCTATGTGAAGATTTGTTAACCCTAGATGAATCCCGTTCTCTTCAATTTCCCTTAGTGCTGTCTCATAAGTAAAACAACATAAAACAAAATGTCATGTAATTAAGACAATTTTAACCCTAATGATTTTTCTCTTACACACTGTTAAGACTATTTTGCATTTGAATTAAAATTGATCATTACTTCAAACTCAATAGAGGATATGGATTAATTTATGAACTAGGTATTAGTTCAGCATTTATCACCAATAAGCAGTGGGTTTATATGTTAGATGCAAAAAAGCAAAACAAAACAAAACAAAACAAAACAAAACAAAACAAAAACCCACTTCAGATCTTGCCTTAGCAGGTACACAGAATGATGGGAGAAGAAAAAGGAGTAGAAAGGTACAAGTAACTGTATAAGAAGACTATCCAGAAGAAAGAACTTGTTTGAGGAAGAACAATATAGGACAAAGGCAGATGGAGCAATCTTTGTTTTATTAAGGAAATACCTTTAAAGAAGGTAAGCTCTGGTTAATTACTTGTCATGGACAACACTCCATATGTCAGTATGAAATACTTTGTATTTATTTGTGAATTGGGTGGTTTAACCAAAATATTATTGTACAGTTCCAACTAGAATGGAATTCCTGGATTATTGTATTTGTTATGGCTTTTCAATTCTCACAAGGAGAACTTACCATATTTTTGAAAATCTTCTGTTAGCTTAATGGCTGGAAAATAACTTAAAGGCCTCACTAATGTTTTAAAATACCTGCATGTTTATACTCTGTCTCCTGCCTCTTCCTCTCCTTAGGTCTTAGGCTTTACATTGCTCTTTCCATCCCCGTCCCCTCTTGGTGTCTGTCTGTCATCCTTTCACACTCTATCATCCCTCTCCCTCTCCCTCTCCCTCTCCCTCTCCCTCTCCCTCTCCCTCTCCCTCTCCCTCA
>JANHMN010000003.1:79960153-80074677 GCA_030674055.1 Rhabdomys pumilio | reverse complement strand
CCTCTCCCTCTCCCTCTCCCTCTCCCTCTCCCTCTCCCTCTCCCTCTTCCTCTCCCTCTCTCTTTCTCATTAGTTCTTAGACTTTTACTCTTGTTTTCATGGTCCTTTCCCTCATGTCATTATAATATGGCTTGGTAGTGTTCATTTATATAATCTTAACTATATTCTAAACAACCTATTCTATCAAAGTCTAAACGTTTCTGATAACTTAAAGGCCAACCAATAATCTATCTGTCCATCTGTCCATCCATCCATTAATTTATCTATCTATCCATGAATCTATAAAGTCAGTTCCAAATAAAGTTTATTAATAGGATCTATAAAGATACCACCACTCTGTCTTCTAATGTCTACAAATAAATGCAGTATGCAGCCTGTATTTCTTAGCAAAAGATGGGGGAAAGGTTAAAGTATTTGTTTTTAACTAGCTCAATGTTCATCTGTCAGCCTACTTTTAGTGACAGCAGCAGCATGAAGACCAGAATACTATAAACAGCAACTTTGTCCATAAGCTCCTAAAATACAGAAAAGCACCTTCAAGCCTTGGTTTCCTCATCTGTAAGGCGGGAGCTAGTAAAACCCTGTCTCCCACAGGGCGGGTGTGCAGCTGCATGAGGGCCTCTGGGAAGGCTCTGAGTGCTGCACATGCAGATTCCAGTTGCTTTTGTGTGAAATCTGCACCAGAGTTCCTGAGGTGCTTTGTGAGTACTGGCTTATTTACTCTACTGGGAACTCAAGAATAAGTCAGAATTAAAGTTTTAAAATAAATAAATAAATAAATAAATAAATAAATAAATAAAAATAAAGTCAGCCAGCCAGTCAAACATTAAATGAAACAGCCAACCAAACAACTAGATAACAAACTAAGTAAGCAACCAACCAATGGAAAAACCATGTGTCCACCCAGTCATCCATCCAACCACCCAACCAACAAGTAGCAACTCCCCAATAAAAATGAGACACATTAAAAAGATAAAGAACAAGAAATGACACTAATGAACAACAACAAAATACATTTTGGTAATGAAAAAAAATACTGCAGAGTTTTAGAACTTCCAGGTTATTTTATACCTAATATAAATTGAAATTAATATGGCTCAGACTGGTCCCTTTTCCCTTGTAGGTGACTTTCTTGCCTGTATATGGTACAACTTTTTAAAATTATACCAAATACTAACTTAACATTTACTCAAAATAACAACTTTTTAATAGTCTTCATCAAAAATGTACAATTATCTCTACTTAAGTTTATTCAAAAAGTATGAAAGTATTAAACATAGCATAAGCTTTGTAAATTTATAGTTTGAAACCTAATGATCCGAATTTGATCCTTGGGGCCCGCATACTAGACTGCATACTGGATTGAGAGAACCAATTCCTACAGTTGTCCTCTAACTTCATATGTATTCTGTACCTACATGATCTCTTTATAATATATATGAAAACAATAGACATATGTACTTTATTCTTTGACATTCTTTTTAAAAAGTTTGTGTGTGTGTGTGTGTGTGTGTGTGTATGTTGTACATGCATTTTGGGTTAAAACTAAGATGTTATACATCCTAGTACATAGACTGTTATTGAGATAAATCCCTATTCATATTGAAATGATTTTATATAAAACATTTTAAAGTTTTACTATGGATAGAACATTAATAGAGAGGGAGAATAAGTTTTAAAAAAAAGAAATAAATAGGAATATGCTCTTGTAGAAAACATCATTTATCATTTTAAATCTATCCCATTTGTAAAGCAAATTTATGATTTCTTATACTTTCTTTTCTATTTTAGAAGATAAGTGTGCCTCAACTGGGTAAGATAACATTGAAGAAAAAAGTTTTCCTTGGTTTACGAAATACAAAAATAGTCAGTTACTGAGTGAAGAACATTTGATGCACTTATGGGAGAATTACTCAAGGTCACAAAAATTGTAAAAGTCTGTGGAGTTAGTTGTTAAGATATTCCAATGCAATGAAGTCATTGGCTAGATCCATAATACACATATAAAGAGTATATGTAGTAGCTTATGAGTGTAATCTTAATGCTGGAGAGGTGGGGTGTGGAGAAGGATGCCTTTGACTCATTGGTTATCTAGGCTAGCCTAATAACCTAACATATAAGTCACAGGACTTACAACAAGTCCAGTTTGACTTCTGGCTTACACACACACACACACACACACACACACACACACACACACACAAAATCCCACAAAGAATTTTTATGTCAGTAAATAAAAGATGATTTTAAGATTACTTAGGCATAAACCTAGGTACCCAAAGTATTGATCAGAGTATATAAAGCAATAGTAAACTATTTATAACACATAGCCACTGAAGAAACATTCTCCGAATGAATAAAAGGAATTGATAAGTTTACTTTATGAGATATCAACTCTCTAACAGGACTTCATCATTATTATTTGCTTTCTTTGTTTTGTTTCATAGTGCTGGACCTTGGTGTTAGAGACCTACCCATGCTAGGACAGTATCCTACTATTGACCCTTATCGAAACTCATTGAAATAATTTTATAGCGTTAGGTCAAGAGCTAAAGGATGAGGAAAAGATAAAGATGCTTAAGGAAAAAAGTTAATTGTGTAGAGTTTTTGTTTTGTTTTGTTTTGTTTTGTTTTTGATACAGGGTTTCTCTGTGTAGCGCTGGCTGTCCTGGAACTTAGTCTGTAGACCAGGCTGGTCTTGAACTCAGAAATCTGCCTGCCTCTGCCTCCCAAGTGCTGGGATTAAAGGTGTGCGCCACCACTGCCCAACGTAGAGTTTTGAAATAAAATAATAAGAAGGTAGAGAATATTTTTTTACTTGATAATGACCTTACCCTTTCCAAATGTCAGTACACTCTGCTACATCCACCTCATTCAAAAGAACAAGCCTCACTTTTTAACTTCCTGTTACTACTCTCTGTTTTTCCCAGGAGTCGTTATACAATACAAATACTGTTTTAATTTGTTTTTTATTCTACTGTCTACTTTTCTCAGTAGTACCTGTAACAAAAGGTAAACTCTTTGAAGGCATGGGCCTTTTAAATTACTGCTTACTTCTCTATGCTTCTTACATTGATAAGCTCATCATTTATAGGTAATAATATTTGTTAATTGATGACCTTGATAAATGCGTAAGTAACAGAAAAACTAAATTCTGGAGACATATTTATATCTCAAAAAGAAAAGAAACTTATTACATTCATGTTATTTGTTCTCAGACTAATCAATGAAATAAAAGTAATTATCAATGATGGTAAGGTGAATGAGATGGCAATCATGTCAGTGAAAGGATGAAATAACTAATTTGGACAGTGCTACTGTTCAAATCTTTATAACCCCTCAAAAGTCGATGGCATCTTAATCTATAGCACAAGAGTGCTCTGCTGGCTCTCTCACAAATGAGATTCATTCCTATAAAGCAGAGACTTCAGAAGACTCCCATCTTATCTCCACCAGGTGAGGAAATACAGCAAAGAAATTCTAAAAATTCAAAATTATGATTATTTTAAACTCCTCACCTATCTATTATTTAAATAGGCAAAATTTTGTTCAAAGAATAAAATTTATTAGATTTAATAGTGCTTTCAAAGAACTACAGCCCTGAATCACCAAAGAATAATATAACAGAAATTTTAAAACACCTTTCTTTCTTTTCTTTTTTAAACTGCATGTTATAATGCAAGATGTATCATTTGTATTGAACAAATTTTTTTTCAAATGTGAGCATGGATTTTGGAAGTACTTTCAGGAGTTGGAGAGGGACAGTGAGAGATAGATATGATCAAAATACATTGTATATGTGTATGCTATTTTCAAAGAATATATAAAGAAACATGGTTGACCTCCACCAGATATTAGATGTGGGAAGTGTTTGATTTTTTTCAGCTCTCAGACTGTGAGAAATAAATCTTGTTCAAAAGCCACTCAGTTGTTGTGTTATTAGTAGTCTGTACAAACTAAGAGCAGCAAGTAGGTTAATGGATTATGCACAGAAACAGAAAAAAAAAAAAGAGACAGATACATAATGAAACACCAAACCCAAAAATTCATATATAGAGTATTCTTTTTTCCCTCCAGAGTCATCCTAACTTTGAATCCAGCCTTTCATGAGCTAAATTGTGACAACCTGTACATTTGCTTAGCAATTACAATCTTATACACAAGGTTTCCTGCACCATATAATTCCTTCTGAAAGCCTTTCCCCATCCTTTAAACCAAAGTTTGTGGCTAAAAAAGCCTCTGATTCCACCTTTGTATCCAAGGGCTCATGGGTGGTGAGTCTTAGAAGTGGGCTAGGAACAGTGTTTCATACCCAAATCACAGGGCCTTTACTAACATCTAACTCTTCCCCCATTTTATGCTGAAAACAACTTATTTAAATAGTCTAATAAAGCATTTGAGACAAGGGAAAGGTCATACATGAAGGCTACAGTGTGGGCTTAATAGTTCTAGGCTTTGAGGACAGTATAAACTTATTTTTTTTCAAAGGTCAAATTTGACTACATAATGGGCAAGTAAAGAAAAAAGCCACTCTTCAGGTTTCTTCAACACACAAATGAAATGCCATTTCATCCCTTGGAGTTCACCTAGGATGAAAGAGCACAGAAATTTACAGTTTTCAAAATAGGCATTGGTAAGAAAGAACTGATGATAAGCCAGTGTGTGACACAGCACTGCATCACATACAGGGAGGAGGTATGCGAGTCTCTAAATGCCCCAAATTATTTCCAGGAGTGCCCAAGGACAGTTCAAGACAAACTTCCAAGGAAAATTGATGAAAAATTACAGATAAAGATGGGCAAAATAGCATTAACCACCTCCAGTTTAGAAGGAGTGAGGTTAAGTTTAAAAAGCTGTCACAAGTATGTCATTGCAGAGTAACTTTCTGGCCTTTACGCTTGTGAAGATACACATTAGAATAACTTACCAAATATTCCATAAATTGTAGATTTCATACTCAGTCATAGAAAGGGGAATGTGGTGAAAGATGGAAGAGGAAATGAGGGGAGGATATGATCAAATTTCATTTTATAAATGTATTAAATTCTCAAGAATAAACCAATTAAAAAATAAAACAAAAAATATGAACTCAGATATATAGAAAATAAAACCAAACCAAACCAAATAAAACCAAAAACCTTTTTGCTCAGATATGAAATGCTGACTTGATTCATTCAAAGATTCAGTTTAGAAACAAAGAAAGACCATGATGAACAGTCTCATAAAAGAATATCAGAGGTGAACATAAACTTTGAAAATATTCAAGAAGCTGTCAAGGAACACAGTATTTTCAGTTCTGTAAAAAAAATTAAAACAAATACAGGAAGAAGTGTTCAGGTGTTGAATAATGCAACTAAGCAATCAAATATAAAGAATGGATTTTGTTGACTCAATAACTCTAGTCAATGGAATGTGTTATTAGAAAATAATTCAATAGATGTATATAAGCTGTCTTCACAAACATTTTTCTTTTAGTGAAAAAAGTCCTCTCCCACCAAAACCCTAAACAAAAGCGAACAGAACACTGGAGAATAGTTCAATAAATTACAATACGAAATATTATAGAAATGTATTAACTATTATATTGAGTAAAGCTTCCAGAGAATTCCCAAAGGACATTGTTTATTCCCACTTACAGAGAAGAGTTTTCAGAGAAAAACTATCTTGAGTCATTGCCTATTTATGGTGGACTTTCCCTCAATATTGCCATTTGTCCCACCATCAAGAGAAGTCTTGAAGACATGGATTTAGAAGTTAGTCCTAAGATTCTATACAAGCATACATCATATTTATATAGGAAAACATTTCAGTCCATAGATAAATGTTAAATAGAGGGTGAAGCACCACAAGTATAGCGCCAACTTCAAGAAACATTTTTGAAAAGTACTAATTAAATGTTATGTGCATTTTTGGATTTATCCTAGATCTGAGGGATTTTCAGGAAATTTTATTATTCTAATAAAGTTGAGTTGCTTTCCAATGGGATTTTATTCTTACATTTTATATATAATTAAACAGGCAGGCCTGGGAGTAAGGAGAATCTGGGGTTATAATGAGAAGATAAGTTATTATTTATTATGCACCTACAATACAACACACTCTATTCTAAAGACATACCCAAATATTCTGAATTAATCATTATAGTATTATTGACTAGTTACTAGTCTTGTTTCTATTTTATCAGTAAGAAAGTCCTAGAACATTGGCAAACTAAGCAATTTGTTCAAGGTCACCAGATAGTACCAACAATATACATTTCATTCAACTCAAATGCTAGCTACAAATATTACTAGTACCACAGTTTTGTTTTTAAATAGCTCATGGGATACAGGTAACTATATTAAGTTTTCAAAACCTTGCCATTATTTCTTTTAGATTGTCTTGGATTGTGCTGTGCCTCAGCTCTGTCCTCAGTTTTCTTTTCTCTCTCAGGTTTTACAAAGCATTTTATTTCAACCAAAATAAGGTGAGGTAGGGGTAGGATAAGATTGAAGTATTTTGTGTCCATAAATGTGTGTGTGGTGTAAGGAAAACAGGAAGGAGAGCCAGGCTTACTGTTGCTATAGTTGCTGAAACCTGGAAAGGAAGTTACAGAGAGGAAGAATGTACTCATGAAACTCAGTGGTACTCAGAAAAGAGGACTAAAGACATAAGTCTGGGACTAGGAATCCATACTCCACTTCTTTCTATTCTTTTTCACATTATTGGGGCTGATGTTGGGATATACAGTGAATAAATATACATTAATTTAAAAAGAAAGTCATTTTAATTAAGGAAATTAGATTAATCAGATTTTTTTTTTTTTTTTTTTGGTTTTAGGATGATATTATGGTTTATGGTGATGTCCCTCATTTGTAACAGATGGATTTCTCAGCTTGCTCTCTTTAAGTGAAAATCTGTCACTATAAATGAAACATTATATTAGGTGGAAAGGAGAGTTTTACTTTTGTAATGGGAGAAAGTCAAGGAAGCATTCACTAATGATTCTTGATTCTTTACAGTTATGTGTCTGATGCTGAACTAGTAACTAGTTGTGTAGTTATTTTAAAATACCCACGAGCATTGGTTTCTTCCAATCTGGGCCTGAGCACTGAGCAGATCCCAGGTGGAAGCTCTGCCCCCAATCTCTAAGAACACAGAGGAAGTGGGGCTCCCAGGTGTTCTAACCCGGGCAGTATCTTAGGTAAGCATACAGCATTGCTCTCCCCAAACAGAGAGTGACTGGGACCCACTAGGACCCAGGAAGTCATTCCTGGCCAGGAGCACTGAGCAGATTTTGGGTCCCAACTCTTACCCCAGTAGTAACAACCACCCCACACAGTTCTGATAAAACCAAGATAATAGGAAAAACAAGCTCAAGTTAGAGACTGGTCAGGTAGAACTATAGAGATCCAGGCAAAAGGCAAGTGCAAGAACATAAGCATCAGCAACCCAGGGTATTTGGCATCATTAGAACCTAGTTCTCCCACAAAAGAAAGTCTTGAATTCCCTATAGTACTAGGAAACCAAGATGCAGATTTAAAATCATTTCTAATGATGATGATAGAGGACTTTAAGAAGGACATAGATAAAACTCTCAAATAATTTGAGGAGAACACAGGTAGACAGGTAGAAGCCCTTAAAGTGGAAACACAAAAATCCCTTAAAGAATTATAAGAGAACACAATCAAACAGGTGAAGGAATTGAACAAAAGCATCCAGGACATAAAAATGGAAGTAGAAACAATAAAGAAATCCCAAAGGGAGACTACTCTGGAGATAGAAAACTGAGGAAAGAAATCAGGAGTTAAAGACACAAGCATCACCAACAGAATACAAGAGATAGAAGAGAAAATCTCAGGTGCAGAAGATATCATAGAAAATATTGACACAACTGTCAAAGAAAACGCAAAATACAAAAAGTTCTTAACACAAAATATCCAGGAAAACCAGGACACAATGAGGAGACCAAACCTAAGGATAATAGGTATAGATGAGAGTGAAGATTCCCAACTTAAAGGGCAAATAAATATCTTCAACAAAGGAGAAAAATGCCAAGTAACATATAAAAGCAGACCTATCAGAATTACACCAGACTTCTTACCAGACACTATAAAAACTAGAAGATGCTGGACAGATGTCATACAGACTCTAAGAGAACACAAATGCCCCCAGGCTATTATACCCAGCAAAACTTTCAATTACCATAGATGGAGAAACCAAGATATTCCACAACAAAACCAAATTTACTCAATATTTTTCCAAAAAACCCAGCATTACAAAGGATAATAGCAGGAAAGCTCCAACAAGGAGGGAAATTATACCCTAGAAAGAGTAAGAAAGTAATCCTCTTCCAATAAATCCAAAAGATTATAGCCACACAAAGATAATTTCACCTCTAATAACAAAAATAACAAGAAGCAACAATCACTGTTCCTTAACATTTCTTAACACCAATGGACTCAATCCCCCAATTAAAACATATAGGCTAATTGACTGGATACATAAACAGGGCCCAGCATTTTGCTGCATACAGGAAACCCACCTCAGTTACAAAGACAAACTCTACCTTAGAGTAAAAGCCTGGAAAACAATTTTTCAAGCAAATGGCCCTAAGAAACAAGCTGGAGTAGCCATTCTAAAATCTCCAGCCCAAGAACACAAAGGCGGGGAATCATGGCTCCACCTGTATAGGCAGTTGAGAGTGGCCTTGCCAGGCATCAATGAAAGTGGATAGCCTTGGTACCAGAAAGTTTGGATTCCCTAGTGTTAGGGAATTTCAAGAGCAGGAAGGTGGGAATGACAGGATGGTGGGAGCACACCTTCATAGTAATTGGAGGGGGAATGTGGTAAGGGATTAGGCATCAGTGGAAGTAGAGGGCCTTGGTGCCTGAAAGTTTGGATTCCCTAGTGTTGGGGAATTGAGAGCAGGGAGGTGAAAATGGGAGGATGGTGGGAGTACACCCTCATAGGAACTCCCAGGATTATATGGATTAGACATGACAGAGGCAGATTGCTAGAAGTCTAGATTCCAGAATTCAAACAAAAATTTTTTTTGATACTAAAATTTGTTTTGAGAATTATATATTGCAGAATACAGAGCCTCATTGTATCTACTCATCAAATGAGCAGTGAAGACACATCCTGCTGCAACTCCACGACATCAGAGGTTCGATCAGGACTCCTAGAATTAAAATGAAAAAAGCTACAACAAAGGTAGACCTCATTCTGGCCTGAGAGACATACTGTGTGTAAGTATTTTTAATAACTATAATAAGTATGTAAGTGGCATGAAAAACTAATTCAGTAAAAGGTTAGAAGATTTTTTCTGATACAATCATTCTTCATCACGGGAATGATAGTTTACCCAAAGGCCTTAGTTGTTTTTCTCTTCTCTCAGGAAAACTACAAACAGGAGATGATAGCAAACACCCTGGGCAAGCTTGCCGATTTGCACATAACTATCGATGAGTAAAATACCATTTTGGGAATTCCAACAAGAGACACCATTCTATCTCAGTTCTACAACAATCACATTCTGCTAAGGTTCCAATTATTTTACCCCTGGATAAAGGAGTGAGTGAGAAATGAAACAACGGTAGATAATTTAAGAACGGGGCTAGCAACAACTACAGGGGATTGAACAAAAAAGAAAAAAAATATCACAATTAGGACTGGCACATCTGCTTACCATTCATCGTTTTTGTTCCATCCCTGTCCCTTCTGGTATTATTCCTTTCCTTTTACTTTCAGTACACTTTCTGTTATTCTCACAAGTGCTTATAGCTACCACAACTCTTTACTGATGCTGTTGTTTATGTCTTTGAGTCTACTCTAAGGAAAGGCATTGACTGGGGGAAGGACAGTATTTTATTCATTTTTCTTTCTGAACTGTAATGGAATCCAGGGCTTTGTTCATTATAAAGGTGTCTTCTAACACTCAGCTACATTCCTAGAGCTATAGTATAAAAAATATCATCTAACCTTAACAGACAGTATTGTGAATAATATTCTCCAGCAAATGATATTTACTTATTATTATTGCCTGGGTAACAGGATTCAATAAGCAGAGGATCTTGCTTTCCTCTGACAAGTATCTAGCCATCTCCTCTGCAAGTCTATTTATTTTTGATGTGTGGTCACGAATTTATAATTTCTTCTCCTTTAGATTACTGAACTTTTAAAATTTATTGAGCCTTCCATGACTTTTCTCTCTATAAATGTGTTTGTACTGCTCTCACTTTTCTCCAAAGGGAAAGAGCCCTCTCCCACATACTTGGGACATTTCTAATTCCATGGGGCTCTGCTGCCCTCTAAGGGGCCTGTTCATCACATACCTGTCAGCAACAGTCTATGCACAGTTGGTGTTGTCTCTCGGTGTAGGTATGTCACGTCCATGAGAAGGTTGCTAAGCTCTAAGATCTTTTGTCTATTTCTGTACTGACTAGTTTAGAAATCTGCAATGGCTGTGTAGTGTAATGTGTGTAGGAACATGAGACCTGCATAAACAAGCAAGTGAGTGTGTTTATGAAATCCAGACTCCCACGTTCACAGTGTAGTTGATACCAGAATGGTCTTTGTTTATGAGTCTCATCATCATAAAAGTAATTTGAAGATTCTGTTAAACTTTATGATATTGAATTCAGATCTGAACATTGAAGATAGATGAATGAATGTCATTTGAACTTCTGTCTAGTTCATGGGAAATTGAGAGATTGTCCTTAAAATAATTTGCTGTAATATTGTGCTTCCTTATTTTCTTTACCTATCTCGTTTCATACTGAACGAAGCTCTTTGCTATTTATCTTGATTTTTGTGTGACAGGAACTGCTGACAACTATTTCCTATTTGAAACCCCCTTTCCTTTTTATGATATAACATCATTCAAGTCTCTAAGGAATTAGATAATACTAACACCTTCATATTATTTCAATATCCACAGTCTCTGTTCTTTGTTCTCCCAAACTATATTTCAAACCAAATTCTCTGGCCTGCACATCATTTTTTTTTCAGAAAAAAATTAGGATGGTCTAATTAGATATCTCTAAGCATAACTTTTGAAATTTCTCACCCAATTCCATCTTTTTCCAAATGTGTTTACTTGTCTACATTACCAAAGGAAAACAAGTGTTTAATTTTTCCTTTTCTTTTTTTGGTCATGCTACCTACAGTGTAAACTTCTTCAATAGATAATTGATAATTACAATTTATACCCAGTCCCTTTTTTTCAAACCATCTGGAGTATGATTTAATTAAGGGATAAAGAGAAAGGTGAAATATAGCTCAAAAAATATGAGAGACGGCTATGAATTAAAACTGGATCAATTGTCATAAAGGATACAGTTTTAGAATGCAGACTTCTGAGTCTGTTTTCACTGGTGTAAATGATGGTTTGCAATGATAGCACATAGTACTTTGAAGGAGCTTGATGAGAATTTGTTCTTCTGTGTGTGTTGGGTAGGGAGATGCATATGGAGGTTGATATTCAGTGCCTTCATCAAACATTTCTCATCTCCTTTTTTTTTTTTTCTTTTGAGACAAGGTCTCCCTTCAAACATGGAGCTCACTCATTGAGTAGACTGCTTAGCCAATGCCTCTCTAGTACTGGGATTACAGGTGTATGCTGCCACACTCAGTTTTTTTCCATGGGTGATGAGGTCTTAATTCAGGTCCTCTTGCTTGTGTGGCAAGCACTTTATCAGTGGAGTCATTTCCCTTGCCTCTGTCCCTTTCTTCTTGTACCAGTCACCAGGTTCAGCACCATGATTAACATCTAACAGAATATAAGAACTGCAGAATGCTTTGTGCATGAGTGGTAGGTGGGAGTCTAAAAAGCATGCCTTAGAAAATGAAACTGAAAAAGGATAGCTGGATGACTGAAGAAAGACAGAGAACTTTCTTTATGCAGAAACCTAGGAAAAGGTATTGTCAATTTCCCCTTGTTTATCTTTTTTATCTGCATTAAAGAAATGGAGCTTGAGGGAGACAGAATTGCTGACTCACAGAATTATTCCTGAAACGTACTTTTCTCTCCTATTAAGTTTTATGTTATGAGTTATGACTGCATGCCCCAGACATGTCATATCTATGGCACTTTCTAGATGAACTAATAAAAGAAATAAAGAAATAACAAAAAGTGAAAGAAAGGATAAAAGGAAGGAAGAAAGAAACCTAAATATCTTTGTAACTTTCATCTTTGTTTCTTTCTTTTTTTTTTCTTTTTTTCTTTTCTTTTTTTTTAATGGTTACTCTGTGTAATCCCAGCTCTCCTGGAACTCACTCTGTAGAGCAGTCTGGCCTAAAACTCAGAGATCTATCTACCTGCTTCTGCCTCCCAGTGCTTGGATAAAAGGCATGTGCCACCATGCCCAGCCTGGAAATAAATATTTCAAAAGATATTGTATGGGTACAAACAAACAAACAAAATCACTTTCAGTTTTACCTTATCACCTATTAAACTTCCATCAATTACTGAAAAATATTTTGATCAAATTTAGATGGTAATGAATGAGACCAGTAATATCTCAAACACATTAAAATTCACTGTAATCATAGGATTCAGAAACATTGATTCATTAAAGGGAATGTTTTATATGCAATCCATCAAGATCAGTCAGACATTATATCCCGACAGAGATAGTTCAGTTATCACAGAGCCGAACATTTCAAGTAATTATTTAAAAGCTTTTCTCATTCCAAAGCAAAATACTTTAAATATGTTGTCTATGAGAATAACTTACCAGATTTAAGTCTTTGCATTTCCTTTTACAGGTCCAGGAGCAGACAAAAATATGTTTACTTGGTGTATGAGAATATTACATGGTGTGTAGTGATAAACAAGAATGAGGGAAAAAGGGATGATAGAGGATGATGAGGAAGGGTATGCTGAAAAGAAATTTTACATATGTATGAAATTGTGAAATTATAAATATCAACTAATTAACTAAAAAGAAAAATGACTTATTCTTTTGAAAGATGAGCTACTGTTGAGTTCAGATTCACCACTTAGATTTGTTTACTGAGATATTATATAAGTGAATCTCTGCTGGTCACTGAACACAAATTTCTAAAAGCAGACACTTTGTAGTTGCTTGTGATGGAGAGCAGAAAGAAAATGCCTATAAGAAACTTAAAATTTAATATGGTAGGGAAACATGTATTACAGTGCAAGACACCCCAATCTTAACGTTTGGTATGTATTGCATTATCATAATATACTTAGTGAACGTGCAAAAATTATGTACATTCTTTAAATGTAGGGTCTTCCTGCACTGTATAAGCATGTCTTGAATTTTTAAGATCTAGAAATCTTCTTTCTGTGGCCTTCTGTGTTCTGACGCTAGTACATATGGTTTTGTTGTGCCCAACAGCTAAAAAAAAAAAAATTGAACTTCAAATAACACAACAATATCTTATGAATTATGCATGAAGAGATTTAAAAAGTCATATATATTATTTAAAAATAATTTTAATATTTGGATTATGAATTGGAGGGTGAGGTTATATTTTTTAGATTTAAAAATAAAGATAAAAAGTAGGCATTGGTAGAGGCAGATTAGATATTCTATGCACAGGCACAAGTATAGAAAACAAAGAGATGGTTATGGCTGTGTATATCTCTGCAACTATGGCAATTTGATCCTGTCAGACGATATATGCTTGGGTTCCTTGACACAAGACTACTCTTGGGACACTGGGGCTTGGTAAGGCAACACAGAACATGTGAGCAGTTATGACAGGATGTTTTGAGGACACAGTCCTTGGTAATATCAGTGAGAATACAGCAGAGGAGATGAAACAAGTGTGATAAGTGACTGCCTGGATTTGATGGGTCAGGGGAATTGAAATGTCAAAGATGATACAAGTTTGAGAAATTAGCTTCAAGTTGGAGCTTTTATTTGGAGAAGGCATATGAGAAATAAACTCAGCTATAAGGTCTAGAAAAGAAGTTGTGTTTTATTTCTTGGTCAAAATATTTTCTTCTGTTGATATACCTTATGCATAAAAACGATTCATATGGTCAAAGCATTTGAAAAGCTGACTTAAATATTTGCATGAAAGGTATGCATAAGAAATTGCTTTGATTTACAATTCCAATAGATCATTTTGAAAATACACCTTCTGGAGTTCCATACTTTAAAATATACATTTATTTATTTAAAAATGACTTATGAATATAGTCCATTAAGTTCATTTATTGTTGTCTATATATGTATGTGCTTAGGGACTGATCACTTGGGATTGGATATCCTATAAAAGGGATTGTCCCTAGAAAAGAGGAAAGACTGATTCTCTTTAGCAACCATTAACTGCATAATTAAACAGAGGTAATGATCTTGAGATGGAACCTAGGGGAATATGGAGTTGGAAAGGTAGAGAGGGCAGCAAAGAAGTGATATGCTACATATGTATAAAATTCTCAAAGGCATCTAAATAAAAACTGTTAAATTGTGTGTATTATGTGTGCGAGTGTCTGTGTATGAGTATGTGCAGGTAAGTGTAGGTGCCGCCAGAGGCCAGAGGTCTTGGAACTCCTGGAGCTGAAATTACATGCAGTGGTGAACTACCTTACATGGATGCTAGAAACTGAACTCTGTTTCCTGGGAGACCACTGTGTAATCTTAACCACTAAGCTGTTTCTCTAGCACCTGGAATCTCACATATTTTAAGAGACAATGTTTCAAATAGTGTCCATTGGTGAAAACTAAACACAAGTAAATTATAAAAAAGGGGTGAAACCACATGCTTAATTTGTCCTCGGGAAACAAAGTCTGCCATTTCTACCAGTTCCTTTTAAGTTGGTGCTGTCTGCAGAGAATTTAACTCATCCTTCTGCTGTGTGGTTGCTTCCATAACCAAATTAGGGCACTTTTGGACATTAGCTGGATTGTAATGCAGAGAAGAAAGAGAGGAGAAAAGAAGAGTTATTAACAAAAGCAGAGGAGACAATAAATAATTCTGCAGTTGGTCAAAGTGGTCAAAGGAGGTCATACTCAGCTAAACCTAATTATTCCTGATAACCTCCTAGATACCATTCTTGATACCAGTCTGCCACTGATTTCTGTAATGACTTCATTATCCTTATTAACACTACCTTAGTGTTTTAGTTTCTGGTAGTCTTGGCTAAGACCTACGGATTCAAGTTGGTTGACTATGAGCTCCAGGTTGAATACTTTAACCTATGTAATCTTAGTCAGTTTACCTATATTCTGCTCATACACCTCCATTCTCCTTCTATAGACTGGGCATGTTTAAACTTTTGGCTAGAATATCTTAGAGACTGAATTTGAATACAGCCATAGTTGTAGGAATTGCCGAATGGAATTCTCCATCTCCCTTCTCAATAACTAGTAGCTGATTTTAACCACTACTTATTTATACTTAGCACTTTAGTATAAAATATTGCATATTATTTTCTATGAAAAATAGAGACAGCCTGATTTTTGCTCCCCTTGGAAGTGATGTGATGCAAACATATCTCAGTAGGTTTACTTCTTTCTAGTGCAAGCCTCACAAAGAGACTTAGGTTTTTACTGAAGTGTTAGACCTAAAACTCTCAATTCCATTATAAGAATTCAAAAGCTAGTTTATTCATTTACCATTTTAATGAATTTACTCATCTCATTAATTATAGGCCATCATAGCACAATGTTCATTTTCTTCTGAGGTTGTAGAAGCTATACTGGAGAGGGCGTATGCATTATCACCGGTTAATGAAAAGACATTAAATAACAGTTCAATTTGGGGGAACAAATGCCTGGAGTATGACCCATCAAATTTGAATGAAATTTCTAGTATCAAAAATGATAATTTGGAAGCCATTTAGACTAGACTGTCTGCTGATGGTTAAGATTAAGATTAATATTTTTAAGTGGTCTTCATGGAAATAATGTTGACTTTTTCCAGCTATAAAACATTTCTACAGGTGTGGAAATGTCATGCCCATGATGATGGCAATAAGTAAAATTCTGGTGTGTCCATTAGGAAGGGTGTGTCCATTCTTTAGTTAGTGCATATCTGGGAACTAACACACCCACTATTATCACTGTTTGTGAGGAAAATTATAATATCAAACTCTGTACAAGCCATGCTGACAGTCCTCTACCAAGGCTACACATAGCTGTATCCAACAGCTTAAACATACAGACTTTCTCATGGCAGCTGCCCAGAGAATCTGCTTGCCACTAGTGGCCTGGAAAGGAACAGATGGACTGAGGGCTGGAAGGTTGGGTAGGAGGGAAGGTTGCAGGAGGGAGGAGAGAAGGAGAGAAGGAGAGGAAAGAGTTTATAAACAGTTGACACATAAGGTCTGCTGCTTCACTGGAATCACTAAAGATGGTCAGAAATGCCCTGGAGTTTAAAAGCTGTCTGCTCGTCTCAGCCTGCAACTCCCTTTATGTCTGGCACTATTCTCCCTGGAGATGCAGTCACAAAGCAGTGTCTGCACAGTGAATACAATTAAAGGAAAGCCTCTGGAAATGTCCAAGGGAAATTAGATAACGTGCTTTGATGCAGGGATTTGGAGTTTGAAGGTGAAAGAAGACAGAAAAGATATCAGAAGCCTGTGTGTGCTTTGCTCTGGTTTGTATTAACATTCTGCTAATGTACCTTTGAAAGTTCTCCACTGAAGTCTATTTGCTCAGTATTTCTCAAGTGTTATCAGTTATTTCACATGCTTTATATTAAAGGAAATCTTAAAGTTAGATTGCTCTTGTACAAGAATGTTGAGTCATCTTTTTCCTTTACATTTTATTAATCAATGAAAGGAAAACAACTACTTACTTGTTGTTAAGATTAGAACGATTGGTTCTCTTTACAGCCATGGAACATACAATCTCTATTCATTGAGCAGTAAAGCTTACTTTTGACTTGGTTCATTACAACCACTGTATCCAGTGGACAGAGATTTCCTGGTAGACATGTCCACAATTCTCTCTGCTTCTTTTATTGCCCTTTTCTGTAATATAATGATTGTATTTTTCTTTGTAGAATGCAGTGACTAGCATGACTGACTCTCATCAGTAGAGCAAGTTGGTCTTGCTCTTTACACTTTCTGTCCAAGGGTCCACAGAGCTACAGAGTAAAAATGGTAGGACAGAGCAAAGGGCAATGTTAAGGTGGAAAATGTAGAATTATTTCCATCAGTTAGGTCCGTAGTCATATGTCTGTGGGAACATCTTTGTGATTAGTAATAGATATGAGAAGAACAAGCCCACTGTGTGTGACATGACCTCTGGGCAGGTGATCCTCGGTTTTATAAGAAAACAAGATGAACAAGCCATGGGAAGCAAGACAGTGAGCAGAACTCCTTTATGGTCTCTGCATCAGCTCCTATCTCCAGGTCCCTGCCCTGCTTGAGTTCCTGCACTCATTGCTTTTGATGATGAACTCTTTGTTATATGAAACTGTGTGAGTGAAATAAAGTCTTGTCTCTCCAAATTGCCTTTGGTCATGGTGTTTCATCACAGTAGTCGCAGCCCTATGACACAGTGTGGCCAGCTAGCCTCCCTCTATCTGCCATTCTCCCCCTGCTTGTTGATGTGTCTTCTGGATTACAATGGATTGTATTCCCTGACCTGTAAACCAAAATAGACCATTTCTCCATGATGTCACTTCTTGCCAGATAAATATCAGGAAAAACACAGATTGCTTCAGGTTAATTTTTATGGAAATAAATGTTAACCATTCAGAGATTCTAACCAGATTTTATCCTCATAGCTTTATACATCCCCCTAATTAATCATACACTTCAGTTTAGTACTGATACAGTGGTTTATTTGGAACTGAATATAGGATGACAACTAGTATCAGAAATTGGACAGTGAAACAGGGTAATATGCTCCTATATCATAGAGTAGAGATAAATGGTTTTTATTCATCCTAAGACACAGAAAAGCTTCTCTGAAGGGCAGATTAGAAAATACACTTAAAATTTCAACAAACATCAAGCCTTTCAAAACATGTGTCATTATCTTATCCTCAGGTGGGTAGGTCATGACCTTGGGTATAGTGATTATAAAACCAAAGTTCTAATAGAGAACTAATGATGAGAAGAATTATCTTCTTGATAAATTGTTCTGACAGCTTATTAGTCATGCTACTGTAGAAAGACCATGAAATTTAGATTCAATTTCCTTAAGTTTGAATCTCTTTCGTGCAAGATCACATAACTTCTGTATGTTCCAACTTTTTCACATTTAAGGCAGTTAATAATAACAACATGTATTTTTGTTCATGGCTTTTAAAGGGTAGCTATAAATTGATTTTTGTTTGTTTGTAGGGTAGGTGGGCCACGTCACCAGATGAGCACAGAAATGGTGACGTGGAACACACTTGAACTCCAGGAATCTCAGAGATTTGAGATAGCAGGAGGAGGGATGCTCCTTCCCTACCTCCATACCTGCTCCATGCATGTGACCATGACCCTCAAGTGAGGTGACCACAGGCAGTCAGTCATATAACACAGCACCTTGAATTCCTCTTCATGCTAATGAGATATCTTAATAGCCTCAGTCTTCAATGACCTTCTCTTCCTAGATATTCTAATATATTTCTGAAAAATTATACAATTCCTGGTTCACCCTGAATAAAGCATATGCATCCAAATTCACCCCTAAATGTGAACAAGCTAACATTGTCTCAGAGAGCTGCTTCATTGAAGATCACCATGGGAGTCCTATCTGGCTATGGGATGCCATAAGAGCACTAACCCACTCACAAACCTTTGACCCCAAATTTGTCCTGTTGAAAAAAAATGCAGGAACAAAGATGGAGCAGATACAGAGGGAATGACCAACCGATACCCAGCCCAACTTGAGACCTATCCCAATGGGCAAGCACCAATCCCTGATATTATTAATGACACTCTGTTATGTTTGCAGACAGGAACCTAGTATACCTGTCCTCTACGAATTTCTACTCAGCAGTTCACTGAAACAGTTGCAGATAACCACAGTCAAACGTTGTACAGAGGTCAGGAAGACACATGAAAGAGCTGTGGGAGGGATTAAAGACACTGATAGGGAAAACCAATAGAGTCAACTAACCTGCACCACTGAGAGCTTTCAGAGACTGAGCTACCAACCAAAGGGCATACACAGGATGGACAATGTCCTCTAGCACATATATAGCAGATGTGCAGCTCAGTCTTCATGTGGGTCCCAAACAAAGGGAGCAAGTCTATTTGAGAAGCTGTTGCCTATATGTGGAATGAGTTCCACAACAGGGATGCCTTGTCTGGCCTCAGTGGGAGAGGATGCACCTAACCCTGAAGAGACTTGATGTGCCAGGGTGGGGGGATACCCAGGGCTTCCCACTCTCTCAGAGGTGAAGGAGAAGGGTGATGGGAGGAGGGACACTGTGAGGGGTGGACTTGGATGTAATCAAATTAAATTAAATTAAATTAAAACAAAGATTGCCATAAGAAAGGCCTTCCCTTAAATGAGCCTGAACACTAAGGCTCCCAAAGTTCTTCTGTCTCTCTGGCACTCAGCATTTGTTCCAAAGAAGACCAAGATCCTGTTTGTCCTGGACCTCATACTCCCCTTCTGGCCGGGCATAGAGCAACACTCTGAAGCCCCAAAGGGAGAGTGGACCCAGTTTCAGACTTTGCCTTGTCCTCTCTGAGCCAGTGAATCAGCAGCACCTGGACACCACCAGAGGAGAGACAGAACATTTGTTATTCCTTTTTTGTCTTGTTTTGTGTAAGACAGTGTTTCTTTATGTAGCTCTGGTTATACTGAAGCTCACTATATAGACCAGGCTGTCCTCAAACTAATAGAGATCTGAATTGTATGAAGGGCTTTATAGACTCTCAAAACAAAAACAACTGCACCAATGAGCCAATAGGGAGAGGAATAGAAACAAATAAACCAATTTGTCTTCTCAAACAGAAGACAGCAATTACCTTGCATCCCATCACTGATAAGAGTTATTCCTTCCTTCACTTCCAAATACTCTTTCCTCAGAAACTTCCCCCAAGCTGAGGTTTGTGCTTGGCAGACATCTGCCTGCCTCTAACTCCCAAATGTCACGATGAAAGACTTGTGCTACCATACCTGGTTATCTAATTATCCTTAATCTAGTACCTTCAGCATCACCTCAGAGTTCATTATATATACAGAATTTTTTGTCCAAACTTGTACTAATAAGGTTTTGTTGCTGTGATAAACATTATAGTAAAAAGCAACTTGAGAAGAAAGGGTTTATTTGAATTATAGGTCATAGCTCATTGTGGGGTGGTGGGCTCTGAGAGGCGGCTGGTCTAGTATGCCTTGAACACTGAAGACCCTCCAGTGATAGAAGGAGTATGGCCTTGCTCCTGGGCCCTAGTTCCTTTCACATAGCTACCGTCCCTTCCACAGATAGGTTTGTAGCCATCTGTCACCCTCATCTCACAGGTAGAGTGTGTGACAACAGGTTCAGAGCCTCAAGGCATCTCCATATTCATGAGATACCTAAAGGCCAGAGTGCATAACTAATTAAGCATTCCTTCCCAGACCTTCCTGCTTGCAAAAGGTGTTTAAACTTAGGCCCACCCTGAGAATTGTTTTTCCACCATGACAATAAACATTTTAAGACCATGGACTACCTCTCCTCTTCAGGGACGCTGTGGGGAACTGTGGAGAAGGTCTTCAACTACAGAGCTGCAGTTTAATCTCCTGCCTATGACCTCTCTATGTTCCAGCCCTGGAGACCCAGCCAAGACACAGCCAAGTAAGTCTCGACCAAGAGTCTTATTCCCCTAGGGAACTCTGGGGGGTCTGGCCAGTTGACACTGTTGCTCCCTCCATGGGACTGCAAACCGGAGAGCTGTTTTTGTTTTTTTTCTTGACAAGTATAGTTATTGAGTATTTGATGAATAAAATTATGAATAGGACATTGGGGGAGTATGAGGACTTCTGAGAAAACATCAAAGAAGACTGTTTTTCTTGTTCACCTCAGCTAGAGTCTGAAAACAAGAAGATAAAGAACAGGTCAGGTAAGACAAGTAAAACTGTCTGAGGGGAAAGGGGCAGCTCATAGAGGATACCATACCAAGAGTTGAAAACATTTGTGATTGTCTTACCGTACCCAGGGGAAAAGCCCTGGATACAATGTGTAGAACCTGTCTGAATCAAATGTACAGATTCTTATTTGAACTGTTCATTTTTAGAGTTTCTTTTTCTCACAAAACTTACTTTTACCCGTCCTTGTTTAACATAGATTCCTAACTCAGCACTCCATTATACCACTCAATTTATCTGTATCTAGTTCTACATCCTTCAAGAGATTAAGATAAGCCCAAAGATGGTTTACTTGTTTCTCTGTTTTCTTGGTTTTATTTGCTTTGATCTTTGTGTCTTCAGGATATGAAAGGATGATGTCTATGGAGTATGGTCTTTAGAGAACTAATTTTTGAGGTGTCTTACATTTTAAGGACAAAGTGTTACTAGATAAAATATGGACAATGAGGCTAACAGAATAAATACATTTTCTTTACTGTGCTGGAAATAAATTTTTACTTTAAAAAAATTTCCAAGCTGAGAAAAAGGTTGGAAGTTGTGCAAGTTTGGTTCACCCGAAGTCCTTAGTGTAGAGTGAAAAATTATAAAGACCATTTTATAAAATATATACAGGCTCACTAGTTCCAAGAAAGCAAAACTGAATGTAAGATTCCAGGCCTTTCACTGCCCCGGGATACATTCCTCAAGCCTCAGGGAAGAAAATCCACCTGTGGGTGGGGTAGGCCCAAAGCAGGAAGACACATTCCTGGCCACAAAGAAAGATGCAAGACATCTGGGTGGTTCCAAGAACTAGCTAACTTTCCACTGATCTTGGTTACCCCTTCCCCCCACCCCCTTGAGGTCTTTTCCAGTGTTACAGCTTGCTGAGTTCAAAATTTATAAAACAACCAATCATGCGTAACTGCGTGAAAATTCCTTCCTTTCCCCACCCCTTACTATAAAAAGTTCCTTAGCCCACCACTCCTGCGAGAGTGTGCAGTTTGAACACTGGCTGCCTGCTCTCTTCCCTAATAAACCTCTGCTGATTGCATCCAGGTCTTGGAGTTTGTGGGTGTTCACGACTTCCCGAGACTTGATTAAGGGTCTCCCTCATTTGGGAGTCTTCATTTAGCACATACTAAATCATTTTGTGTTCATGTGTATATAAATGTCCTGTAGAGGTGCAGTCTAGGTTTTGGAAAACCATCCTTTCTTTTTTTTTTTTTTTAAACAACTGGTTTCATTATGAATCTTCACATATGAATGCTGTGTGTGCTGTATGAGCCTTGGGAGCTGCTGCCTAAGAGACTTATGATCAATCTATCCCATATGCATGCCTATTGAGAACTGCTGACATTGAGAATAATATAAATGTATTCACAAAGGCCATGAATAGATGTAAAAAGATGGTGCATCTGCACTAGACAACCGATAGATGCCTATAGGACATAGCACAGAGCTTGAAAATGTTCAGGTCTCAGTAAAGATACATGAATAAGTTAATAAAAGATGCTTAGAATGTGTGCTAAATAATAATAAAAAAATGTTCTACAAGTCCAGATGGGGAAAGCTATGTGACATGATTTAATCTGATTGGATTTCTTTAAGGAATCTTTGCCTTGGGAAATAAATAGAATCCATGGAGACAAAAGCCACAAAAATTTAGAAGAGCGAGAAATAACACTTGCATCCCTCTGCACAGAATAATAGTGCCTTAATGAGTCTAAGTAATTGAAATGATCCAAGCTCTGACAAGATTTGGAGTCTTGGAATTCCAGGCATGTTTTAATTTGGTCAATAGATATGCATGAAATAGTAGTTGGTTTAGTAGATAGCCAAAGTGTGGCCTCACAACAATGTTAATCAAAGCAATGTTAATTAGTTAATTAAAACAAAAGTGGAAAGTGATAGTTTCTAAAATTAAGTCAGCAGCAACAATATTAATCATACTACAACTCGACCACAAGCCCTAGGGAGCGTTTTCTCTTCTACTAATTTAGCCATGAAAGGCTTACTGAATATTAGAAACCCAACACCATGTGCCTAGAAATTCACAATCTTATAGACCCAGAACTAAAGCATATGAGGTTTAATGATTTATTTAGATCAAAAGTAGTTTTGCATTCATTTGTCAATTTGTGGCTGAAGTGAAGGTCTTAAACAGAAGCCTGACATTATCCCCTTGACAATGATTTGCTGCTGTACCATGTCACATGTAAAATTAGTGTCTAGAACCCAAATGTTAATCACAGGGAACTCTATACATTGAAGGCATAAATAGCATGTTTCTATTAAAAACAGCTGTAGTGACTCATTCCATTTAAATAAGACTCTTTGCTATTTATGTGAGCTGAATGACTTTCTGGACCCTCTCCTTTGTGCTCTAGTGCAAGCAAGCTTCACTTCCCAGAAAACTGCTGGATAAGTTAGAATGAGCTGTGCTCCTTCCTAAGGAGCCCGAAGAGCTCAAAGTCATTCTCATTCCACTACCAAAGGCAGAAGTTGGCCCATATTGGTTCCTTCTCACTAACAATGAGCCACCCTTCAGACACCTTATGCATGTTTTCTGTTTAGGCTGCCATGATGTTTTCCACAACAAACCATTCGAAACATCATTTATTCATAACATTAAGGGGGTGTTTAAAGGTCTAAATGTAACTTTAAAATTGTACATATAATTTCTTTTACTTTAAAAAAAAATCCCAAGCTGAGAATTTTGGACATGGGCACTTTTGTTTCATCTGCTGTTTGTGCATGGACTGAATCACTTTGTGTGCATGTGTATTTACAAGACTGGATGTGCTGTCTAGGTTTTCTCAAATCATTCTTTTGTCTTTTTAAAACAACAGGTTTCATATTGAGTGAATTCATTATGGATTCACATGTGAATGCTGTGTGCCTTGCTCATATACACCCCGTTTCCTTCACTTGACCCTCCCTTTCCCTTTCACTGCTTTCCTGGACCAGCTCGACCTTAGCATCTTTTCAACTTCCAAGATTCATGTTACACACACAGGGGAATGGAAATTCTGAGCAAGAGTGTGCATATTATCAAAACCTTGGTGCTGTTTTTCTGAGTTTGTTAAATCGTCTCTTTTTAAAAAGTGATTTTTATTGTGACATCTTCACATGTGAACATCATTTACTTTGCTCATATTCATCCCATCCATTTTTCTCTCTTTTTCTGCTTTCCATCTCCTAAGGATCACCTTCTTCCCCTAAGTAGTATCTACTTTAACTGCATACACACACACACACACACACACACACACACACACACACACACTCCTTTATTGATAAATTAGTTAATGGTCAATGTTTTGGCATAAATTACTGATACCCTGTAATCATATTTAGATATTTGTTTGTATGTGCATGCATGTGTGCATTTGCATGTATGCTATGAATCCTGTATATGAGTGAAAATGTGGTATTTGTTTTTTTAAGTTTGTCAAATTATTTTTTTACAAGTCAGTTCTCTTTTGGACATTCCTTAGAAATGCTAACAGATTTTACAAAGAATATATTACAGGTTTTCTCTGTGTTCCTAGGTATATAGCTATTTCCAACATATAGATTTTTCTGCATATGTAAGAGGGTTATTTCTGTTGTCAAATATGTTCTTGACATGAGTTATTGTCTGAGGGTACTCTAAAATGCCACTTTCTGCATTTTTCCTTAACAAATTCTTATGGTATTTAATGTTCTGGTTCTATTTTGTCACTTTTTAAAATGTCATAGATAACTGTCTTGGGATGGACAAGTGAGTAAGTATGGATTCTATTATAATTACAAAATGTGATGATCATTTGTCTCAAGAAGCACACTAAATTTCTTTCTTTCTAGTCAGATCAATTATAGCTCTTTTTACCTGGGTTACTATTAGAAACTATCAGAATGTCTATGGTAACCTATAGATAAATATCATTGCACCTGAAATATATAAACTCTTCAAAAAGGGAATACTAAAGAATAAATTGTCAAAATTAGAAAAAAATGTAAGCATTTGTCAAATATGTATACCTACATGGATATAATAACTGGAGGTCAGGCCTCTATCCCCACCTTGGCAGAATTAGATTCACCATGGCCCTTCTATAATTGGAGAAGGGAGGAGATGTTAGGAACAGCCGTGCTTATACACCAAAGGCCTAAAACCAGCCATAAGCTTAAAGTCAGCAATAGGCCTGACATACACGCCTGCTAATCACAAAGTCTTGGGTCTGTGCGGAACAACACTAAAACAGATGGCTATAAGCTATCGTAAACAGGCAGCTTTGTGGAAATTTACCAGCCTGAGTAGTCACAGACCTTGTAAATAGGCAGCCTTGGTGGATAGTACCAACATAGACAAGGACAAGTGAATCATAGGCAGAGTCATAGCGACCTGACCCCTGAACCCAGCTGATACCCTATTCTGAAGATATCTGTACTCTCCCTGAACACCTATGCTTCTGTGTCATCTCCTTCCCCACATCATGCATTTTTCTGTTTATAACCCCTTTGTTAAAAAGTAAAACTTATGATTTTGATAATAAAAAAATAAAAATAGCAAAAACAAACAGACAGAAAGAGGATGGCAAGAATGCAGGCCTCTTTATCAAGAAGAATGTAGAAAAGACTTGGTTTCTGAAAACTGTTTGATAATGTTTACCTGTTATCTTCAATAATGCCTATAATACTCACAGACATAGAACAAGTTCCAGAGAAAACAGAGATCCAACTGATTCTGTTAATGAATGCCCTATTTAAGCTCACAGAGAACAAGAAAGACAATGGCTGGAGACCCAGAGATGCCCTCATAGAGACAAGATCACCTGGGATGCCTATGCTTAGACCCTAAATCTGAAGCAGATGATATCAAAACAGCATATTTCCAAGTCCAAATTTTCTCTCATATAATTTCTGTCAACATGGTTTTATCTTTGCTGACATTTAAAGTAACAAACTCCAGAAAGACTTGACATGAATATTTCAATTCTGAAATAGTCTAGAAGTAATTGTGCAATTTATCATAAAATAAACATTTAAAAATTTCTTCAGTTTTATGTTATGCAAGCAAAATGTAAGAAATTTCAACATTCTGTTCCTCAAAAATAAAAGCAGTGCCCAGTGCCCCAAAATGCAGGTACGCAGCAGTGCCATGTATACTAGCAATGAGTAATTGAAATGGGATGAGAATGCTGAGTGACATCCCTTTTTATTGTATTAGTATTACTTTCATGAAATTTATTAATACATGAAACAAGCTGGACTGGATAGTTATATGTCCAGTTTACAGAAGCTAGATTCACTGGAGAGGAGGGTGTCTCATATAAATAAATGTCTACATAGGATTGGGATATAACCAAATCTGTGGAGTGTTTTCTTAGTAAATGTCTGATAACTGATGGGTTAGCCCACAGTGGTGCAGAAATCTTTGGGTTCTATAAGAAAGAAAGCTGAGAAAGTCATTAGGTAACTATGTCTGACCCAGTCCATGTTCCCTTTGCCAACATTATACGATATTGCTCACTATTGACATTGGTGATCCATCCCCCTCCCCTCCAAAAATAGTATATATAGTGCTGTGATTCTTAATGAACTTGCTTGTCATAAGACAAAGTATATGAAAGACTTCTTGATTCCATATTTTGTCTTCTCAATTGTTTATCTTCTTTATCTTTCTTATACCCTAGCACCTCTTTTTCAGATCCTGTCACTGAGGAAGTACCTGTGAGTTCAGGTCAACATAAACATAAAATAACTTGATAAGTCTCTTACTGGGATTATGTTGAATCTACAAGTTATTTTAGGAAAAATAATCATTGTGAAACTGTTGAATATTTCTTCTGTCCATGAACATAGAAAAATCTAAGTATTTGGCAAGTCTTTTTCCTCTTTCTTTAGTGTTTTTAGTTTTCTTCATATTGCACTTATAATTATATTGTTAGATTTATTTCTCTGAGTCTATTTTTGGTATTAGTATAGATAGTCTAATTGTTATCTTGCATTTTGGAGTTCAAGGTACTGCTGGAAGAAGAATAAAATTCTATACTTTCTTGTTGCATAATATATAAGGGCAGGAACTCAGTGTTTATTTCATGCTAAATTATGACACTATTTTGAGTATATTACTTTGTTACAAACATATATGTTTACATATAAGATATATATTTATATATATGATATACAAATATCTTATATAGAATTTAGACAAAGCATACATATATGAATATAATCTATTGAGTCCACTTAGTATTCTTTGTATCATTTTGTGGAGCTTCTGTCCAGTGAGGATTGGATAGTCTCTCAAGAAGAAATAACCTAATAACAGTAGTGTAGGCTATCTCACAAGTGTCCTATCTTGATTAAGACATATAGGCAATGGATGGCTGCTAAGAGAAGGAGAATTAGTCTCTCTTCTGTATTTTTACTGATGTGTGCTAGCTTATTCCAACTCTACTCACCAAGATTCGAAAAATAGCTATACTGCAATCCTATGAGATGCTAGGTAATGAGAGAGAAAAAGAGAGAGAAAGAGAGAGGGGGCATGGAGGCAGAAGTTCACATGTCTCCACCAGTCAAAGATAGTTTACATAGCTAGGTTGGGTATTGGGTTACACTTCTGAGTGAGCATTACCATACTTACAAAGCCCTTGATTAACACTTAAAAAATTGTATAAAAGCAAAATGGAAAAGGGGGCACGAGATAGTGGTTTTCTAGGGAGGGGAAATGGGGAAAGGGGATGGCATCTGAAATGTAAATAAAATATCCAATAAAAAAAAAGAAAGAAAGAAACCCCAGTGTAAAGAGAAAATATTATCTTAGATGTCTTTGCTTATTTTTCAGCATCTTCCAGTAGTTTGAAGATAGCTATTCAGTCCTAGATCGCATTGAAGAATCAGACTAACTTTGCCTTGTATGCATATACCTTTTGAAATAGGATTACCTCAGAGTAAAGCTACAAGATGTTTTCTGTTGTTCTTTCAATTTCTTTCCAGTTCATTTTGCCCAGTTTTTTTTTTTTTTAAGAAAACAGATTTTTTCTTGATCTTTTCTTTTTCTAGAAAAAAATAAGTGAGTAGAAACTTATCCTTTTTTACCAAAAGCGTATGCATTTGCTATATCTGTCCTTAGTATCATGCAAGCTGAGGAGGTCTCACATACATGGTAAGGCTCATCTTTTTGTAGAAAAAAATTAAAAGATTTTAAATACACTATGGGGTAAAATTGCTTTAAGGGTTTCTTGTATTAAATGGCCTTTACACTTCAACTAAGAAATGATTGGGAAGAGTTAATTAATGAATGATTAGTAGTTTTACTACAAGATTTGACAGCATTTACCTCTAAGCAAAGAATAGAAGTTTCTCAAACATTACTTGACAAAATAATAATTTTTTTTCAAGGAAGAATTTGTGAGGAATTTTACAAAGAGTGCACTAGTAAATGCTCCACTTTCATGAGCACAAGCCGAGATCCAAGTTAAAAACTGCTCCATCACACGTAAGTCATATAGTGATGAATCAGTCTTCTAATGATGCTCAGCCTCCTGGTCCTTATCTGAAAATTGGAATGGATGAATGCTGATATTTGCCATATTTCAAGACACTTTATTCACGTTAGATGAATAATATATATGAACAATTCTGTAAAGTGAGCAGAACATAGCAAATGGGCAACAGGTGAAGACTTCTGGTTTATATATACTCTTTAAACTACCGTTGTATTTCCTTCCCATTCTCTCTTTCTTTACCAGTGTCCTCATCTTTTTCTATTATTCCAGCCATTATTGCTACTGTGCATTACCATTTTCTGTTGTAGATAAAATTCACCAGCTTATGCACTGAAAACTACCACATAATTTTCTGTCCAGTTTATTTTATAAACAATGTCATGTTAAAGTGACTATTTTCTTAGTTTATGGTAGATATTTGTATAAGTTTTGTTTAATGAGATATAATGACCATTTTTCAAATAAGATTCTGACAAGACTGTTTCCTAACAAGTAGAACCAGTTTATGGAAATCTGAAAAGGGTTCTTGCAATTAAGCCTGATCCCAAAAAGCTTTCTATTTCTTGACTGCTTTCTATATGTTGTTACTAAACATTAGCATATTACTTTAAAATAAGCTTATTATGTACTATTTCATAGTTTATTGAACATATTAAAATAGCTCATTCAAGTTGATACTGTTATAAAAGCCAGAAATAGTTCCTCATACAATGCTACTGAACGTGTATTGTCCCCCCTCTCTACTTCTTCTTCAAGAGGATATATTAACTGATGAATACAGTCATTGAAACTTTTGCATTGTTTCAACATTCTTTTTTCTAAGGCATGCAATTATCATTCTCTTTAAAACAGAGAGGCATCTATACTGTTGCCTCAGTATAGGTGATGGGTGATGAAGGGATGCATAGAGCAACTAAATAGAAAAATCATGACTCAGACCCAATCTTAACTAACAGGAATTTGTGTCTTCATAATGAAGTGAAAGGGTGTAAATCAAGGTAGAGCCAGCAAAGGAGCTTCTTATGCATAAAGAACCCATTCTTAGGATTTTAGTTACCTACTGAAGACCTTCCTAAACCCCAACAGGTGGGCTCAATAGCACAAGATAGAATTAAATCATTGAAAAGCACAAATAGTAGCAGTAATTTAGAAGCTATGAAAATACTACAGACACTCTTTTTTCTTGTTCCCCACTATCTAAGTCTGATGGGACAAGGTGATACATACTGACCTTTACAAAATGGTGATTTGAAGGGGCGGTAAATTTATAAGAGTTGTGTCTTTCAATGTGAAAGAAACAGTATGTTAGTGCTTTGAGCATTTTGACTGTGCTTCAAAGAGGAACAATATTTTAGTTTAGGATCAGGTAGGAACAAGTGAGGAAAGAAATTTTAGGTCATATTTATCAATGAGGATTACAGTTTGAAAAGAGCAGCAGGGGTGGAATGCACTGCAAGAGGATGACAAGCTTCCTCTGTATTTTTTTTTTCTCTCCACATCAACAGCATATGCCAAAAAGAAAATCTCTCTATAATCAGATTATAGCCTAAGCTAGAATCACATGGACAGACAAGGCTTGCACAAGATTGCACAAAACAATAACATTTGCTCCCACATCTCTCTTCCTTTTTTTTTTTTCTTTTTTTTGAGATTGTAACACCCAATTGGACTGAATTCTAGATTCAGTACCATGAAGTACACGACCCTGAAAAGAAAACAAGTTGGCATATTGCCACAAGATCTTATATCTGATCATTTTAGAAAAAAAAGATTGACATACAATAATCAAAACATGTAAAATATCTCAGAGAAATACATCAGTGGATTAAAAACATGGTATTACCAATCCACTTCTTGATATTTGACTGATAATGATAGAAATCGAGGGGACATTTGTAACACAGAACAATGCAGGCTTAAAACTGCTTGGGAAAGTTAGTATGATCACTAACCACTAGTCAAGATCAGTGAAAGAAAAACAAAAACTAAACCGCAGTACATTACCACTGTTCTAAACTCATCAATTCATCAAATACACTAACATATCACTAATGACCTGCTTTTATGTGTGGAGTACCACTGTGAATCCAGCTAGGCACCAAGGATGGAGTAGAAAGGTAAACAAGGTTTCCACTCCCAGGGAGCTTGCTCTACTTAAAGTATTAAACAAGGTGTGCTAAACCTTATGGCAAAATGGTAAAGCTCTAGAAGAAGATGTATAAGGAATTTTTCCATAAACTTATACTGCACATTGGATGCCCTCTTAATTGTTGATTTCATCCTACTTTCAGGTAGTGAAGAATATTAGCAGCTAATAACTTAGTTCATTGAAATAACAGTCCTTATGACATGTTTAATATGTGGCATACACTGCATGCATATGTTAGGTACTTCTTGAACTCAGTGATAGCTGTACTTCCCCATATCCATTCATTACAAGGGGAACTGAATCCAATATGGTTAAGAAAATCTGACAAATGCTATACAGCTCAGTGATTTCTGCTGCTAGAATCTAGTTCTAGCGCTGTCTAGCACTAAAGTGCCTACTATGTGCTTTTATTCCTTACAGTCCATGATATAAATGACATGTTCCTAATTAGACATTTGAAGTCAATGAAATACAGAGAGAATATGGCAATCCCAGCATTCAAACAGAGAGAAAAAAAGAAAAAAACCCTGGTTACACAGTCAGTGTTCTTTGCCACACTACTCAATGCTGTCTCTCTAAGGAGCATTCTCTCTTGAATTCTCGGTAGGGAGACCTAGGTAAACAATTGCCTTTCCATGTCAACTTGTTTGCCTTATCATCAATTTTTTCCCCAGAAAACATTTATTTGAAAAAAGGGCTTATGGGAGAAAAGTTTGAAAAACAAATGTTTTAGCCATCCTGAAATGTTGATTTTGCAGAAGTTTCAGGAGTGTTTAATAGAGGCGTCAGGAAGGAAGGAGAGACATATGTGAGCAGGTTAGATATATGGAAGTGTATAAACCAAGACTCTTCTGGCATTTGTTAAAGAAGAAAATTATACGACTTAGCTTGTCATGTGTCTGACACAATCATGATGGCAATAGATGAAAAATGTAAGGTCATTAGAAAAGAACTGAATGAGGGGATGAGGTAAAGATACAAGTTAACTCCAACGGATCAGGCTTCATTGCTAAACTTCTCCAAGAATCTTACGGATCCTTTCAAACCTCAGCAGACTTCATATTCATCATCACTACTGCTCATGCTTTGAAGATGGAGGGATGACAGAAAAGACTTCCAGGGAGGCTAGATGGCAGTATATAAGAATAGTTTAAACAATATTATTTAGATATATGTCTTCACTTTGAAAGACACTTATTTTTTCAATTGAAACCTATTTAGCTTCCATTAACTTATCCACTATTTAGAAAGACTATGAAATGCCAGTAGAAATTTCCTGACAAGCTTTTTGGTAGGCACTTCCAAAGTAGAGGAAAATTTTATGTATAATCCACAGATCTATGAAATAGTACCTCCTTATTTACAACTCTCAGCAACTGGTGTAACACTTTTAATATCTTAGAATTTGTTCTCAAGAGTCATGATCTTCAGTTTGAATCTTGGGGACAGTTACAAGGGTAACACTCAAATTCACTTATGCATTGGCTGTTGGTTCCAGATCATTTGTGGACTAACTACTAGCTGTTAGCTGCTGTTAATAATACTTAACTTAGAGTTAGATAAGAATATAAGCAACAAAGAATTGGAAAACTAATGAATTTAGTACAGGTACATGCAAAAGTATTGTGTTGTTTCATCCTTTTGGGCTAGTAAAACATCTCCCATAAAGTGTTCAACTTGCCCATTTTAACTAAAATTTAACACACCTCTGTTCCCTTTACCCTTCTGAATAAAACTTGCCTTATCGAGTAACTGTTCTATTAGTAATCTTGATTCTTGTGTTTCTAACTTTAGCTTACATAACTGGACAACACTCGATCAACCCTACAATAAACATTGTGAAATGGACTCAAAGCCTGAAGCACCTGGACTTCTCTGGTTTCCATCATGCAGACATGTATTAAAATGCTAGAAGGCTAATGCAACTGTTTTCCTAGCAGCCACGCCCTGCTATGCCCTCACAACTGTTACCTTAGGGTTTCCCCAGAGGAGCCCCTCCTCTTCCACAGATTGACGAGGCTGCTGGATCTGCTGGCAGCGGATGATGACTTGCCATCTCCTACGTGCATGCGCACCACTGTAGAGGTTGTGAAGGCGCTGCGCACATTCCTCTCAGGTTTGGCTAGGATGATGTACACCTTTGGCACAAACATGCAACCCAGGGCCACCGTGGCACTGAGACTGACTGAGAAGCACATGGTGATGATTTTGTAGTTGCTGCCAAAGTAGATTGGCACGAATGCCAGCCATATGATGCAGGTTGTGTACATGGTGAAAGCAATATACTTGGCCTCATTAAAGTTGGCTGGAACATTTCTTGTCTTGAATGCATAGAACGTGCAACTCAAAATCAATAATCCATTGTATCCAAGAGGAGTAACAACCCCTAGGTTGGTGGTGTTACAAATCAAGTAGACTTCTCGAATGCTTGGATAGTCATGCATTATATCCGGAGGCTCCATGATAAAGAGGGCCACAATAATGCCCAACTGGATACAGATAAGAATGAAAGCGATCACTAACTGAGCACAGGCGCTCATGAATCTGGGCTTTTTCGTACAGATCTTCTTCTTGCTGCCAGCTAGAATCCTTGCAATACGGTTGGTCTTGGTTACAAGGGCTGAGTAGCTCATGGCTGGAGAGAGACCGATGCCTATTCTCTGAAGATAGCAGTAAATCTGCTTGGGCTTTGCAATGAGGCAGAAGGTACATAAGTAACCCAGGCAGATGCCAGCTAGGATGATGTAGCAGAGCTCCCTGCTAGAAGACTTGACCACTGGAGTGTCCCGATAAATGATGAAGATTACGGTAACAAACAGGGTAGCTAGCAGACCGAGGCAGGCAAACACCACAGCTGCAATGGGCTCAGGGTCACCCCAGCGAAGATACTGGACTGGGATCAAATCACAACCTGCAGAGACACAGACACATATGGAAAAAGAATGAGAGAAATGTATTTGGTTTACAAGTTTCCAATTTACAAGCAGTTGCTTTTGATCATTTCAGTCTGCCATTTACCTTTATAATTTCAATCTTTCATACAATTTATTCCTTCAAAGATTCATTTATGATAACGAATATTATTAAGTGCATGCTGTTTGAGACGGGCTGTCCTACACTTTGAAACAAAATGTTGACAATCATTTTTCCTGCCAACATAAAAAAAAATAATTGGGGTCTTTAAAACACTTGCATTTAACTGGAGTAAAGTCTATGGAGAAGTTCCATGCCTTCATGCTAAGCCAGGAGCAACTAAGGAAGCAACTACAACAGGGAAGTAACAAATATTACTATGTAAGAATGTGAAATTGTGTGGATTTGGGGAACAGATGTTACCTGTGAGAAAAGGAGAAATGAAAGAAGACTTCAGTGCAATAGTGTGGTTCATGCTCCCAGATGAGGCTGCACAGCAGGCCAGTGGGATATCTTGCAGGTCACAGAGTCACTATTAGGAACTGTGTAGAGGACTGGCCTGAATAGATTTGTGTGGATGCTTTTCAGACATGCTTTGTTTGATGTATGAAATCAGGCTGTGGACCAAGCTGCAAACTATTTCAGAGCCATCTAAAAATGTTTGAAAGATTCAGGAGTATATGAAAAATAAATGTGTGAAAGGTGATCAGCACTGGTAAGGAAGAGGTAAGATTAAAAGAAATCTTTGCTTTAGACGATAAGTGGATATTAGCCAAAAAGTACCGAATACCTAGGATACAACCTACAGACCGTTAAGAAGTGTAACAAGCAGAAAGGCCCAGGTGAGGAGGTTTCAATCCCCCTGAGAAGGCAGAAGAAAATAATCACAGGATGCAAAGGGAGGGAGAGACCTAGTTCAGAGAGTCAAAGGGGAGTGGAGAACAGGACCAGATACTAGGGTTGGGCAGGAGAGAAGCCCAGAGGGCCAAGAGAATGAATGGAAATAAGCAGCCTCAGGAGGATGGAAGGTGCAGAACCCTCTAGAGAGACCCGGGAGGTGTGGGACTCGGGACTCACTTGGGGTGACCTAAGCCAAAATGCTCAACATTGGGGCGAGGGAATGTGAAGAATCCACTTCCAGCGGATAGACAGGGCCTCAAGTGGAGGGACAGGTTTACTAACCCACAGTCAAAATTTCTGACCCAGAATTGTTCCTATCTAAAAGAACTGCAGGAACAGAAATAGAGGAGTGGTTTTTTTTGTTTGTTTGTTTTTATAAAAACCAAACACAAGAACAATTGGAAAATAGAAAGGAATGGTTCCCTATAACTCTACCTTTCTTGCATCACACATATCAGCATTTCAGGTTTTAGCTAGTGAGGCTACTGTAGGATCAATAACGTCACCTGCCTGACATCATCTGCACACTTTGCAAAACTACTTCTACTAGGAAACCTTATTTATATCTTCACAAATTGCTGAAAGATATAGCTTACAAATTTTGTGACTATTCCAAAGTAAATAAAAATCTGTGTATAAATTATATACATCTTTAATCTTAAACAAATACAATCTCACTGCTAATGCATAGATATGAACAGAACACAGTTAACTCAGGCACTAAGATCAACAGTTACTTAAAAGCTTCTACAGGGCAAAGGGTATCATCAGCTGGACAAAGCAGCAGCCTACAGAATGGGGAAAAAATTTTTCCCAACTCCACATCCAATAGAGGACTAATATCCAAAATATATAACAAATTTAAGAAACTAGATAAAAACCAAGAAAACCAAATGAGCCAATTTAAAAATGAGCCTCAGTAGCAGAGAATGCATCTAACCTCACAGAGACTTGATGTGCCAGTATTGAAGGATACTCAGGGGAACCTTACTCACTCAGAGGAGGAAAGGAAAGAGATGGGGGAAGAACAACAGTTGGGGGTGACTGAGAGTGGGGCAGTGAGAGTGACGTAAATTGAATAAGCAAAACAAAATTAAACAAAAAATAACTGGAGTACAGACCTAAACAGAGGATTCTCAAAAGAGGAAACTCTAATGGCTGAAAAACACTTAAATGTTCAACATGCTTAGCTATCTGGGATATGCAAATCAAAATTACCTTTGGATTTCATTTTACACCCGTCAGAAAGGCTAACATCAATAATACAAATGACACTTCATCATAGTAAGAACGTAGAACAAGCAGAATATTCTTCCATTGCTTGTGGAAGTTTAAATTGTACCTCTACTATTTAAATCAGTAAGATAGTTCCTCAGAAAGATGGGCATTGATCTATGTCAATATTCAGCTATACCCCTGTGGCAGGAATTTTCTGACCAATGTATTTGCAGCAGAGTTCTGTCATTGGACAGGGAAGAGGGAGGCAGAGCTAGAGGTTGGGAAGAAAGAGGAAAGGAAGAGAGGAGAGAGGTGAAGCTAGATGGCAGCAGATGTTACCCTTGTGTCTCCAGCAGTTATTCATATCAAGGTTAGGTAATTGAGATAACAATTCTAATTGTGTGGGCATCTTGTGTATTGAGTATTTGCTAGTATATAAAACCATTGGTTAATCTTTAAGCTTTAGAGTTTTACTTTACTGGGTTACTGGTAAGTGGATCCACCTACAACTGGGTAGTTATGACTGAAGAAAGTAGCAGCTCCAGGGACAAGAGAACCAGAACTGGAAGCACAGTGACTGGTCATTACAGGGGCAAGCTAGAGAACAGCCTGATGGAACCAGCTCGGGAGCTCCAGTTTTGCTGCAGAGCTTGCCGAGACAAATGGGCTTAGAGTGGGAACATGGCGGCCAGACCGGGAGCCAGTAGGACCAGCCTTTTTTTCCTAATGTTTATCGCTACATACCAGTCTTGGGCAAATACTCAAAAGATGTTTCATTTTATCATAGGGACACTTGCTCTACAGTGTGCAATGGTGTTCTATTCCTAATAGCCCCAAATTGGAAACAACCTAGATGTCACTCACAAGAAAAATAGGTAAAGAAAATGTGGTACATCTGCACAATGGATTACTACTAGCTATCAAAAATGTCATGAAAATTTCAAGCAAATGGATAGAACTAGAAAATAATCATTGTGTGTGAGGTAACCCAGACTCAGGAAGATACATATGGTATGTATTTACTTACTTGTGGATATTAGTCATTAAATAAATGATGACCAAGCTACAATCTATGTACCCAGAGAGGTTAATGTTATAGAAACTGCCTATAATTTATGAAGACAATACTAAGAATGTCTTGAAATAATGAGGGAGATGGAACCTCAACTGGGCATCTCTTTCACCAAATGAAACTCTTATTCAACTGGATTGTTGGCCTAAAGGTTCTCCTGAAAATATCCCAACTAACCACTCAAGAAAACATTCAACATAGTCAGTTGGTCTTCTTAAACTGGCAGCAAGGCCCCATTGCTAAAGACAACACTCACATAACTCACGGAATATAGAGAGATCGATCTGAGCCTCTATAGAATCTTTACCTCCACTTTCTAGTGTCTTTTTTATGTAAAGGTACTCTGCATACTACTAAAATAAAAATGTAAACATCAACCCAAATGCATAGTCTTTGATCTATAATTTGTCATTTCTGAAAAATATGTATGCTCATGCAACGGTGGCACAAATCTCAGGGGAGTAACCAGCCAATGTCTTACTTTTCTTAATCCCATGAGATGGAATGTATACCTGAAACTGCTTGCGTGACCAATAACCAGAGACTAGATACTCTAGAAATCTATGATAAAGCCAAATATAGGTCTACAAAAAAACCAAAAAATGATTGTTAATGATATTTTATTCTATTTATAAACCAGTGCCTAATTCAGCCATTATTAGAGAAGCTTCGTCCAGAAGCAAATGGGAAGAAATAGTGACCCACATACTGATATTATTCAGAACTAAAGAGAAAACTTGGGACGCACAATGCTAAATAGAATGTCTCCATCAAGTCCCTCACCTCAGAACTCAGGGTGTTGATGAAGAGCAGCAGGAGAACTAGGCTCTCCAAAAGAACTGAGCAAAGCTCATATAAACTCAGAGACTGAAACAGCAGTCACAGGGCCTACATAGGTCTGCACCAGGTCCTCGCATGTGTACTATAGTGCTCATTTTTAGTACGTTTATGGAACTCCTGAATGAGTGTATCTTTTGCCATTTCTTGAAGGCCTTTTATTCTCCTGTTGCCTTTTTTTGTCTACTCTGAAACGATAGTGGTTTTTATATTATCATATTATATTTAATGTTATGAAAAATTATTATAAAAATATAAAAATAATTTTAATTTCAAAATTCTGTGAATACGGGTAAGAGATGGAGCAGAATTTGAGGGGAGGACCAACCAATGACTGGCCCAACTTGAGGCCCTTGACATGAGACACTAATAATGATATTGTTCTATGCTTGCAGTCAGAAGCCTAGCATAAGTGTCATAAGAGAAGCTTCACACAAAAATTGATGGAAACTGATACAGAGAACCCCAGCCAAACATTAAGTGGAGCTTTGGAAAGCCTGTGGAAGAGAAGGAAGAAGGATGGAAGGAGCTAGGGAAGCCAAGTACACCTCAAGAAAAACTGGTTTGTAACTTATCTTCATGAATAGATTGGACTCATTATAAGGTTATGATCAACAAATCTTGCAGTGGAAATGACATCTTGATCTTTCAGTCACAGACTTTGCACCACAATATTTTAAGGAGTGTAACAAAATACAATTCAATGCTGTAAACTTAGGAGGTTTTGAGGCAGTATGCTGTGGTAGGGGAGCAAATATTTTCTTTAAAAATTACCTTACAAATGTTTGGCATCATTACGGACTTAAAAAAAATTGTTTGTTATTTCTCCTCATTCTTTCTCATCCTGCCTTTCCCTGTGTCTCCTTTCCCCGATGTCTTCTTTTCACCTTTATCCTCTCTGAAGTTCTTTTTCTCAGTACCATTTTTCCCTCTCATTGTCTCCTCTCTGGACTCATAATTTATGCCTCCCATAGCTCTCATTATATTACATCTTATAGTTTTGGGGATAGTAATATAATTCCATCATCTACTCTTTTCTTTCCTCCCTCCAGACCCTCTTATATACTTACTCATCTTTGCCTTCTTTGAAATCCATGCTATCTTTTCCACTAATTTTTGTTTTACACACACACACACACACACACACACACACACACACACACACACACACATACATTCTTAGATACATAAATACCTTCCTAATATGTATAATGCTACTTAAATGGTTGCGTTCAGGGCTGATGATTGGATATTGGACTATTTTTCTTGGTCCCGGCATTCCTTAATTGCCTGAATTTCTTTGTGTATAGTAGAAGCCTTGTAGTTTTCATATGTTTACTTTAGCATATCCATTTCTATCCTTAATTACATGTATGTAAGCACTGAAGGCCTTTTATATACATATAATACATAAGGCCTGCCCATGAGAGAGATTAGACAGTTTTTGTCTTTCAGAGAGTAAGTCACTTTGCTCAATATATTCATTTTCAGTTTTATTATTTCTCCTGAAATTTTTGTTTTGTAATGAGTTGCGTAAAATTCCATTTTGTATATATGCCACATTTTCATTGTTCATTCATCTGTCAATAGACATGTACTTTGGTTTCATTTTCTTGCAGTTATGAATAGAATAGCAATAAGGAGGGATGAGCAAATGCCTCCACAATGTGATAGGGAGTCATTTGGGAATATGATCGGGAAAGGGTATATAAATATTTTGTATAAGCAACTTGCATAGCTCTGTACAACTACATTTTAGTCCTTGATCAACAATTCTGTGATAGGGTTTTCAAGGTGACTTCTCATTCAGTTTGTGAATGGCTGGCTCATATGCTAAATCCAATATATGAACACCATGTCATTGTTTAAGGCTTTCTATAGATGAAGTAGCTTGTAGATGAAGTTGGGAAGGGAGGAAGTAAGATGGTGGTGGAGATGGAGCATGAAGAAAATACTGTCAGAGCCACTAAAAGAAGGAATTTAGAGACAACAAGGATTAAACTCACAGCCATTATTTCAATATAATGAAGGTATGAGGACATTTAGGAACTAGAATTGAGAGAAATTTTAAAGTACTAAGACAGAGGATTCAATTTATTAGTTCTAAAAAATTGATAGCAATTCTAGAAAGTAAGATAAGACCTGTTAAAATCACCAAAACATATATTATAGTGATGCTGTGTATCTCCAGCTTGGATATGTTATATTTTTATATATCTATGGCCAAATGAACATATGGAAACAGGCTCTAAGCTATAGCTAACTTAAAATGTTTCTAGTTCAAAAGAAAATCAAATGAATAAATTGATGAAAAAATTCATAAACATGAAAGTGGGAATAGCCTTGCATTAAGAAAAGGCGGGTAAGTAGGACATGTAAGGAATGTCTATGATTGACTGGACAGGAAGAAAGCTTGATGTGAAAGCAATTTGGTTTATTATGTGGCCCACTCTAGCCTCTTATGGCAATATTACTTCAATTTCTTTTTCGGTTTTCACCTCCCCCTCAAAATTACTACAGTTTCAACTTTCAGGTTTGGAGGTATGTCTTTATGTAGTATGTCATAATTTTTACCCTCTTCTACCATGAAACCTATTTTTATTTATTTATTTTTATTTTTTGAGTGAGAGTGTCCTTTCTAGTATGGGAGATGTTCTACTAAATTTCAGAGAATCATAAAGTAATACAAATTTTACTACAGTATACATTTAAATTTACAATCATAATGGTGCCTAACATGTATATTGGTATGCAAATCTCTGAATGGCCATATTATTTTTACTTTTTTCTATTCTGTGTATTTTTATATAGTGATTTGCTTTGTATGCTTATTTCATTCTCAGTGTAAGGAAGTAGGAGTACTTATTAACTAAGAGTGTGGAGTGCATATATCTTTATAGTTTGTTTATACTTTCTATGAGTTTATTAGTTTAGTATATGCTATCATATTTTAGGATTAATAATCTTTATCACAGCCACGGAGTTCCCTGTGTTTTATTCTTTCCTAGCAGTAGGAAATAATAAAGTCTTAGATAAGAAAACAATAGCCAGTATCTGACATTACTTCTGTAGCTTCCTGTTGACTTTTTCCTTTATTGTATCTGGCCCACAATTTTCCTTTTCACTAGAATAACACATATTTTCACACCTTAAACTGAAAACACAACAGCTTGTTCAAGGAAAGAAGCTACCAGGACAGTATCATCCACATTCATTGTGTGATCCCACTAATGTTTCTAAGTCTCATAACAGGATCAATGACTCAGTGACCTCTGGAGTCCCTAAAGATGATGTGTCTGCTCACTCACAGCTGGTGTTCTTACTTCACATCTAAATAGCACATCTACACAATATTCCCGAGCTTAATAGTTCCCTGACAGATACATCTGCAAGCCCTCTTACAACTGCCTGTTCAGGCTGAGCAAATAAGAGACAGATGCCAATGTATTTTTCTAACTCAGACAGAGCAGGGGTACTTTAACAATTTCTGCAACAACTGTACATTTCTAGTGAAAGAAATTTAATTCTGAAAAATGTCTGAAAATAAGATGCATGTGCTCTTAATTGATAGTCAGTCCATTTATGCCACAAGAAAGAGAGAACATGACATTGGGGCCATCTCTTGACACACACAAGCAACAGACATCTACTGAGTACAGAATGCTGATTGATGGCTAAACTGTCATATTTGTTTTTAATCTGTTGCCAATATGCCTTTGTTATTTATTCCTCTTTACCTTCCAAGATGCGATATACAGGGTGTTGGTCTGAGTTCTTGGGCATGCTTGAAATTGTTTCTGAAGTAAAGGCACCTCCAATCTTTCTATGTTTATTATTCCCTTAGTTTCAGATGAAATTTTCAGCTCTTTTATAGTTCAGATGAATTGGAAATACTTTACAAGTTAATAAAATTTTAGTATGTCATTTTATCCATTGTGTGCACTAACAATTTCAATTTGTTTTTTATATAAGCAGAAATTTGTTAGATTTGTCTTCTTTACCCCAATCTTTCTATGTTTATTAGTCAGTTAGCCTCAGATGATATTTCAACTCTTTTATAGTTTATGTTTGCACTGCAAGTGGTCCTATCCACTAAACCACCTCCCTTGTTCAGATGTTAATCTCTAATAAAAACCATCTACTTAAATTATTTGGATTCATTATTCCCCCAAAAGTTAGTTAATTGCAACACTTTAAAATTTTAAACAGCTACCAAGTCCTCTTCAGGACAGGCATACTAGCTCGCTCTTTTATCCATTACCTTAACAGGAAACAAAACATGCTATGGGGCTGGCAAGAAGACTCAGAGGGCAGGGGAATGTGTCCAAAAACCTGATGAACTGTGCTAAATCCTCAGAACTCACACTACAGAAGGAAAAAGTTGACTCCCACAAGTTGTCATGTAACCTCAACATGTGGGTTATGGTGCATGTTCCCATCATGAGTAATGATGCATCTGTAAACACATGTAATTTAAAAAGCATTCCACAAATAAAAATTTAATCTCAACCTGAAATGTTAGGGATGTTTTTATCAGTACTTACTCTAATCAGAAGTGGGTTTATTCTCATTCGCCAAAGTGAAAGGAGGAAGGAACTAACACTGTTTTTGAGTTTCAGGAAGTATCAGATCCTATCACAGAAGCTGTATATGATTGTCATACAGACAAGGAAGTGTAATTGCCTTTAGTTCACAGAAAGATCATATCAAGTTGAGTAAGATATGTTTACAAGCTGAAAACAAGGTTTTGTGAACAAAACCTTCATGTTAGTTATTTACTTACTTTACATATCTAGCTATTTTAAATCCATCGTGGAAGTAACTTTATCACCTACTCCTCAGAAGGAGGTCCTGAAGCTACTAAATAAGAAAAAAAATCACAATCAATTGGAATGTCTGCATTGGGAAAGGTGGATATAGTGGTGACATGCTTGGTGGTTGGTACTGTAGCATAAGTTCCTGCTCCTTCCTTTTTTTTTGTTAGCATATTTTTAAACTCACTTTACATTCCAATCCCTACCCACCTCTTGGCTCCCTCACTGTTCCTCCCCCCTTCTCCTCTGAGAGGTTGTAGCTCGCCCCCCTCCGCTCTCCCCATCCCCCTTACCCAGGCACATAAAGTCTCTGCAGAGCTAGGCACACCCTCTGCACTGAGAGCAGACAGGCAGCCCAGCTAATGGAACATATTTTCACAGACAGACAATAGTTTTAAGTATAACACACACACACACCCCACCACCCCTAAGGGATCTCTTTGCTTCAAGCTCTTCAGCAGAGTTTCACTCTGGTGTGTGTAGCCATGGGCTAGAAAATTACTACTCTTGTGCCTGGAAAGTTTTCTAGCATAGTGTACCCACAACAAAGGAGAACAAGGAGAAATTGTGACACGTTCTCCACATTGTTACTCAGTAGCCTCACAGCCACACATTCATCATTGAAGAATTCCATCCCCATCATAGTTTATTGCATACCCTTTGCTTTCCATCCCTTTAATAAAGCTCCCTTGAAAAGCTAAAAAAATAGAGCTGATATTTTGTTGTTTTTTATGCCTTATATTTTATAGGGAGGTCTGAAATTTTTCACTAAGATTTATTTCACAATCAAAACATAAAGAATGACATAATAGCACTGCAGAATGCTGAAGGGAAGGCTTCTCCAAGATCACATTTACAGAGGACAGCTTCGAAAAATAAGACTTCTGGTCACACTGCTGTAGTTGAACAGCAGTGGAAGAATACAGCACATAATTCCCTGACTGAAGTAGTAAGTGTGGTTGAAACACTCCCCTCCTTTTCAATTCTCCCCGTAATTCTCATCACAGCTAGCTCCTCATTATTCTTCCATTCTGTAGATCCTCTCACAAAATGACTTTTTGGATTCTCTAAGCCTGAGTGACAAGTTTCTCCCGTGAGATCATAGGTCTCTCTGGTCTGTGCCAATTTTTGCTGGACTGTGTCATTGAGAGGCTGAGAAATATAAGAACATAGTCTATTTCTCTGCTATTGCTTTATTGGTAGTACTAAAGACCATGCCTGACATACTATTCACAGGAGGATAGGGTAGATGATAGATATCACCGGAGAAAAGGCCACATGAGGAATAAGAAGACATACCATTCATTTTCAGCTTGCAAGGAAAGCGTTTCTAAGTTACATGAGTACTCTACTTTTATGTCTCCAGACATAAAATAGGTACAATAAAGGATTTTATTAGCTATAATGAACATTTGAACCTGTGAAAATTCTTATGGTTTGTACTCATTGTACTCATGGACAAGTACAATGGCCTAGAGATGGCTAGTGATTCTTCACAAGAATCAATCTGGACAATCCTCAAAGCTTCTTTAGTATTTCAGTGAAGTCAAACATCAAAATCTTCCCTTTAAATCCACAGAGAGTCCCTGACTTACTCATAACATAAAGTTTAAAAAGGGCTTTGCTGGTGATTTTTATTTACCTTTTTAACTGGAAGAATGGTGGACAAGATACTTTTCCTGTATTTTCAGTCAGATTCATGAAATCATTTTTTTGATTGAGTAGACCCCTAGAAAGTAATTTCTTTCAGTGGGTGGTTTTCCCTCCAAGTATTCAAAGACTTTCTGATTTTCTGGTGGAGTTCATTGGAAGACACTTTCTAAGCCAAACTATATTTTTTCTGTACCCACATACCCTAGATTTTCTTTTCTTTTGAGGAATGCTAGGACATTCATGGGCCTCAGCTTACTATTTCTTTACTTAAGTGCTGCTTACAAAATCATATGCATTTTCTTATACAAATGTTTCTTCCTGTTTTTCTTCCCAAGATTACTAGTTCCTAATTTTTAAGTAATATAATTGTATAAGTACTTCTCAAGTGAGCTATTGTATGATTTAACTAAATAAGATGTTTGGTCTTTATTGAAGAAAGAAAATATGGGACCAACCCACCAAACACATAAGAAAGATGCACATGGGAAAGGATTAATGGTTTTACCTAAGCACTAAATGATGGGAAATTTTTCACAAAGCACAACTAGAACATTTGTTCTGAATTCAATATTCATTATTAAGCATGAACTCTATTTAAGGTAATGAGGTTGCACTATGGTAATGTAAAGGAAGTCATTTGTTCCTTTAGAGAACCCTTCCATTGCTCAGCTTTGTAATCTCAGGACTGGACATGCTCCCGAGTGCCTTAGGGGTATTAATACCTTCTGTACAACATTATTAAAAGGTATGGGGCATTATTTTTTAATCTCTTTTTAGTTAAAGAGATTAAGATAGGATAATACATTCAGATCATCTGAAAGGAACTTGAGAAGAAGAAATGTTAACATTGAAAGAGTTGAAAAAATGTAAGCCATAGAGCCAAAATGTGGAGACAGGCAGAGGGTTCACTTTACAGTACACACTCAGCAGAGAATTGGATGGAAGCTTAGATGGGAAGTCACCAAGGGCTTTCAGAGGGAAGATGATAATACCTACCTCCCTACAGTTCAGGGATTGTTGTGAGGTCTGTGCAAAACAATATGTAATTTCAACAATGGCAGAATAATTATGTGATGAGGGAAAAAAAGAACGAGAGGTATGCACATAAAACAAAAGTGACTCAGTGTCTGCTACATTGCCAGTGTTTTATTATACTCTCCTATGCTCTAGCAGGGGACAGACAGGCTGATATATCTTCCTGACATCTTTACATATATGGAGCTTCAAGAAAATGATATTATACTATCTTCAGTTGTAAGTACAAGGAAGCATAACACTGTGAATTTTTTACTCCACTTACTGAAGTCTTTAAGCAGTGCAAAGATAGGAAGCATTTACCTCTTTCACATCACATCATAAATGCTAATAATTTATGAAGCCTTCCCCAAGTTGGTTAAATAATGTAGAATTAAGCACTAACTTACAATGTTTTATGTTCTTTGGAAGAAATGTGATAATTTACTTTCAGTAGGCTATGAAATTGAGATCAATGAAACCACACTGTTTCATTGTTTAACCACACTGTTAGTTTGGCCATATTAGAATGGTTTTGACCACAGTGCCATTGTTCTGGCCAGACCATAGATTGATCACCATGAACGCTGTGGGCGTTTCTCACTGCTGTGTTTCTGACAGGATGCAAAGTCATTCATGTTTTCCTTTAGGACCATTTTAGGAAATTTCCATTGAGAGTGGGCCTTTCAGCACCTTCTCCCCCTGGAACAAGTGATACTTACAGGTGTACATACATCTTAGTTCAACAGTTATTACTTTCTGGTTGGAAATTGTTTCTAAATTGATAAAAGTTGAGACACTGGAAAAGTCACAAGTTATTTTATGTCTTTTCCACGGGAGAATTGTGGCATCTTGTTAAAGACAAAACATTATTCTTATCATGATTAGGGGAATAACCTCATCACACTCATTATTAGAAAAGAACCAGTGTCTCTGACACTTTTAAACCATCCACTTCTTTTCAGTTATTATTTTCAAAACTTTAGTAGAAGAATTATGGCAATAAATATGAAATATTAATACTAAGACAGGTTATATACTGTTTGTATTCTATTTAGTACATTGATCCAGTTATTACCTTCACTTAGTGTAAAAGCAAGCCAACACTCAAAAATGAAAGACATTTATTTGCTTGATATCACAGGCTGAGTCGTTTGTAGTGTATAGTTGAATATGGCTGTCACTGACTCCAAAATCCTATTGATTTATGTGGGACTGTGAATGGATAGCTTGGTCCTGGTCAAGTGCAGGCCTCAAACCCCGGGCCTTAATGGGACAGTAGGGGTTAGGCCTTGCTCCCAGAGCCCAGGATCCTGACACACAGCAGCAGACCTCAGTTGATCCACACCTTTCAGTCACATAGGGTAATGCTCCTACAGCCCCTCCCAAAGAAGTTTGTGTCACCTAACACAGGTAGAGGGCGTGACTACAGGCCTCAGAACTTCAAGAGAACTCCATATTAATGAGATACCTAAAGGCCAAAGGGTGTAACCAATTAAGCATTCCTCCCCAGACCCTCCTCCTTCCCTATTGAACTCATGTCTGGCCTGAGGTCGAGGGTACAGCTTCATCCACTTTCTGCCATGATAATAAACCTTTTAAAACCATGGACTTCCTCGTGTCTTTGGGGCTCCATGGAAAAGGCCTTTGACTACCGAGCTGCTGCTTAATCTCCCGCTAAAAGACTTCTCTACATTCCTGCACGGAGCCCTGCCAACTCAAGCAAGGTTTCGGAGCCAGCTGACCAAGCCAAGCAATTCCTGGTAACCAAGAGTCTATGCCCCATGGAGCACTGCTGGAACTTCACCCTCTCTCCCTTCTCGGCTGTGGGCCAGTCCAGCCCATATGCCCACTCCATCTCAGTTCTTCCATGGCTCCCAGCGGTGTCTGGGAGCCCAAGGACAGAGACTACTGGTCTCCTGTCAGCTGCTTTGGTCTGGAGACCCCCACTCCAGAGCTCTGCCCTCTCAGGACTTCAGGCTGAGACCTCTCCGCACCCGGGCAGAGCCCTGTGGCTTCTCACAGACTAGCATCTGCCCAGCGTGGAGTGAACTCATTCAAATTCCCACGCTTCTGCCTCCTTGAGCCACACCAGACATGCGGGATCCACAACTCTGCCTAATAGGACCCACACCAACGCTCGAGCTACAGCCCCACAGATTTAAACTCTGCTCTTGGAAATTAATAAAGATGAATTATTGGATGCACATCTTAAATATAGTCAAAATCTGCAGATGTAATTTATACTATATATTTGATATTAATTTAACAACATCCTTAGACTGTTTTAGTAGCTGTGGATATGTAAAGCGCATCCTAGGTAGTTTTTAGGAACCTGGGGAGTTCTATTGTCAAAGCAGGCACTTTCTTTTACAGATATTTGTTAGTATACTTATTTTATTAAGACAAGATGGTTCTCAGTGAAGCCTTTTATAAAAATGCGTCTGTGAACTTGTGATGCAGTTGATTCTAAAGAACTATGTATTGTTTTAAAATACATTTTCAGATGTATGCATATTCTTTAGATGTGACAGAAATATTATTTATGGTCTTTGTGCCTTAAATTGTTTTTCTAGTTTAACTTCCCATTCTGTCATGAATTCATTTCCTTTCCTCCCAGAAGGTTCGCCAAACTTCTGATCTGATGAAATATCTCTTTTGAGGATTCTATAGTATATCTTCCGGTCCCATCACTCTTTCACTCCTGGTCCTTTTTAAAAATTTATTTCCTTCTCTCTTTGTTTATTTGACTATAGTTAGGGCAGAGAAACTTAATATATAGAGATTGTCTCTACTATACTTGCATGTATGTTTGGCCAGATCCTGGAATACTCAAGAACAGACTCATAAATCCATCACTACTGTGTGTCAAGTGCTGTCGTTGACAACTCAATATATATTTACTAATGGACAATTCTATCCTTTGGCCCCCATTGCATATAGTATGTGGTCCAATTATTGCATATGTTGCATCTATAACCTCAATGCAATTATTTAAGTCAGGCTTCTACTACAGACATGTGAGGCTTCAAAAACAGAAGATCTTTACTTACTTTGCATTTAAGTAAAGAGAACTTAGCACTGCGTGAAAAAAACATTAAATTATTTGTTAAAGAAACAAGTGAGAGGGCAGCCAATTGTGTAGTATATGGTACTGGTTAGATTGTTGCAAAAACTAGAACCTAAGAGCTAGAGCACCATGCTAAAAATTTATTCTATTATTAATGCTAACACTACTTTAGCTAGAAAGATAAAGTAAACATTTCTTATCTAAATTTCCTATCACAAAAATCAGAAATGTATAATATTTAATAAATGGCAAGAATTTCCCATTACTGTGTGTAATTTTAATTACAAACCCCAAATTGCCCCCACTTTAATCACATTTACAGTTAAAAATAATAGAACATCCTGGATATAATTAATATTTTCACAAATTTGGATCTGAATTCATTTTCCCTACAATTTCCTGGAAATGTGGAACTAAAAACAATGATACTGGTGCAAAAGGGAGCTATCATAGTGTACTCGCTCTGGGCATGATTTTCCTGAAAGTTTGTGATCTTAAATAATGTATACCATTTTCCTGAATCTTAGTTGTCTCAGTTGTAAAATAAACAATTTACCTCGAAGGACTGAAACAGAAAACATTAAGGTGATACACCTGGTAGCAATGTTGGGCAATCTCATGCTTTTATTAAGTCAGCATAGGTATGAGAAGGCTTAAGTAGTCCTATTAAGTAGCACAAAAGAAGAAACATATATTAAACATTTGCAAATAGTCACTCAGGCTCTGGAGATTGGAGGCCTGTCACTGATTACAGGGCCCTGGACCAGTTCCTTCACTTCCCGGATTACCTCCTGGTCTCTGTTTCTTAACTCTGCTCACTGTTGTTCTTTGGTGAAATTCAGTTTTCAAACTCCAAAGCAATTAAGTCACTCAAGGAATCAGAAGACTTGTTAAGGAATGTTGCTGTTGACTTTAAAATGTTAACATGTACTACCTTTCTTTCCTCTTCACAGCTCTGCACTTGAAGGAACATTTCTCTGTGAGTGAAAAAGCAGGAAACCATTCTAACTTCCTGTCACAAGGATTCCCACTGTGTTCCTGCTTGAAAGCCAAGCTGATTCTACTTCTCACTTTCATTGTTTATTGGATGGATCCAGCCCCTTACAGACTCAACAGAGAATGATTTTGTAGCTTTGGAGTGGGAAGTTTAAGATCTGTGCATCTTGCAAGTCTTGTAACTTACTTTAATTTTTTTAGCAGAAAACATTATATTCTATAAATTAAATATATATGCTTTGTATATATGTTTGATATATACTATGTATAGACACATGCATATGTTTATATATACATATGTATATACACATAACAGTATATATAAGAATATGCATGTATATATCCATTTATATACTTATAAACTTATGTATGCATATATATGCTTTTTCTGAATAAGAAATTTTTACAATGGCAAGAAATGGTGATGTATGAATACATTTCTGGCAAACAGAATCTTTTAGAAATATCTAACTACCTCAACCAAATTGCTGGGTTTTTTTTTGTTTTGTTTTGTTTTTCTTCTTTTCCTTCCTCTCTCAAAGTAGAAAATTAGTGCACTACTTTTGTTGTGTTTAGTTTTGTTTAGAGAAAAATTATCCAATTTTAGCAATGTTAATTCTCAATCAAATTTCTTCATTGATTTTTATAACCACTGCATTATTTAAGTCCATACAGTAACAGATTCATATTGATTGCTGTAAGGCTTGTTAATGTAGTTTCCTGAACATTTATAGCTTAGCTATTTGTAAATTTTATATTTTAATATTATGTCAAAAATACTTTGAAATAAATTTAAGTTGCAAAATTGAATGTGCAGAATATGCTATGAACAAAAAAATCAAGATTTGAAACATATCAACATTTTGTCATGTTAATTTCAAATGATACTCAGTTCCATGGAGGCATTTTACAAACATAATTAAATTTCTTCTGTAATTCTTATGTGACTGTTTCTAGCTTACATCACCATTCTGAAATTAGTATCCTTCCATTTCATGCTTAAAATTAATATCCATTCTCCATTATCACTCTGTAAATAATATTTATAATGTATCTTCTAGGATTGCATTTCCTTTCTTATTTGATTTTTGATAGTCCTCAAGATAATAGCTTTGTCGAAAATATTTTCTAGGATAGAAGGACAGAGTAGTTCTTTTTTTTTTTCTGGTTAGTTTGCAGAAATATTTAGCACTTAGAGTATTGCCAGAGATAGAGTTCATGACACACTGTCTTCCAATATGACACCTTGACATAGAAATAACATGTAAAATAAGAGACTTCTCATCCTTTCCTCTCCTCTGTTGACACAGGCGATATAAGACATTTTAGCGGAAGGACTACCCACCACTGTCATAGCCAGAGGGCAAGAACACCCTCCTCTGCCAAGATAAAGTGCACAGGGAGGACACAAAATGCAGAAACTTTGCTACTTCAGCCCAATTGCCTTTCTTACCACAGTTGACCATAACTCTCTTTTCATCAAACTTATGCATTTATCCACCCAGCTTTAACTGTTCTCTTATGTCTATATAGCCTGTGGATGTTTCCATGTCTCTCCAAAATTAACATTAAATGGGCATGGTAGCATCAATTTATACTTTATTGAAGATCAGCGTGTCATGAAGCTGAAGCAGGTGATTAGCAGGATGTGGAGACCAATTAGGGTAACATAGGGAGTTTCTGTTTTAAAGAAATAACAAAACAAGCACACCTAAGACTAAAAGCTCTAAACCTTACGTTGAATAACTCTAATGATTTTTATCTTGTTAAGCACATATGTCTGTGATAGAAAGGAGCATTTTTCCCCTTAAGAAATATACTTTTATTGAGTACATTACTAGATGAGTCAATAAATAAATGGTTATAATTCACTTATCATAAATTATAGAACCGTATGTGACATGGTATTTGCTTAACTGTCCTCCCTCTCTTCTTTACACTGCTTCTTCTTGGTTCATACATTAAAGCATTCCAAATACCATTCTCTCTAATTTTGATGTAGGAAGCTAACTCTCTTTGACTTAAATGTGCATGCACTTTATTGGAGAAATAATTTTCAGATGCAACAGTTAGCTTCTACTGATCTGAGTTTCCACATTGGTCTGGTCATCTCTGCTATTAATATCCAATCCTTTATAGGAGAGATGAACATATTTCAGGTAAAGAAAAATACATGTACACATATGAAGAAAATAACATTGTGTGTTATGGGACTTATAAACAGTCTTTAATTTTAGAATACAAAATGAATGGTATGAAGAGATGGGGTCTAAAACTAGAGAAAATATAAGATGGTTTCAGAGAGAAAGCATATGTGTTATGTTGCAATCTTGGAATACACCCTGCCTCTCTTACCTACGTAGAAATGAAATGATTAGTGAATGAAATATCTTAAGTGATGGGCTCCAGACATTGCATTTTAAAATATACCAGTTTAGCTTTGAGAAAATAGCAGAAGCAAAAATGTAATTGTCAGATTCCTCATGCTTATTTGCTCTGAACAAAGTCATCAAACACTCATTCAATTGGTTACCTTTTGATACACAGTTGAAAAGGGCTTCCTTATTCCTATTGACATAGCATCAAAGAAAGAACTCTCCACACAGGTCTTGCTAATCATAGCCTCTCCTAGTATGGCTTATTTTCATTAGACAAATTTTAGCTAAATGTATTTCTCTTTAACTATTGTGTAAAAGCCACATAAGGATTTGAAACTTACCATATTCATTTGGGGCTCATTTTTTACCAAAGTCTCCTTGTATAAAACTGGTATTTGAAAAAAACAACCCTGAGAGATTCCATCTTACACCAATCAAATTGACTAAGTTCAAAAGCTCAAGTGACAGCACATGCTAGCAAGGGTGTGGAGAAAGGAGAATGCATACTCCTCCATTGCTGGCGGGGTTGCAAACTGTTACAACCTCTCTGGAAGTCAATCTGGCAGTTTCTTGGAAAATTGAAAATAGTAATACCTGAAGACCCACCTAGCTATCCCTCTCCTGGGCATATACCCAAAAGATGCTCCACTATACCACAAGGACACATGCACTGTGTTCATAGCAGCCTTATTCGTAATAGCCAGAAACTAGAAGCAACCCAGATGTTCCTCAAGTGAAGAATGGATATAGAAAATGAGTTTCATTTACATAATGGAGTACTAGTCAGCTATTAAAAACAATCATGAATTTTGACAGGCACATGGATGGAACTAGAAAATATCTTGAATAACATAACCCAGACCCAAAAGGACATGCATGGTATACATTCACTAATAAGTGTATATTAGCCAAAAAGTACAGAATACCCATGATACATCCCACAGACCCTAAGAAGTTAAAAAAGAAAGAATACTCAAGTGAGGATCCACTTAGAAGGGGAAGCAAAATAATCATGAGGCAGAAGGAGGGAGGGACCTGGGAGGGAAAGGGAAGGGAAGAGGGGAAAGATCATGTCTAGGGGGAGACTAGAGAGAAGCCCAGAGAACCAAGAGAATGAATGGAACTATCCAATTTCAGGGGATTGTGAGACCTGTGATGGGGCAGAGGGGATCCCAGGACTCAATCTGGATACCTTAGCAGAAATGCCTGACAGTGGTAATGCAGAACCCAAAGAGACCACCTCCAGTATTTAGCAGGGTCCCCAGTGGAAGGATGGGGACCCCAACCCACCTTCAAAATTTTTGATCCCAAATTGTTCCTGGCTAAAAGAAATGCAGGGACAAAAATGGTGCAGAGACTGAACCATTGGCTGACCAGTGATCAGCCCAACTTGAGATTCATCCCATGGGCTGGCACCAAATCCTGACACTATTACTAATGATATGTTGTACTTGCAGATAGGAACCTAGCATGGCTGTCCTCAGAGAGGCTCTACCAGCAGCTGACTGAGACAGATTCTCATAGCCACACATTGAACTGAGGTCAGGACCCCTACGGAAGACTTAGGGGAAGTGTTGAAGGAACTGAGGGAGATGACTCATATTTACTCCTGTGAATATTTTGTTACTCCTTCTAAGAAGGACTGAAGCACCAACACTTCAGTCTCTCTTCTTCTTGGGCTTCATGTTGTCTGTGAGTGGAAATTTGATAGTCTTCTTTAATAACTTGTTTATCCAGTTTGTCTGTATGTATTGCAGATGTAGTACCTAATCATAGCTCAGATATTTCAATGCATTGTTTAGTTAAAGACAGCAAGATATCTTGTCTGCTGTAGCGTGATCTGTCCACTTGATTTTTACATTCTATATCTCCCCAAATTACCTCACAGAGACAAGAATGTTATTTAATAACATATCATTAATCATTCTGCTGCAACCTACAAAATGTCTTCAATGGTTGTTCATTCTATTGACACTTCAACACTCAAATCCCGAGCACATTCTTCCAGTGGGAATCAAATCTTGCCCTTATACTTTTCTGAAATCCAACAATATATCTTCTTTCCTATATATGCTGTCTTCTTGTCAGAAATGTCCTTCCTCCATTACTTGCTAGCAGTTTCTATTTATCACATACGTCATTTCTTTACAGAAATCTTTTGTGACAACTTTAAGTTATATATTCTTTACTGTTCCTCTAGTATTTTAATTTTATCTGCTTTTGTTTGCTTATTTTGTACAATTTTCCAGTGTGTGTTTGTATATGTGAATATGTGTGTGTGTGTGTGTGTGTGTGTGTGTTATAGCGTTTCTCCCCACATTGCAAGGTATATAGGAGAATATGATACTGAGGCCAATGTGAAAACCATGTTTGTTTTTCCACTTTTTATATCACCCATACAATAGTATAATGAAAATGGCAATAATAAAATGTGTCTATTAAGATAATGAAGTAATATATCATGTTCACTTTCCATAGCGTTATGTTAGAACATGAAAGACAAAAACTGAAATTAGAAGTACTGTGTTGATTGTATCTATTGGTACTCCACTCAGGGATTCAAACAATTGCAGGCAAATGGGAAAATTATTAATAAAAATAATCTTTATTTATAAAGTTGTCTTTATATTCTTGCCATTATTTCTTTAACATTTTATTATGATAAAACTTTATATAACTGCTTATATTGAATTTAGATTTATAAACCAATAACAGATTATTTAATAGTTATAAGGCACTGTGAGATGCTAATGTGTAAATATTGTTCCATTCTATTTAAGGTAGTTAATAAATTTATTTACAAATTCTGGCATTTATCATTTATCCAGGGACCTGAAGCCAATTTCCAAATATACCAACGGGCCACTGTCCTCACTAAAAAGTACTTAATTAACCCTGCAATATTGTTGAACATACAAGAGTTTTAAAACTCAACAATAATATAGTTTGAAATTAAAAAAAAATGAATTGATATAAAAAAATCATCAATACTGTACCACACAAAACTCACAGAAAACTAATTATAACTCTTTTCTTGTGGGCATTTTAATTTATGGCATATGTGTACACCTAATAAACTTTTCTATTAAAAACTTTCATTTTGGCCAAGTGCTCATTTCTGAGTCATCTCTGGAATGCCTGAGAACATCAGAAATCTTGTCTAATGATAAAAACAGGACTCAATGCTCCCATTAGGCACTTGGCTGTTTTAGTAAATCAGATCTTTTTAAGAAAGAGAAATCTTCTGTATAAATATCACTCACTAATAAGGAGTCTTACTGTGAGCAAGTCTCAAAAGCCTCCAGATCACAGGAATTTTATAATCATGGTCTTTATGTGAGCTAGTACAATGGCCATGGATAATCACTTATCCCATGAGGTAGAGACTTTAACCATGATAATCTTATGATCTATCTTCTAGGAGTCCTGTGCTAAAGTCTATCTTAATACTAGAAATGCTGGACACATCTCTTGTGGGTGCTTTTCCAGGAATGCCTGGTTTTGGCCTCATTTTTTTTTTTTTATATACAAGTATATAGGAGAGCATTTCAAGCCAATATGTACTTTGAACATATTCTATCTCTACCCTAACCATCCTCTTTTTTCTCCTCCCTTTCTCATTAGTCTTGTCTGTTCCCCTAGAAAATGGTGCTTTTACTTTCATGTCTTCTATTCATATAAGATTTTTTGTTTCCATAAAGTCGAGGACCCACAAGTGAGGATAAACATGTAACATTTATGTTTGTAATTCATTTAATTTGCTAAATATGATTATTTCATTTTATTCATTATATTAATCGTGTTTGTATATTTTGCCTTTAGCATTAAACTATGAACTTCCTTAAGACAGACAATATTAGGTTTTGTGTCTTTATTTCACTTTTAGGAAAATGTATCGAGTACATTGGTGATGGGTTGGAAGGAAGACTGTGGGGATTTAGACTTTGATTTTCTATTGGAAATATTGAAAATAAATGTAGAGCATGGAATGAACACTATGGAGTAATGGAGTAGCTTTTGAAATACAGATCCTAAATTAAACCAAATTCAAACAAACAAACAAACAGTGGCCAATCTGTTTTGCCCTTTGCCCACATAACTTAAAAGTAGCATTGGTAACTTGAAAGCTTAAGGTTTCCAAAAGGAAAAAATAACTACAAAAAAGACACAATTTAATTTTTAAAAAGCTCTAGCGTTTTCTTCTTGGACTTGGACATCAGCCTCTTAACAGGAAGTTCATGGCCTACTTAGGAACTCATAAGATGTTCTGAGAATGGGCTGAGAGTGGCCAGTAGGCAGCCAAGAACTCTGAGGAGGAGGATAGAAATCAGGCAGAATTTTCCCTGAAATAAAAAGCTTCCAATGATTAGTCAGGGTTTGGGAAAGCTCTGTTTCCAAAGAAACTTTTGTCCCTAAGTACAACTACGTGAAAATGCATGGAGGGACCCTTTCTTTGCCATGGCCTCATCATTTTCAGTCTATTACAGAGGATTGTGGAGACATTGTGTTACATGTACCTGTCAGGTCGTCAGTGGGCCAGGACCCCAGTTGGCATGCCTTGCAGGTGTACTCGTCAAAAACATACTCATTCTCTTTACAAGGTGTGCAGGTCCAACAACAGCTGACTTCTCCCTTCCGGATCACCTGAGGAGAATATTTAACATTCTGATTAATATTGCCACTTAGAAACTAAAACAGATACATCTTATCCAAACTCATTTCATATTAGAGTTCCCTTGGTATAAATACCAAGGGATTTATACCAGTGATTGATAAAATGTAAGGCTCTAAATTTTGACCTAAGTTTTTATTAATATATTTTTTTATTATATAAATATATTGAGGAAGGGAGAATTTCATTTTCAGGGTAATCTGAACCATTCTTAGACAATTGTTAGATTATGTTATATAAGTGGGCTTATTTAAAATACTGAGATGCTCTTTCCAGACCTTTACAAGGATTTGTAAATTAAGATACTAAGTTTTTCACCTTTGAAATATGCTGACAGTCCATGGCTCATTTCCCATTTGTTATTAATATCAATATTTTGCAAATCTAAATTTATTTACTTTTCCAAAAATAATTCCCATTTAACAGTCTCTTTGAAACACAACACCATGATATATTTTCATTGATCATTCAAAGACAATTTGGTTTAACCTTTTTAGATGAGCCTTTTGGATTCACGTCCATTATTTATTAAAGTAGCAATATACTTTCCCACAGTTACTATTATAAACATACTGAAAGTAAAGCTGCTTCCACTGCCATTGAAAAGATGACAAATTTCCACTGAAATCAAGCTCATAAATCTGTAAACCATGTCATGAAAGTTTACTATAAAGAAGGTGCTCAATTACAACTTTGAGTCAAATTAACAAAATAACGTCAAATGTATACTGAGAAGAGTGAAAGTGAGATTTACAAAAAAGAAAACACAGAAAACAATTTAAAAGTAAGCAACCAGGCAAATGTAATTATATAACAAATGCTAATACTATAGGGACAACGAACCAAACTCTATCATAATATAGATTATATCCTGTACACCATGGTAGAAAAGCATGCCAAGAAATCCCTCTATTCAGCTATTCAAGGATTTTGTAAGCATGCTTTCAAACTGTAATGTCATGAATTTTCAAAAAGCCATGTGCATCTCACAATTGTTAAATTGTATGTGTTTGTATAAGTAGCATTCAAAATTAGAAATAGTTGATAACCTAGAAAAATCCACAAAAGCCTTATCATGAACATTTTAATTACAATGTGACTTGCCACAATGAAGGTTTCTGTGACCATTTACTTAGTGTTCAGAAACACTTCTATGAAATACTGTATACTTAAAGTTAGGAGCATATACTTGTTGTAATATCTAACCTACCTAACTGCTGAGAAAGCATTAGAGTGCCTGCAGAAAACGTGTCAAGGTCAAACACATAAGTGTCATTATATTTCAATAAAATTTTATATATAAAAATAGTCAGTAGATCAGATTTAGCTTTCAGGTCATAGTTTCAAATTTTGTCATATGTCATAACAGAATATACAGATAATGTTAGAAATTCCACAAGCTGTTAAACCATTTACCAAGTGTTAAAATTATTCTTATTTTTTGGTGGTCTTTTTTTTTTTTTGCCTAGTTTTAGCTTCCCAAATTTTCTTAGTCTTGTGTCTGAGAACCTTAATATTGATATTAATACAACTTACCCTGCATCTAACATCTCAAAGGTGTTAAGTTTGAGTAAAAGTAAATTTGAGTAAAAAGATCTAACAAAATTCTTTCAAGTATTCTGCATACCTAAAATGTTAAGTCTTTTGATGAGCAATTAAATTATTTTAATGTCATTTTTTCTCTCCCAGAGCATTATGCTTCTTCAATAACTAATCTTACCTGTTTTCTTAATTATGTTTTTATTTCTTCTTAATTTGCTTTTGATTTCCTGGACAGACCATGTTTTAGTTAAAACTAGTATCCTCAGAGTAGAAACTGCTCCTTACTTGCTTTCCCTGCAGACTCTGTATCACTGTATTCTGTCCATTTCATGGCCTTCTGTTCCAGAAGATCAAGAGGACATGCAAATTCTCAGATTGCATGTCTGTCCCTCTTTCCTCCTTCTCAGATTGCATGTCTGTCCCTCTTTCCTCCTCCTCCGTGGTTTGCAATTTGCTGACCACCATGCTGGCTGACTGGATTCCTCTAATGTCTTCCTCTCTGAATTGGCTTTGCTTAATCTCTCAATTCCTAATATTTTCAAAGCAGATATTTTTGAAGGCTTATATTTACTCCCCTTATTTTTTTTAAACTTTCAGGTTGGTAATTTTTTTAAATCTATTCAAATACTGTCAGTTTAAACTCTAACTAGTTTATTCCTAAATCTGAATCTTTATTAGTTTTTTCCCATTTTCTAAACTAAATATCCTTTGCTTGTTATATAAAAAAGTCAACAAATCTTGAAATTAATCTATCTACCTTCCTCTGAAACCACCTCCCTCTCCCTCTCCCTCTCCCTCTCCCTCTCCCTCCTCTTCCTCTCCCTCCTCTCCCTCTCCCTCTGTCCCTCTGTCCCTCTGTCCCTCTGTCCCTCTGTCCCTCTGTCCCTCTGTCCCTCTCTCCCTCTCTCCCTCTCTCCCCCCCTCTCTCTGTGTGTGTGTTTAGGTGTGTTCATTCATTCAGATATCAGAAATTACAAAAGTTAGTTTTTCTATAATATGAGTGCTGGAGATTAAACCCAGTTAGTCAGGTGCTCTGCTAAGTATCTTTATATGATGAACCATCTCTCAGAAATTCAGTTTTCTTTCATTCACGTCAGTGGTACTTGGAGTGCCAGTTGATTTTCTCATACTTTGTTTTTCTTCTCTGACCCAATATTTAATCAGCTGCCAGTACTGAGTTGTTATAATCTGCAAAACTTTCTCCAGTGTCACGTCTACTTATTTTGGACCTCATTATTCTTTCTCTTGCCATCATAGTCAGCGTCCTGTATTTTAATTCTTCCTTCTTGTTTCATTGTTTGTCACTCTGCTTCCAAAAATCTATGTGGGTCAACATGTGTCAATATTTTAGTCAATGCTACTACTTCTATGTCATAAAATATAGGTTGTTTATTTAGTATAATATTAAAAATTATCAAAAATTGATCTTCACTTGTTATTTTGATGTTTTCTTTCATAGTAGGTATTTAAAGCAACCATTTATATATTCTCGATTTGTCAATGTCATTCCAATGCCCTGTTACTTCTGTACCTTCTCTATTTCTGTTTTCCATATGCCAGTGACATTTCCTTGAAATTATACCCAGTTTTTGGTTTGAGACTCAAAATTTCATTCAGAAGTACTCTCCCCGTCTATTGCTCTCTCACTGCTGTTTGTTATTTTAAAGAAACTATTACATTTTCATAATATTATTTACATTTCATATGTTTTTTCTCATTTATATTAAATCCTCCAATTAGAATAACACATGTGGTTTGCCTCACTGATCTTTATGAGTAATACATTGAGATATTTAGTAGCTATTTGTTAGCTATATTTTCCAGCTCTTAGGTACTCAACTCAGGAATAACTTTATTTTTATTAGTCTTATTTTTGTAAGCATTCAAATGGAGGAAGAGTGAACAGGACTAAAAATGATTTCTCAGTTGGATCAATGAGCTCAGATTAACTACTCAGACTACTGTGAGTTGAACCTTCCTAAAGAATTGATCAGAATAAAATAAAAAGATAGGCTTATTGTTTCCCATTATAAGCTTACAATGTAAAAAACAAGACAAGTACCAAATAAAAATGAAGCAGCCAATGAGAATTAACACAACTAAATCTGAAACAGTTAAAGAAATGTGGATTCCATTTTACCTTTATCTGGCCTTTCTCACATGGTTCACTGCACACAGATCTGATGATGGTATTTTTCTTGGACCACACTTCATCATCATCCATTTTTAATTCCCCATTGTCCCAACTTCCAACATTGATGTAATCAAAATAATCTTTTCCCATTTCCTTAAAATTCATTATTTCATACCTTAGAAACAAAAATATAATAGTTATTCAACTAATATAATAAATATTTATATATGCAAATAGAATAGTTTCATTCCCCTAAATACATTTACTGCTCTGCAAATCATACTGGAAGTTTTTGTAATATTATGTGTATACAAAATTCTGCCTATTTTCATTTTTACAATAAAAATCTATTTTTAGAGTCATACTTACACCTGAAATAGAAAACAATCCCATGTGAGAAAGTGATTGCTTCTTAGGAAGGATAAAAGACAGTTTTGAAATAACTTCAGCAATTTTAAGCATGGACTTCTGCTGGTCTTCTGGAAGACCTGGAAGAAGCCAGGGAGGTTTTTAACTATGTCCTAGTAACATGCTAAATAGTTTCCTTGCTCACTGTGAAATCTGCTTATTCTTTGAACTCATTTTGAGGGTGTTAAGGAATAAAAGGGTAATTTAAGAAGAATACTTCAGTACCATAAAATTTTGTTTTATAAAACATAATGATGCCCAGTCATATTTTTTCTTATTCTTGAAATTGGTATTTACAATAAAGAAGTCTTGCTTTGAAAGTCTGAAAGAGCCTGAGCTTTTAAAAATGCCTTAGTTTCACTGTTTTTATTATATGTCTTAACTAAAGCTACAGAGAGCTTGTGAATTAGAATAAATGAGGGACAGGTCTGATTTCACTTTTATTTCACACTTATCAGTGATTAAATTCATTTTATAAAGATAATTTAAGGAAAAATACTGAAAGTTGTAAAGCACTGTAGCTGAAAATACTACACAGTGAATGCATGTCGTGGGTTCTCAGTCTTTCTTAGCAACCATTTTTATTTTGAGTCTAGGGACAAAATATAAGGAGAGTAAATCAATGTCCAATTTGCAAGCCCCTTTTTGTATTTCCAGAGAAGTATTTATGAAACAGTTTTCCAAACAGAGATCTTTCAGTGAAACACTCCACAGCCTTTCACATTTCTATAGGTGGTCCTTAGTATGGGATGTCTTCATATTGTGTACTATGTTTCCTACTTTGCCAAACTTTCAACACCAGCAGAGGGGTTTATGAATATTCTCTTTAACTTCCAATACTTTGTTTTTATATTTATAATTATGTCTACCAAATTTACATACTCAATTAGATGATCTATGTGAAACCTTAATGGATGAACTTTGCATAACCTACTAAAATAGTGTAACAACATGATCACTTGTATTTCCATTTTCAGAATTAACCTATTCTAATACTTTTTGGCCTGATCAATAACTTTGGGGTTGTCTTGAATTGCTTCATTTGCCTTCAAATTCTTTACTGTAAAGTAATAATCTAGAGATATTTTTCTTCATGCTGTCAGAGTTGGCTTGTGGTTTCTAAATATGCAATGACTTAAGGACTTAGAACAAAGAGCAGTCAAGTAAAAATAATTATGTATTATGTCACTGGCTACTTCAAACACACAGACTTGTAAGTCTTAATACATGACTTTCTCCAAACAAATAACCTTTGAACTTCATACTCTGAAAGAAATGTCAGTATCTAGAGACTTCTTTTTTTCACTGTTGATGATTTGAAGAGATATGAGGACTCTATATGCTCATTAAAAACGATGAACACTACCATTTCTTCCAATTTTCAATCATGGAAATGTCTAGACTAAGATATTAATTTTATAAATAATGGAACTGAAGTTCATTTAGATTAGTTGTTATGATCAGCTTATGCAGAACACAGATGTCAGAGTCAGGACCCTAAGCAAGCCTTTATACTTTAAGCCAACTGGCCCTTCTCATTAGATTAGTCATGATCTATGTCCTATGACCTCAGTTTTCTGTAAATAAGAAGCCTAAAGAGTAAGGAGACAAAGGGTTTTAAAATAAACATAAGCACTCTAGAGAACATCAAGTGACTCAGTGACAGAAAGTGATTTTCAGAAATATTAATTCTTAATTTTGGTTTAATTATTCAAACTGAGAGAATTAACCCAGAGACTGAGTCTTAGCTTTAGAACAAGCTTTTTTGTTTTTCATACAAGACAACAACAACAACAAAGATCCTATCAGTAATTGCTTACTGTGAACACGTAGCATCACCATAACAACTTTTAGTAGGTATGCACCAAACAAAAGTTGAGGGAGATAGAAATGATTCTCCATGCAACAATCCTTTACTTTTTCAAAAACAGAAAGACACTTTTAAATAACACACACAAGGGGGACATAGACTTCATTCTTCTTCAAAAATTAAAAAAAAAAATGAGTGTCTCGAAAGTATCTATATTCAAATTTTAGGTTAGAATTTAAAACTTAGTGGCTTCCTATAGTGTTTACCCATTATTTAACCTAGGAGATTTCATTTTATTTTCCAAAATGATCAGTAAATAATTTTGTATGCCTTTTGATGGTTTGTTATAAATCTCAGTTACAAAACCGCATTAGAAACAAAGATTAAAATGTTATATTCACTATAGGATTCTGCTAGAGAGATTTTATTATTGCCAGCCTGGTTTCTCCTTTTTTCCCTCTTCCCCTAGTCCCTCCACCATTTTACTTTTCTTGTACTATAGCCTCTTAATTCTTTATCATTATGTGCAAAAATTCTGTCCTCACAGCTGTCTCTTTCCGGAAAGGAAAGATCTACAGGAAGAGATCTACAGGAAGCATCCTTAAGAAAATTTCAAATCAATTTCATATAACTGTCAAAACAGAAGTTAAAAAAAAGAAAGCTAAAAATATGTGTGCCAACAAATTTGATGTAAGTCCAATATAGACACCATAGTAGTGTTATTTTGGATATAAGGGTATTTCCTAATGTCTAGAATTTTGCAAATTACACCAAGCATACTTACAAAGGACTATTTTGATGTTACTGTGGACAGTAACCAAAAGCAGCATTTTAATAGTCTGTGTCTGTGAGGTTAGGTAAATTACAACTGAAAGGGAGTGACGGTGAGTCTGGTCAAAATTGAATGTAATATTATCAATAATGGAATTCTTCCTATATTGCTTACACTATTTCAATTATAATATAAAAATAGATGAGTGATTATATGACCTAAAGGTTAGCTCTTTACTTTGTTAAGACTCAGATTTCTATTCAAGAAAATAAGAATATTTATATAGAACATTTGTTTATTTATGATCCTTTAGCCCAGATAGCAATAAGTCAACAACTTTTTAGGTAGACACCACTTTCTGCAATCTCTGTTGCTCTTTTCCTGCCTCATGTGTTCTTATTCTTCCATTTATAGTTATCTTGTCTTTTTATAAGAAAATCTTTCCTAAATCTATTCTTTGGCTTTATATACATTCTTCTTCATTATAAAATTCTCAGTGGTTGCTTAAGGGACTACAGAATGTCTTATTACTCTACTTAAAATTAATATTTAGCCACTTAATGTAAAAGATAAATAACAGTGTCCTAGTATAATTTTATGTTCCTTTCCTTTATATTATTTCCCAATATTTTACATTCACATACTACTATTTATCCTCCTGTATATGGTTTAATTTTGTTTTAAATAATAAGTTATATTCAGTTTACCACATCTTCTCTATCTTTTCTGTGCAGTTATGATCACAATAGAAGCCATACCTCTTAAGACCAGCTCTCTGAAAAAGCTTCCCAGTAAGTTTTGCTCTTTATACTAGATAGCATCTTTAACACATTTGAATTAATCTTTAACTCTTCTGTTCTGTTAATACAATATATTCACAGATAAAGTATCATTTCTTGAATGTTGCTATGTACTCTAAAACTTTATTACTGAAATTTTGACTTGGCTTGCAAATCATATTTTTCAAACACACAACCTAAATCATTGATAACAAATAGTAAAGATTCATGCTTCTTATGTGCAATTTTTGAAATCCCTAGAACTCTGAAAACCATGATATTTTTGTAACTCTCTTGGTAGCAAAACATTAACCTATCTATAATTATCTCAGGATAAAAGCTGACATTCATGAAGTTATTTATAGTCCATTGATAGAGCAGAGTGTGACATGTTCATATGTTCTGGTATAGAAATATTGATGTGTTAATTAAAGATTGCTGTTGCACAGCACATTGAGACATAATATTCATGTAAACTTTTGTAAATTCAAAAACTAAAAGTCCCAAAAGATCAATTTTTAATATTAAAGTACCATAGTTTAATAGTACTCTCACCAGAAATAAGATTTAAAAACAGTAACCAAAGAGTATTAAATAATCTTAATGGATGAGTTAGAATTGATTTCTGTATCTTATGGTTAAAGTGTAAAATATCTTCCATGTGTTCATGAGTTTGTTCACTTTGTTCACTATGTTTTGAGAGGTTGTGGAACCTCTATCAGGTGAGAACTAGCTGTATCACAATGATCAAGGGGGCAGACTTGAGGGTCTCATACTGCTTCTACTTCTTGTCCTACATCTGTTCCATGATCAAGAAGCCTTATATTCTTATAACCATAAGTATGAGATATTATGACTACCCTACTCTGTCATCCATGATCGATCACAACCACATAGTGGAAGCCAAAAAAAAAAAATCTTTTTCTTTTCACTTCATTTGTCAGGTATTTTGTCATTTACCAGAAACTCACAGAAACAGAAAATTGATATTGAGAAGTTGTATCATTCCTCTGACTATCTGACCTAGTGCTTAAGCATTTGGAGGTGGTTTCTGATAGAAGTGTGGAAGAGTTGGGATCTGTGTCAACAGGGACACATAGAATCCTACATGCAGAAAACAATAAGGAATTTTGGAGGGATTTGGGAAGATCACAGAGCAAACAGAGATGTGGATACTAAAAGCTATGATAATGCGGTTTTAAAAGGGGAGGGAGGTTGTCCAGAATTGGGATACTAGTCATTTGAGTTAAATGCTGTTAAAGAATCTTGCTGTGTTCTGAATACTGGAATTAGAGTGAATTCTAAAGTAAAGGACTAAGTTGTTTGGAGGAAAAAAAAAAGAAGAAGAACCTGGGCCGATGAGGTATTTCAATTGTCAGAATCATGAGAAGATCCTGCACATCGTAATGTCAAAGTTGTGGCTCGTTTTCGTTCCTATTTGTCTTTACAGTAAAAGGGAGCACAAACCTAGGAAAACTGTGTAGTTTGGTGAAGAAAAGCACACGTGTGTAGTTAAAGTTGCAGACAGTGTGGACAAAGTGGTTTTGGGCCAAGTAACTATATAACTGTAAAGATATAAAGCCCACTAAAAAGAAAAAAAGCCAAAAACAATGCAATAGATGTTATAGAGATAGGGCCCCACCCATTGGTGGCACCATGATATAATAATGATATTATCAAGATATAGCAATGGAAACTTACTTTAAAATCTTTTATTTATTAAGAGCATGCCCAAACAAAGAGCTCTTGGTTCAAGTCATAATTTTAAGAAGTGCTTTCTCAGGTTCAGGCAAGAGGTGAAACAGAGACCTCATTATACCTGTGGTCCTGGTGGGACTTCACACTCTTCTGCCAGAGCTGAAGTTGGTTCCTGCACCATGCATTCTCTACTGCTATGGATTGAACTCTCAAATCAATAGTTCAAATATATCTTTCCTTCTGTAAAGTTGATTTCTGCCAGGTATACAATCACAGCACTGAGAATAGTCATTAACTCACCAATGTCTTCCTTTTTCTGTCTAGGATCCTCCAGAATTCTGCTCATATAGCAGTATCCTTCATTACCTCTGGTTACCTTTCTCAGATGGGAATTCCTTTAATCTGATGTAGATGGAATTTTTTTACATCACAAAACCTAATTCTTGAAAATACATTTCTCAAAATATATGTCTATTTTATTTTGATCTGGTGGATTGTGAGGCTGATATATAAAGTGAGGTGTTGAAGCCTAGAACACTTCAAACCTTAACACTCATTTTTTATACTATGGCTTTTGGTGAGTCAGTCATCCAAGTGTGTGTGTGTGTGTGTGTGTGTGTGTGTGTGTGTGTGTGTTTATGTGTGTGTGTGTGTATTGTAGTTACATCAGGCCATGGGCATCCCAAGACTTCTTTCTCTACTTCCCACAGTAGAATTGTTGCAGTTACTGATATATCTTACCATGTTAAGCTTTATGTGTATTCTGGAGATTTGACCCCAGGTCTTCACACTAGCTTATGTTCTGTAACACTGTGCCATCTCCCTAACCAACCCAAATTTACCCTTTGTAATCTTTACTTTCTATAAATAAAAAGGAGGATAAAAGATTGCTTAGTTCATATGATTTAGAAAGGGAGCATTTAGTTTAGTGTGTGTTCTGAAGTACACACATTGACTAAAATATCAGTTGTAGATGGCTTCCTATTGTATAACTTCATTTGGTTGTATCCATATTTTATATATCTATTTACATTAATATTATTTGTCAGTGATTTTAGTATAAACAATACATAAATTAGATGCATCAACAAAATGAAAAGTTGTAATTATTAATTATTACTGTCTTAATACTTAAATACAGCAGTTCATGAGTAAACTCTAAGCAAATACTAAGTTGTAAAATTCGTTTGCAAAATAGCATGCATGCTATCATTGAAAAAAGTATCTATAATTTCATCATGCTTGAAGTGATTTGAAAAGGGGTGAGGAAGCAGTATCCCCTAAGTACTTCTATCACAAATGTCTTGAAGTACTGTGAATGAAGCAGTGATGGTTTGCTTAATTCATTAATGTTTCCCACTGGGCTGGAGTTGAGCCACCAAAGACATTTTCTAATCATATGGTTTGTGGCTCTGGCTTGGACACATGATAAAAAAGCTCTTGAGTTAGTGATACTGCTGTCACCATTCTATTAACAGAAACTAGGGTAACACTGGTGCTGTAGGTGTTTACAAAAGAACAATAAATCCATACCCAGGATCAGAGTTTATACTTAGTTCAAATGTATAGCGCATGTGAAGTTTCCTTTGCTACTTAGAAAATGTTTCTCTTTCCCCACAGTGGACTTGCAGAAGATTTCCAAAATAGAAAATCACAAAAAGCCAGTTAGTTTTGCAAATGTCTAGGCTAGTATAAAACCCCTTAAGTCTCTAGAATATAAAAAATACCAGGTTTTCACTTGGCCATGTGACCTGGAACTAGCTGTCTGCCTCTTGGCAGTGAAGCTTGTGTAATGTTGCCAGCTGTATGAAGGGCCAGCTCCAGTTTACTTCAGGAGGTGGAAATGTGCTAAACCGAGGCTGCTGGCAGAAGGTGTGGCCACTTGGATTGCAAGTTGAGTGGAGGAGGGGATTCATGTGTCACTGTCTTGGCAGGACTAGCTGCAAACAGCATGCAGATAATTCTTTGAACACAGCTGGGAGGCATAAATTGCTGCTAGGAGAAGAACCTGGAACCAAAGTATCCTTTGGATTATTTATTTATGTGCTTTATTTTTTTCATTTCTTTTTTGTTGGTGGTGGTTTTGTACAGCAGAGTAGCTACCTACCTCTGCTGATAAATTCAACTAATTATTCTTTGTATATTCAAAGTATAGCCTTTAACAAAACTTAAGTCTTTATTGTTGGAGATAGAGATGAATTCTGGTAACTTTTCAGTACCTAGTGATTTCTGTAAAGGATGGCTTAATAATAAACAAATTCCATAATTTTCAGTCACCTCTACATAAATAATAGAAAATTCAGATTGAAAAGCAGTTTGTTAACTCAACAAGGGCATACGTGCTTCTATTATAGGATAACAAAATAAACCAGTCAGTAGAGTAAACAGAGCAGGAGGGTCTCCACCAGAATCCTGAACTACCAGAAATGGAATTCTCCTGTCTGAGAATAGTGTTGTGATAAGAAGTAACCAAAGGATGGGAATAACCTGACTAAGATGCTCTCAGAGACCCAAGGGATGTATTTTTCTTTGTCTATAATAAATTGAGAATTTTGTCTCTTAAGTTTATGGCACTGAAATGTGGTGATGAATTCAAGAGTATACACTGAGTATTAACATCGGTGTTCTTCTTGGCCACAGAGAAATAAGGCCATCCTATCTAACTTGGCTCATTTTGGAGTAAGAGCTTTCACCAAATCCTCCCCAGAAACCTGAGCAACCAAAAGGGAAAGACACTTGGGATAGAAAGTGACTACTATTCAGGCACTATTGTCAACAATGAGATTGTAACAGTACCTTCCTGGAGAGTCTCCATTTTCATCAAATAGGATCATATCTCCAGAAACTCCAGTAAAATTGGTTTTCATCAGGGAGTCCAAAAGTTTCCGCCCATCAATTGGCTTCATTGCGTCACAGAGCCCTGCATAGCCTGGACACAGTGACATCTGCATGTTGTGGAGCCCATAGGCCATAGAGTAGATTGCATTGATCACAAATCCCATTTTGGAATCTTGAACATGATGCGTCCTCAGAGTCAGAGAACCTGTTGAGAAACAAGTTAAGGATTAACTTTTAAGTATTACCCAGCTCCTCTCTATAGTTGCATTCATAGATCTTGAAAAATGATAAAGAGCTCAACAGATTTACAACTGGGGACCACACTGAAAAAAAAAAAGAAAACACGTGTGAACATGTTCTCAACTCTTCCTCACCATTTATGGTATTATTTTAAAATGATGAATACTGGAATATCAACCTAGTCATAAAACCTTCAACCTACAATTTATCCTGCAAGATGTGCTGGGGTAACATTGATGCAGAACTTGTAGGAATGGTCAACTTGAGGTGTCTACATGAGATGACCAGGAATCAGAGGCTGGATAGCCCAGAGAACTTGCATAGCACCAAACAAGATTGGCAAAAAAAGTCAGTGAAATTATTTCTAATAATATTCTGCTATTCATAGATTATAGCCTAGTCCAATCTTCATCAGAGAGGCTTCACCGAGTAACTGATGGGAGCAGATGCAGCAACCCACAGCCAAGTATTAGCTCAGGAAACCTCTTGAAAATGGGGGAGGAAGGATTATATGAACCAGAGGGGTCAAGGGTACCACAAGAATATGGCCTACATAATCAGGAAACCAGTGCTTGTAGGAATTCACAGAGACTCTAGATAAAATTATGGAACCTGCATGGGTCTGAGCTACAGCCTCTGCATATATTTTATGGTTACATAGCTTGGTGTTCTTGTGGAAGTCGTAACGTGGGATTTGGGCTTGTTTCCGACTCTTTTGACTGCTCTTGGGACACTTTTTCCCATACTGGGTTGCCTGGTCAGGACTTAATATGAGGGGAGGTGCCTAGTTTTATTGTAGTTTGTTATGCCATGTTCCTTGAGCTCCTTGAGACGCTTGTTCTTTTCTGAAAGGAAATGAGAGAGCAATTGATCTTGAGAACGAGAAGGTAGGAGAGGGACTGGAAGGAGTGGAGAGAGGTGAAACTGTGGTTGGGATGTAATATATGAGCAGATAAAAGACAAACAAATGAACCTTGAGGAAGAATGTGATTCCCTAACAACATGAAGATTTGCTTTTCCAGTGATTTATGTCAGAATAACACTATATTTTCACGTTACACATTTACATAATTTTCAAATTAATTTCACTAATAACCTATAATACTGTACTTTCCTGTCTTACAAGTGTTCAAATAATCTTCATTTCCCCAACTGGTAAGTCTTTTTAGCTGAGAGAACTACATCTTGTGATATTTGGTCTCTACTATACTTATTTGATAATTTATCATCCACCTCCTCCAGTCTCAAAGCACATTTTTGTCATCTATAAACTATCCTATAGAAGTTATGGAATAAAGCACTAAACAATGAATTTATTAATTCAGTAAATGTTATGATGTCAAATTCTACATGAAGTTGTATTGATTGTGAACAGCATGAAAATAGGTGAATGAAATACGGATTTGTAGCTAATGAAAGTCCTATTGCTAATTGGCTGATTTGTGTTTTCATGTCTAAAATACAAAGATTAGGAGTAGTTTTTTTTTCTAGACAGACACATTAGCTTGTGCTGATGCATCTATTTCTAGTATGTTTTTTTTTTAATGCTTATAAAGAAGTGGAAACGAAGTAAGATATCAGACACAAGGGGATAAAACAATGGCTGTGTAATATACAGTTTTGGAGTTTTTTTCTGATTTTCATTGAGAACTTTACTTTGTTTTCTGTGGAAAATAGAATGAAAGTTAAATAATGAAATGGCATAATTTACAGAATTGTGCTATTAGATACTAAGAGGTTTGAGGGCTTTACTCCTGTCAGGCTATGAATATATAAGTATAAAAGTTAAAAGTGCTAACAGGGTGGATACTTATTGTGCTCCCAAGTATTTTAGAAAAAAGGAGGGACAAAAGATGAATCTTCTGTCTTATGCTAAGCACAGGTCAGGTAGCAAGCCATTAACTGACAAGTGACAAAACAGTTTTAGAAGTTAAAGAAAGTAATGCTTCACTTATTAAACAGGGATATATTACTTTGTTTAATATGACAGTAGTAGAAAAAGGGAGGTGAGGAGTAGGGGGTAGGGACATCCTTGTGGAGACAGAGGGACAGGGAGGAGGTATGGGATGTGGAACAGTCAGCCAGACTGTGGATTGTGAGGGGAATGAAATCTGGAGTTTATAATAAATAAATAAATAAATAAATAAATAAATAAATAAATAAATAAATAAATAAATTTTAAAAAAGAAAAGGGAGGTGAGTTCTGATTCATTACACATATTTAAAACAGAACAAGCTTAACTGATTGGTTATACCTTTATCAGATTACTTGTTCAGTTCCTGAACATTTTCAATGTTTCACTTGTCATATAAATGAGGATTCTTTAAAACCAATACAGTATCTTTTTCAGTATGATGCAAATATTGACACAATTCTTTGTTACCATTGCCTGAAGAGATATGTACTATTTTTATGAGTGATTCAGATATAGAATAATGCATTAATTTTTTCTTTTTTACTGTTTCACAGCAACTAGGCAGCAGAAACCAGGTTTAAACCTTTGCAGTCTATCTTAAGTCTATCCCTGTGAGCTGGATGTTCTACGGCTTTTGAATCTAAATCCAACTGAATCATGAAAGGCTTCCTGAAACATGTTAACCCTAACATGTTATAAAAAAAAGATGATACTATTCTTTATTCATTCAACCTACCACATACTTCTATAATCCTTTTATCTGTCTATTTTCTTCTAATCTAACTCTTATCACAAAATCTTGGAGTTTGGAATGCCTTAATTGTTTGGATAATTTTATATTTATATTTGTAGATTCAAAGTCACATTGAAAAACTTTCAAAACAATAAAATGAAAACAACTCTCTCTTTTTCAGAGCTTAGGCATCTAGTACTTCTTTCAGGCAGAATTTTCTGTGCTTAAGAGAGATAAACAATATTCTAGCTTATTATTTCTCCAAGTCTTTATTAGTTTCATTCATAATTTATCATATAGAGGCCCTCCCACAAATGGTAGAATATTTCTATATCCTGCTTTCTATGCTTGTACTGTGGAGCTTGATATCCTTTCCCTGTAGACATGTATATGGCTGCTACATTATTTATCTGGCTGAAAATTATTCCACTATGGTTATAAAATTTTATAATAATGCTAGACTTTATACTTTTCCTGGAGTTACTAAAGTTCGTTTTTATTGATTAAATTTTGTGTTTCATACTTTCAAACACACAAATAATGCATTCTTGTTTCTCTCACACACTGTTCTCTCTTATCACCCTCCCACACCTCGCAACGCTGCCCTTTCCTCTCTACAAGACCGTTTACCACATTCATTGTTAAGTTTGTTCTTTGGTAATGGTGTACATGTATCAGTGAATTCTGTTTGCTATTACTCCACACCATATTTTATTACCCTATCACCCTCTCTCCTCCCTAGAGAATCATTTCTCACACTGTGGTTCTGTCTAATAGTAAACACCTTAAACATAAATTGCCTGTTTTCAATGTGCCTGTAGCTTAGATTAAGGCCATACTTCGTTTTCATTTAGCTATGCTGATAGTTTTTCATGGATTTTCACTACACTTTGAATTTTATGAAGTTCTACTTTGGGCACAGATGCTATCTCTGTAGCTTATCATAAGACCTGATGCATGATTGGCACTACTAACAAAAGATGAGTATGTGAATGGAGCCAGATAAATGTTAAGTCCCCCACAAGTGACACTATATACCAGCTCCAGTCTTCAATTTGTCAAATCATATTACTTGAGAAATCATTACTTTATTGAATAATACTCATTTAAGAAAAACTAAACAATCCAAAAAATGTAATGGGATCTTTTCATGGATCTTTTTTATTTCTTGTTTTAGTTGAAATCTTTTTTATCAATGTGTTTTCACCATCTAACATGAATTAACCTCTCCCTCATTTCATGACAGCCAGAACAACATAGCAAATCACTGGCTGAATTAATTAATTAATTAATTAAGACATACAAACTAATCAAGTGTTCTTTTTCTGTCAGGAAAATGGATAGAAATAAAACCCATGCTAGTTACTTCTGTTTTCTCATTTACTCACAATTTCAAGTCTATTACTTTCTTAACTTCCTCCCTTGAATTTCATAGATCTGTTGAATCTCATTGGAACACAATGAAAATGCTTGCTTATCATAATGACTAAGAACTCACTGAGGTCCATGTAATAAATGCATAAGACTGCTGAAGCTTTGAAAATGGAATTAGTAATAGAACTACCGGCCTGAGAAGTTAGATTCAAGCTTACACATGGGAGTCAACCAGCTCATCTGCCCTCCTCCTCCTCCTCCTCCTCCTCCTCCTCCTCCTCCTCATCATCATCATCATCATCATCATCATCATCATCATCATTATCATCATCCTCTTGCTCCTTCTACTCCTCTTCCTCCTTCTCCTCCTCTTTCATCCTCCATCTCCTTTTCTTCATCCTCAAAAACTATCTCTCTCCTTATTCTTTCTCTCTTTAACATTTTTCTCTGCTTCCTCTTCTTACCTCTTTTCTCTATTTTTTTTCTCATCAGACTATACAGTACAGGCTGAACTCAAAAATCAAGGTGCTTCTGCATCAACTTTTTGAGTACTGGAATTATAGATATGTGTCAGTTCACCAGGCACTTTTCCTAAGTAAGTATTGTTCATATGATTTAAAATGCATCAATATTGCATAGCATCAAATTTGAAGTTTCCAGAACATGGGCTGAGAGTAAGTGGGAGAAAACAAAACTGTATAACCATATATGTGTGATATAAAAGTTTCACCAATATTTACATTTTTATGTTTATATTTCTAAGCTATATGCTTTCATTGGTTTAATAGTCATTCTTCAGATGTCTTAGTAGAACCTTCAGAGTTGTAGTTAATTGTTTTTGCTGTTGCTGCTTTGGAACTAGAGGAAATTTCTTCCTCATTAGTTTTTATTTCATTAACTTGTTCAAAGATATTTACATTATTTGTTACAAATTCGTCTAGTGGAGTCTTATTGCATATCCTATTGTTGCATACTGGTGATACAAACATGAAAAATAAAATCGTTAACCTCAAAAAGAAAAAGCAAGTACAGGCATAATGATAGAAGCTTGTTAGGAGTCATTAAACCTAATATTACTAAGCTAATTGAAATGGTATGAGTGTATGTGATAAAAGAATCTATTTCATTCAAACTTTTTTCTCACTCACTAAACTGTAAGAAAGAACAGAAATATTAATTAGTTGGCATGAGGATGCTCCAACGAACTCAACTCCTTTAGCAGTGTTGACATAGCTCAAGGTCAGACCCAACTTGACCCCAGGTTCTCTGCTAGCCCAAATTGTCAGCTATTCATAACCATCTTTGAAGGAGAAGTAAAAGCAAAGCAGGCCTAAACATTTTATATTATCTTTATTCTAAACTGGATCTTGATATATAAGCTTTGGTATTTAGGGCAAATTTTATCAGCATATAATCAAATCAGTAATCTCCAGCAGGATTAATAAATTTAAAAGACCCTCCAATCTGTGATTACATTAATTTTTCAGTCCACAGAAAGTAGTTTTTAATTCATAAAGGCAAAATAACTTTGAAGCTTAGTGTGTGTTAAGCAAAGAAAAATAAGACGACACCAGGAAGGCAGAGCTTGTGAAGGTTTGCGTATTAGGGATTTGTGAGTCCATCGATCCAGTCCAAATGCTACAGAGAGAAAGCGCTTAGGCTGTGCTTAGTATTCAGAAATAAATGGAGTGGTCTAGTTGATAGGAATATCAATTAACCATTTATGTACACTCAGAAATAAAGACTTAACCATAATTTCTTTATCGTCACTCAGTGAAAGCCAACTCTCTACATTAATGACCTCTCCTTAGTTCCTGAATTCATTTCTGATTGCAACTTCTTAGTTTGGTCCAATAAACTCAGTTTACAAATCAGAAAAAGAAAGCCAAGGGGTGAGGGACAAATTCCCCAAGACGCTTTGCCTCCTAATTCTTTAAATAGTGTTTTTTTCATTATGAGAGGCAAATTAATTTTAGTGTTATAATATTTTTTTATCAAATTAACTCATGACTCTGGGGTAAAATAATGAGCAGAAGTGTATTTTTAAAATAGCACATTAATTCTTTGTTCTTATTCTAACTCTTAAAACACTCTCATATTATTCCTATGACTTTCTGTCTACCCACTAGTAAGAAGAAATAAAAAGGAAAATACAAGGAAAGACAGCAAACCACGTTGAAAAAATAATTGAAAGTTTTGTGGGTGTTATTGGGTAATACAATCAACCTTGTAATGAAAATATTGCAAAAAAGCAGGCTCATCCACTCTCGTTTATTTTTAAATCTATATAATTATTAGTTATGCACACCACAATAAATTTCTGTTATTCACAGTGGATGGAATAGTCATATGTTTCCTGTTGTGACAGAGGTCAAAGCATATCCCACAGCAAGTTAATCTTTTACCATTGTTTCCATGGAAATGTGCTTATCTGTCCATTACAACATGCAGTGGTCTGTCTCTGTCTCTCTGAGTGTGTGTGCATGCATGTATATGTATATATATATATATATATATATATATCTGTGTGTGTATGTGAGAGAGAGAGAGAGAGAGAGAGAGAGAGAGAGAGAGAGAGAGAACAATCAGATGTATCATTCCTTAAGAGCCATTCTCTTCATTTTTAAAAATGAATCTCTCCCTGCTCTTTTTCAGTTAGGTGCCTCTTTTTGCACTAATTGCTACATGTACATACATATATGTACATGTATATTGCTAAATATAACCTGCATATTCCATATAATGTTATTTTCTTGGCTGCCTGTTGGGCACTGGACAACCACATTTTGTCTTTTTCCTAAGGGAAGACCACCTTTGTCTCTTTAAGCTTCCCTTACTTTCCTATATTTTTTTGTGTAGGATTGAAGCTTTGTGGACTTTTTCCCAACCATTTTGGTATATTCATTAGTATTGTCCTTGTTCCACTCACATATTGACAATCATGTTATTGAGGCTTTATTTGTATAACTTCTGAAAATTTTTCGTGCTTACTGAAGGTACCACATAATCTTCTGAATAAGGAAGGGGCAACCAACAGAACTATACAGCTTTGATGTGTATGAACTACACCAGCATCTGGTTAGCATGATAATTCCGAGAGTGCAGTAGTGGCTGGTGGTAATCAGCAGCTCTCTAGTTGGACTTAAGACCTGCTCAACGAAAAGGAAAACATCCCTAGTATTGGAAACTTAGTTAAGTACTCAGTACTAGTGATTTCATAGTTGATATAAGACAACCTACAGTCACTAATTTACTAAATCATTATAATCCATAACAGTAAATAATCATTTGCCTTATACCTACAGATAAGTACAGTCTTTCTCCTAATCAAGAAAACTTACCTATTGTAGAGATGGAGCCCAGTAAAGAAAAATTTTGAGACAGTCTTATAGGCCTGAGGTTAGATAGCTGACTGACCAATAAAACAAAGAGACGTACCTGTTTCTGCCTCCCAGTACTGAGATTATAAGTGTGCACCATCAAAATTGTTTCTTTATGTGTGTGTGTGTGTGTGTGTGTATGTGTGTGTATGTGTGTGTATGTGTTTGTGTATATGTTTGTGTGCACGTGTGTGTCTCTCTGTGTGTGTTCACGTGTGTGTGTGTGTGTGTGTGTGTGTGAGAGAGAGAGAGAGAGAGAGAGAGAGAGAGAGAGAGAGAGAGAGTTCTTTGTATTGAATTCAGATTGTCATGGTTGCAAGGAAAATTCTTTAACCTTTATCGATGGATACTTCTCCCCACCTGCAACATGTAACACTTTATGATATGTATTAGAATTATCCATGAACTATTCTATTTATTCTATCCATGAACTATTTATTCCCTCAACAGAGTATGAGTTTTCTGAACCATAAGACAATCTGGTTTTCCTTGCATTTTCACAAGTTCTACCACTGGGGATTAAAGCAAACATTTCATTCAGTCTTTCAGTATTTGTCAGACAATATTTTATGTTGTTTATTTGTTTGCATAGCTTGTAATTCTACCATGAGATTTGAGATTGGTTCTGAATGGAAAATCAGTTCCTTGTGAGTTAAGTGAGCTTGGATTTTTATTTACCATGCTATTTCCTGCATATAATACAGTGTTTAGAATTGCCAATTTTATCAGTGGATTATGGGAGGTGCCTTGAGTCAAGAAGAGGGAAAAAAGGTAGTAAAGAATCATCAATGAAAATGCCGTTGTAATAGATGGCACCACATAAACAATTCATTCTCAGTACTAACACCATACATGCTCATGCTGTGTGAGACAGCACAGCAGCTCCATGATTCTAGGGCTGTACATACATATACCCATACAGCTAACTTCCTAATATTCACAGTGTCTCTGTTATATAGTTTCATCTGAAATATAGAGAAGTGACCTGTAAATCCTCATGGGGCAACACAGCTGATCTCTGCAGATTTGAAAAGTTTCAGAATCCTAAGAAGTGCAGTGGGGAACCATATACTTACACATGTAGGATACTAACTTTTACATTTATGTAATGAGTACCACCAGCAACTGGTTGTAACCCTCAAATAAATGTGTGATTTGAGACAACCATATTTGTTTCATACACACTGTGGAATTTTGAAGCACTTCCACATAGTGCGTAAATGAATCTGATAGGAACAAAAACCCATGTGTTAATAATATTTAAGAGTCTAAGACAAAAATTAGGATTCTGCAGTCTTGTTACTATAGCAAGACATTAATCTTCTTCTCAATTTGATCTATCATTACTGCAACCATTATTTTCTATGAATTCCATTTTAACTACATTTTGTGATGTTTCCTAAAAATAGATGGCTTCCTAAATCTTATACTTAGCTTTCTACCATATAATTTTAAATATAGTCCACTAGAAATGTTATTCTGTAGCCTTCGTATATCTTCCAGATAGACCCGAATGACTGTATTTTCGTGCTTACCTCATGTTGAAAACAAGGAAAATTATATTTTCAAGTAGAGCTGTGAGAACTTGAGAAAAACACATGGAAGTCACATGTCAATGTGAAGCACCAAATAACTGAAACCTAGTGGTTGCTGTTCACATGATATAATCTACATTTAAGATATGACTAGATCAGTCTAAGGTAAATGCCAAGTTAGCACTGCCCACATTTGGGAATTTAAGAACTACTATACTAATCATTCAGGTTTCTGATGGTAAGGATGCTAAAAATATTTCTGTTTAGGTTTTGCATCTAATTAAAAAGAACAAGCATGCTAAATTAGAAACTCATCTTTTATAATGAACTCTGTAGTTGAAATGTAGTAGAAAATTGCAAAAAACAAAAACAAAAAACAAAAAAAAAACCTTACTTTGCTATATCCAAACCTTTTGTAAAGAATTGAACTGCAATTGCAAAGTTCACAAATTGTACACAGGGAAGACTTTGACTAGAGTAGAATGGACTACTAGAGACATCTGATATTTACATATCATATATATATGATATATATATATCATATATATATACACTGACTGGTAGGCATTGTACTGATAGTGCTGGATTATTTATTTTATGAACAACTTTAAATCATGACATTGATACTTTTGGCCATGGTAATGATGATTTCAATGAAGCCATTTTATCACAGAATATTTCATAGGCAGTTATGAGAGCAAACAAAAATGAGGAGACAATCTCCCACAATACCATTGCCAGGTGCACTACATCCATCATCTGCACTCTCATAAAAATGCAAGTTTGCTGTGTGCATGCTGAACATAATATTTTGCCCTTGTTTAGATGAGAAACATTAGGCTCATGGATAGGATGTAATGCCAATGACATAAAACCAATACACAGTGAGTTAGAATTTCAAAATCTAGTTCAAGATGATTCTGCAGGCTGTTCTTTCCTATATGCACCTCTATTCTCTGAATTCTCAACAAAGACTCGATAGATATAATTTATCCTGAGTGGGGTAACCCAGACATCAAAGGACATACATGTTATATACTCACTGATAAGTGGATATTAGCCAAAAAGGTCAGAATACTCATGATACAACCACGTACTATATGAAGCTTACTTAAGAAGAAGGAAAGTCCAAGTGTGGGTACTTCAATCCCACTCAGAAGGGGAAACAAAATAATAACTGGAGGCAGAGGGAGGAAGGGATCTGACTGGGAAAGTGGAGAAGAGGAGAAAAAAGGGGGCATGATTAGGCATGAGGGGGGAAGCAGGAGAGAAGCCCAGAGAAACAGGAGAATGAATGGAAATATGTGGCTGTGGGGGGTTGGGGGGAGAAGGGAACCTCTAGAAAGTCCCAGAGACCAGGGATGTGAGAGGTTCCCAGGATTCAATAGGGGAAACCACTAGAAAGTTCCGGACAACAAGGACATGAGAGGCTCCAAAGACCCAATAAGAGATGATTTTAGCCTAAATACCCAACAGTAGGGAGATGGAACCTAAGAGACTAACTCCAGTAGATAAACATGGCCCCCAGTTGGGGCAAGGGTCACCCATCCATCTTCAAAATTTTTGACCCAGAATTGTTCCAGTGGAGGAAATGCAGGGACAAAAATGGAGCAGAAACGGAAGGAAAGGCCATCCAGAGACTACACTAACTTGGAATCTGTTCCATGTGCAAGCACCAAACCCCAACACTATTACTGATGCCATGTTGTGTTTGCAGATAGGGGCATATCATGGCTGTACTGTGAGAGGTACTACCAGCAGTTGACTGATACTGATGCAGATACTTACAGCCAACCATTGGACTGGAGTTGTGAGACCCCTGTGGAAGAGTTAGGAGAAGGAGTAAAGGTGCTGAGGGGGATGGCAACCCCATAGGAAGAAAAACAGTATCAACTAATCTGGAACCCCCAGAGCTCCCATAGACTAAGCCACCAACCAAAGAGCATACATGTCCATGTCACCTCCTACATATGTAGCAGAGGACTTCCTTGTCTGGCCTCAGTGGGAAAGAATGCACTTAATCCTTTAGAAACGGAATGCCCCAGGAAAGGGTGATATTGGTGGGGTAAAGTGGGAGTGAGTTCATGGGCATCCTCTCAGAAGCAAAGGGGAAGAGGGATAGAGTGAAGAACTCGTGGAGGGGGTAGCAAGAAAGGGTGCAACATTTGGAATGTAAATAAAAAATAAGAAGCAAAAATAATGCCATTTTCCTATATAAGAGAATGAAAATGATATTCCTGATTAATCTCTGTGAGCATCTGAAGAAAAAATAAGAGAATGGGTAACATAATTGACAAATTGGAAATTGTAATTTTGTTAAGAAACTAATTACTATGATTGTAACTTAGCTATTATCAGTTATTAAAATTTTTATATGAAAAACTAAGATTCATGATTCATGTATGTTGAGCAACTTTTCTAATAGAAAACTTTTCAAATTGTAAAGCATTGCCACCAGATAAAGTTAAAACACTTCAGATAGGCTATGACTGCATTGAAGAAACATGGAAGGGTCTACGAAATGCTTTCTGAAAAGATTATCTTCGATACTTAGTCCTAGCTTAACTGCCATGTGAATGTAATCACTGCTCCAAACAAAGTAACATTTTCTGAATCCTTTTGGTTTACATGATTTAATAATACAAAACCACTAAACTAAATCTTCTCCAGTTTCCTTGATTATGTGGAAAAGGGGGATAGTAATGAAGGACTCATTGTTCCTGCATAATTCTGCAAAATCCAAAATTGGTTACAAATAATGGGCATTATTTCAAACAATTGTTTCATATTTATAGCAGGAAGCATATCATAAAAATGTTTTATAAATTTGGATTCAAATTATGACACTTCATTTGTTAGTTATTTGTCTTGGCTTGACTTTAGTTTGCACATATAAAACATGACAACAGCAATATTTGAGGATGAAGAGAGTTTATGTGACTAGGATACTAAAATGAATCTATAAACTATTTTATAATTTTAATATCAGTAATTTATCATACATAGATTGGAAGATCAAGCATGCCTTTACTACAATGAACTGTGTGTCCAACACTTATCCTTCATGAAACAATCAATGTGTATTTATTACTGCCTAAGAAAAGAATTTCTACTTTTGGCACCTAATTATTGTTGGAGATTAGGGTGAGACTATGTCCTTATGTGGTAGTCTGACTAGTCTCTTTAAGTGTTTTTACTCTCTGTCTTAAATGTTGCTCCTGTATAGCTACTTCAACCAAATGGAAACAGTTCTTTATGTATAGAGTAAAAAGAATTATGCGACTCAGAAAGCTAATAGATTGTACAAGAATTTCACAAAAATGATAAAACACACAGCAGCCTTTCTTGGCTTAATTTAAGTAGTAGGCAATTTCTATAAAAGATGCCATTCTTTGGTGGGTATCTTTTGTAGGGCTTACCTTCTAGTTGGGCAGAGAGCACACAGAATCAATAAGCCATCTGAGAGCAGAGAATTCTTTCAGGGGGGAACCATGAGGTTGGTCATCTTATTCTTAAAAACTGAGATCATTTATGTTAGTATGAGGATATATCCCAAATAATTAAAATACCACATATAGGATGGGATCATAAGTAGGCTGTGGCAATGATTGTGCACAGTTTGCTGTGGGTAATAAAACATACAGCTGAGGTTCAGCTGTCCACCCAGAAAGAACTTCCCCATGTAACAGAGGAACTCCAATGGAGAGTGAGATGCTGATGCCTGCCTCTGTAGTAATCTCTGATTTGGCAGGAGAAATGACAAAGAGAATGAGGTGGAGCTGTGGGCCTTTCATTTCTTACATCTGGCAGAATTTAAAGGAAAGACGGCATAAATTAGATGTGTTGAAAAGCCTTTCCTGGGATTCACAAGTCTGAATCCCATGGATAGAATCATGCCCTGAGGCAGGAGAGAACCAGGTTAAAGTGAAGAGGATTTTTTGAATTGCCTTCATTCTTGTCCATTGTTGTCTTCCTATTCATTTCTTTCTTTGTTTGTTTTTATTTTTAAAGATTCATTTATTATGTATATAGTATCTGCCTGAATGTATGTCTGCCTGCCAGAAGAGGGCACTAGATTTCATTATAGATGGTTGTGAGCCACCATGTGGTTGCTGGGAATTGAACACAGGACTTCTGGACGAGCAGTCAGTGCTCTTAACTTCTGAGACATCTCTCCAGTCTCCTCCCTATTCATTTCTGATTTTGTTAATTTGGGTCCTGTCTCTCTGACTTTTAGCTAGTTTGCCTAAGGGTTTGTCTATCTTGTTGATTTTCCCAAAGAACTAGCTCTTGGTTTTGTTGATTCTTTGTATTCTTCTCTTTGTTTCTAGTTTACTGATTTCAGCCCTGGGTTTGATTATTTTCTCCTGTCTACTCCTCTTGGGTGTGTCTGCTTCTTTTTATTTCTAGAGCTTTTAAGTATACTTTTCAATTGTTAGTATGAGAACCGTAGCATTTCTTTAAGAAGGAACTTAGTGCTATGAAATTTACTCTTATCACTGCTTTTAACATGTTCTATAAGTTTGTATATGTTGTGTCTTCATTTTCATTGAATTCTAGAAATTCTTTAACTTCTTTATTTTTTCCTTGACTCAGTAATTACTGAGTAGAGAGCTGTTCAGTTTTTATGAGTATGTAGGCTTTCTGTTGTTTCTGTTGTTGTTGAAGTCCAGCTTTAATCTATGGTGGCCTGATAGGATACAAAGGGTTATTTCAATTTTCTTGTGTTTATTGAGGCTTGCTTTATGACCTAGTATATGGTCTATTGGAGAAGGTTTTGTAAGATGCTGAGAATAAGGTATAATCTTTTGTGTTTAGGTGAAATGTTCTGTAGATATCTGTTAGGTCCATTTGATTCATAACATCTTTTAATTTAATTATTTCTCTGTTTAGTTTCTGTCTTGATAGCCTGTCAATCAGTGAGAGTGGGATGATGAAGTTTCCCACTCTTACTAATACAGAGAAAGGAAAATCACATGACTTATCCAGGTTGTGGTCTTAATGATTCCAGAAATTAAATTGTGATAGTTAGAAAATAATTTGTATCTGATCTGTCTGAATTAGAAAAAAATACACGTTCGGAATTATATAGACCATCATATAGATGAGAATTATAAAGTGATTACACAGTTAGAAGGTGATGGAGAGAACAAAAAGCAGTCAATGAGGTATGTCCAGTTCACTTAATCGTGTACATCAAAAGAGTTGAGCCTATCTGGCATTGGAAAATAAATATTGTGACAGAAAGCCAAATTATCTTTTAATGAGCAGCTAGAACTCTTGGAAAGGCTTTGAAAAGTGAGAAAGTTAACAAGCAAGGTGAAAGGAATAGAAAGCAATGACACAGGTAAAAAAAAAAGTTAAACTCATTCTGGGGTGGTCAATTATCTATCTATGTAATGTAATATCATTAATATGATATTATTAATGTATTATCCAATGTAAGCAATGCAAAGCAAAGTTTTCTTTCATAATTAGTGGAGGTGTTATTGTTATATCCCAGCAAATGTTCAGGTGCCAGGTTTGGTGGATGGATAGGCAATGGCCGTATTGACTAACTGGTGTTGTAAGAACTGGGAAGTAGGCTTTACTGGAAAGGGAGACAGAGAAAAAACATGCTTTGTCTGTGGGATCCAGGCAAGCCTGCATCACACAAAATGTCCACACAATGTTCATGGGACAGGGAGAGACACAATGACTCTGAAGTAGTACCCCATGGATAGGAAACAGGGACTGGTGGAGAATGACAATGCATTACACATTATAGAGCTAGTAAGTCAGGGTCTCCTATTCAAGCTGCTGTACTTTGATGATACAAATGAAGAAAATGAAGACATTTGTGTTGGGTTTCGATAAGGTTGTGTTTTTAGCTCCTGGATCTTGGAATCTTTTGGTGCTTATATTAGATGTCAGTTGACTTTTACAGATCCTGCCCATATTCGTTAGAAGATTTCATTACATTTATAGAATAATATAATTCTAACTTCTGAGTTTTAGATTTGGAAAACTGGTATACAGATTTGGAAAAAAATTACCTAGAATAGAAAAACAGAAACACATACACAGAGAGAGACACAGGGGGTCCAGGAGGACCAATAAAGGTAGAGCATGAAAGGTGTTAGAGGGAGGAAATGGAAGAAAAAATATTGTAATTATATTTGAATTTCAAAAAGCAAAAGGAAAAATTTGAATGAAGGTGTCAAATATGAGTGGAAAATAGGCTCTTTCAGAAGCTATAAGTAATTATATATCTGCGTGATGAATAGTTACTTCTGCATGATTTGTTGACTAAATAGGCTTCCGAGCTTCCCAAAACTATAAAAGCTATATTTTTGTGTGCCCATGAGGTTTAGGTCAACTTTTGGTTTCTCTATATTTATACACATTATCGACAATTGGGGAAAGGAAGGCTGTGTATTTGAAAGAGAAAGCAGGGTACATGGGAGGGTTTGACTAGACTGAGTATTGTAATCATGATATAACATGCTCAAAAAAAATTATAAAGCTATTGCATTTGTTGTTTGCATGCCAGCAGTAGATGCTAAGTCCTTGTTTCTGAAGACATTGTACAGTTTGTATGACTCTGAGAAGCCAGGTTGCAATTGACCTTAACTGCTAAGGAATAATTGTCTGGTTCAGTCTTGACCTTGTAGTTGTCTTTGAGTCAACATTCCAGATAAAATATGTCAATTAATAGTGGGACAGTTGTTATGGGAGCAAGCAACTAATTTCCACTTGTGTTTTCAAGTCCTGTTCTACAAGAGGTAATCTATGTGTGATATTATGTGCCAAGATAAAAAAAAAACCTCTGGCTGAGGAGATATAGGTCCTACAGAGAAATTTTCAGTTGTTGTTTATTACGTAGATGTGATGTACTTGTCAAATTACCTTATAAATATCTGTTTATGCCTAAAGATTACTGCTTCGCTCAACCTTAGTTGGATAAGGGAATTTAGTTTTGCAGTGGCAGTAGTTAACCAGGGAGTTTTAGGACCATGCAAACTCCTGAGAAAAAGTGACTCTAATTGTGGTATAATGACTAATGCTCAGCTGTAACTGGAAGAAAATACTTGTATTCCTGCAAGCCTCAGGAAATATTTTAGAAGAAGGGTAGAAAATACGTAAGATCTAAAGAAATCATACTGATTTGTAGCTATTCAGTGTAGGAGGGTGAAGGAAGACTCTTAAGATTGAGTAAACTAGTGGAACTTGTTCTCAAGGAATCTCAGGAATGTACTAGAGTCAGGAGCTTTCTGCCTGAGAGAATGCAAACAGTACAACAGTATGTGATTATTCAGGAAGAGGAGACTCACAGAACTACCAGCAAGTTTCACAGGAAGCATTGTGGATACGTATCCCTGCTGGAATGGGCTTTTTAATGGTGGAGTTTCCTTTGACTCCTTCATACACCTGAAAGTGAAACTCATTGTTTTTCAATAAGTCAGGCATGGTTGGGTTATTTTTCCTTGGTCTCTTATTGGTACCTTACGTATAATAAGCAGTTCTTTCATATCTCACCAGGAAGTCACACAACTTCTTTTCCCTTTTTAGTGGGGCTGAGGTGCCTGGAGGAGTGTGAATGCTCGGAGTTGTAAATGAGGTCCCATTCTACACTTTACCTCAGGGTGCCCATACCAGACAGGCTGTGGGGTGAGGGTAGGGTGCAACCTAGTTAGGTTCCAAGTGAGTGCCAAGAGTACAGAAGAGCTGGAAGAAAGAATTCCTTCGCCAGGGGATTTAAGTGCTGCTCTTTACAATGAAGGCCTCCATCACTGTCCTCCAGCTCCTGCAGTGATCCCTGATGAAGAGACAGTCCTTGCTTGTTCAAACTGATGTATTTCCTGATAGAAATGAATGCACCAACCTTACTCACTGTGAACCAGGGATTAAATATCCTTTTCAGGAAAGAATGCCCATGAAGGGAAGCTAATTGACTCAACAATTAGGGCTTATCTAGATACCCAGTTAGCATGGAGAACTCCAGGTTTTTATGCTATGTGCCTGATTGCCATGGCCGTAGAAGTGGGGTGTCATGGTTACACGTTCTAGAGCAGATAGAATTAGTTGGGAGTTGGCCCAACTCCTACCTCTCTTAGTTTGAGTTTCACTGGGTTTCAGCTTACTCAACCTTACCAGTTCAGGTGACATGGTCTACTTGCCCCACACTGCTATTAATCCATTTCCAAAAAGTCAAAATGGAAAAGCTATGATTTGACGAATATAGTCATTAATAGAAATTTTAAGAATGTATCATCATGAAAGAAGTTATGAAGACAATTAAGTTTATAATTCAGCTTGTCAACATGTATTTGTGAATATGTATTTTTTACTTATAAGCTGGATGTAAATACCCTTTGATTTATAACTCATCAGCTCCACATGGGCTAATATGGAGAGGGAGACTCCAGACTCCAGCTACTGACATCTTACTTTTTAACCAGACCATGGTATGCATTCATTTACTCATTTTACAAGTATCTATTGAGTATCACCTATGTATAAAAGCAGTTTTAAAGAATAGGATTCCCAGAAAATTGTTATCCATGTAATATGTTATGGAATCAATAAAACACCTAATAGTGACAGAGAGATCAATTATCTATGTATACACAAGGTTTTAGTATATTTGGAATTGTGAAACCTGAGACTTGAAGTTGTTAGACCATTTATGAGTTATACAATCTCAAAGAAGCAACTGACACTGTGTTGTTTCTTTGTTTTTTTTTTTCTTCTACCAGTAAAGTCATATGTATGGTAACAACTTCATAAGGTTGATTGGAATAGAAAATATGATTGTGTAGAACCTAGCAATCAATTACTTTAAAATGTTAATTATAATAATGATAGTGGTAACAAGACCATTTAAGTTTTGCAAATTATTAAGACAGAGCAATCTTTAGTAATAGGCTTCACAAAATATCAGTCTCATTGCTAGTTGTGATGATCTCTTCACTTTAGATTATGTGAGGCATTCCATCATTCAGAAAGTTGAAACAGAGGCAGCTGTGTTCTGCATTCCCTAACTTCTTGGCAATGAATACTGAATGCATGTTGAATATATTGGAGCACCTATTCAGAAAGCTAGGGAAAGTTAAATAACAGGCAGGGCAGTATTGTAAAGAGGACTCAGAAAGTTTGTGTTCAAATTTCTAAGAGTTGAGTCCTCCATTTTCATGGAAACCTGAAAAACTAGTAGAGGCTTCTACTTTTGGTTCTCAACCTGCAAGGACACTCTTAGTGGATCCAATGTTTGTCCAAGTAGTAATTTAAAACACATATTTAATTTCATTTACTTAACAGAGTACAGTTATTAATAGCCCATTGTGATTGCAATAAAATAATAATTATATAAGTCAAATTGTTATTTGAAAAGTAACCTGTCATCAGATTGATAATTATTTACTAATTTTATGAGTTTTAATATAATGATTATTGTTTTTTCTAATAATTAGTACCTTGGACCTATTTGGTGTTATTTGAGGATTATGTGCATGGCCACAGTCCAATAAAGGAATAAAATTTAACTTTTATAAAAGTAAATTCCCATAGAAGAAACAGACTCAATATTGCTTAAGTGAAGTCTGTGTAGCAAATAATTTGTCCTTGGCTATTCTCACTGGTCAACTTCTGAGAGGCCACTGATACCATAACTAATAGAATTGTTTTTTATTAGAGTCAGAAAAACCACATAGACTTTTGGTGAGGGCTGACCATGCAAGAAAGAAAGAAAAAAAAAACCAGAAAACAACAACAACAAACAATATTAACAGCTGAAGAAAACAGCAATGTTCTTTAGGTGGAGGTTTGGGTCACTCAGCATCGACTGATAGAGAGGCTGGAGATTTTCTATGAGTGCATCAATGAATCATGTTTACATAAAAGCACATATAAACTTTTAACATATCAGTATGAAACAGATGGGTGAGTTTGCTGAATGGTGGTATTGCATGTGCACTGTCATGAACTGCTGGTAAGAGTAATACATCCCACAATCAAGATAAGCTTTACGTATAGAAGTCCAGAGACTGTGTCTAAAGCATTTGGGTGACTTTAACATGTAAAATTTTTTCTTTTATTAAACAATAGTCACAAGCTAAAAATAAATGCTAAAATTTTAAAGGTAAATATTTTCTGATACATATTTTTTTGAAAATGAAAATACAAATGTCAAATTCAGTTCAGTAGCATAGATTTTCTGATTCCTGGAATCAAATGCCTTGCACCATGGAGGCTCATTTGGCAGAGGATAACACCTTCCAATTACCTGTGACTGTTTGAGTCTGGAATGCAGTTGTATTACTTATACCTACCAATGATTTTTTTCTTTTTTTTTTCTAGTCTGCTAAATTAATTTAATTAACTCTTGACCAAGAGTACAAAAGCCAGTCCTTGTCAGTATCTGCTTTTCTACTGATATTAGGAACTGGGATAAGGACCTGACAATGTCAGGCAATGGAGAAGGCCTGACTAGAAAAAAATGCCATGTGCTTCTGAGAGGATTAGTTAGAGCTTGTTGTATAAACACACAATCCCCATCACAGCTAGAGTTTTGTGATTTTAAACTATCCCTTCATTTAGAATAATCCCCTCCATGTCATGCTTATGCCATTTCCTTTGTTCTGGAAAAAGAATTGGGTTTTGATAGCACTAGAAGGATTGTCCAGTTCTTGAACTAAGCTGACTTTGCTTTGTTTTTTACTTCATCTTGTTTCTTCATATTTTTTATTTATATATTGTCTTGAGTGTTTCTCATCTCCAGTTGCCTAGGATGGATGGATGAATATCTTTTTTTTCTTTTTTATAGTTTTTTGGTTTTTATTTTTTATTTTTTTATTGGATATTTTATTTACATTTCAGATGCCATCCCCTTTCCCCATTTCCCCTCCCTAGAAAACCCCTATCCCATGCCCCCTTTTCCTTTTTGCTTTTATACAATTTTTTAAAATGTTAATCAAAGGCTTTATAAGTATGGTAATGCTCAATCAGAAGTGTAACCCAATACCAAACCTAGATATATAAACTATCTTTGAGTGGTGGAGACACGTGAACATCTGCCTCCATGCCCCCTCTCTCTTTCTCTCTCTTTCTCTCTCTCATCACCTAGCTTCTCCTCTACTTCATCTTCTTCTCTGCTTACTCCACCTCTTCCTCTTGGTGCTCCTTCCCCCTTAGCTCCTCCTACATATCACCCTTCCTGTTAAAATAAAACTTTTCTCTCAAAATACAATTAGAGCATAATTATTCCTATTTGTACCAGTGAAGTACAAGATAGTCATAATACCCAGTCCATCATTTTGTTGACTAACCAGAACCTCTGTCATCTCTCTTGACTAAAACACTTAGTTTTGAACCTGGCTTTTTTCTTGGCTTTAGAATGAATGTCAGCTGAAAACCATCCACTCAGATCTTTTCTCTGAAAGTAAATAGCCAGGATTGGCTATGAGACTATAGGTCTTCAACCCCGTCAGAAATCCGGAATGACTGAGTTAACTGATATTTAGAAAGAGCTGAGAGGAGTTAACAGACAACAGTCCAGGTTACCTTACATGGATAGCTGGATTTCAAAACGTCAGAAATCCATAGAACTGACGTCACAAATATTTCTATATTAATGTTCAAGAGCTGTCTGCTCCTGACAAGTTTCCTGTCTTGGATTCTAAGAAGAAATTGAGCATCCTTGGAGTTACTCCAGTTGTGCGGAGACAGCCGCTAGGCAAGAATTGCCTCTTTCCATCTACAGACAAATTACTGTCCAGAAAAGGACAGAATAGTCGACTGATTATATCTGCCTAGACAGAGTAATCAGCCCTTAATAATTCTGCATCACTAAGGTCTGTCAGATGAGTCTGGGCCAGAAGGCTGAAGATTTGATGCTCCAACGTTTGAGAGTATAGGGGCTGTCCAGGTGTTCAGCGGTCTCTATAAATTGGCTAAGTTTTAGAAGCTATGGATGAATATCTTAAGGAAAAGGATACATACAAACAAACATTCAGCTATAGAGATTTTTGGTACCAACAAAGCCCTAAATGGGCCATTTTAAAAATAATTGCGTAATATAATAATTAATAGTACCATGACCAAGTCAAGAGGCTGAGACCAGTCTTATCTTTTCTTTTGTTTACTACATAATACTGAGATCTTAGGTCATTAAATCTTAGAAGCATAGTTTCACTGTGAACAAAGCTTCTTCTCTGCCTCAATCACTGCTCCTTTATCCTCTTTCAGGAATAGGGAATATGGTGGTTTGAATGGGATACTCCCAATGGTATTGGTCAATTGATCACACTGTTTGGGTAATCTTAGGGGGTGACCTGTTTGAAGGAAGTATGTCATTGGATGCAGGATCTAAGAGCCTAAGACTTGAAACATCCTAAGTTTTTTCTTTTTCCTCCCTAGTTGTTCTGTCTGTGACCTCTTGGCTTTTCTTATCACAGTAACTGTCTTCGGTTTCCGTAATTCTTTGTCACGATGGACGTTTGTCCCTCTGGAACCATGCTCAAATAAACAAGTCCTTCTATATGTTGCTTTTGGTCATTATATTATTATAGCAATAGAAATACAATACAGTGGCCAAGCATATCTATTCAGTTAGTACTCCAGGATTTATCCATCTTCTCATTTAGTCCAGTAACACTAAGAAGATATTGCTGCTGGGCAATCTAAATTTAAACAGCTACTTCTATGTATGAAGTTCTCTATAATCACTAATTTATATCAAATTTGTATTAAAAATACATGTATCCCAAATTATTTTGTTACTCAAACTATAACAATGGAATAAAATACACTTAAATTCAAAAATCAAAGAAACTCATTCTCCTCTCGCTAGATTAACATAGTATGCCAGTAATATATGTTAGCTCTTACAGGAGAAGACTAAATGACTAAAATGCCCAAGATCTAGCGAGGCACACTTTTTAATGTGGAAGCAAGTGTATTACCTTCATTTTGCTGAGAAAAGACAGGAAGAACAAAACAGCTAAACTTGATCTCGAATAAAAATGTGCCCTATTTTAGCTCTTTTCTAAAGAGAAATGAGTGGGAATAAAAAAAAAACATGCCCATTATGTGTCCCACTGTCTGAATATCCATTATCTCTGTAATCTATCAAAGGTGTACTACATACACTCTTTAAATCTAGTCAAAGTATCCTTAGAAAAGAGTACCTTATGGGCTAGTGGATTCCTTTTGCTATGATCATTGTTTTAGATTACTATTAAAATTATTAAATGCTAATATGTGTCTGCATTAAGTTACATTGTGTTCATGATGTCAAGCAATTTACTTTCTGGAAACTATAATCTACAACGAATGTTTGAGTGGTTTTATTAAAAACAATAACCACAAAACAAATTACCTTCTTGAAAAAGAAGATATGATTTTTAGTTTAGGGAAAACATGGCAATAATAACTCTCCAACGCCAAAGCCCAGACAAGTACAGAAAAGCCAGTTGGAATTCACAGGCTGTAGTAGTGAGCACTAAGAGATATCACAAAAATAGTGTGGGTGTGAAGCAGACGGTTCCTCTAACCAGGTGTTTTCAAACTAAACATTCAGGTGCATATTCCTTAGCTACGACTGCCAACAACTCTATAAATTAAAAGAAAGCTTACAGGTTAGAACATATTCTGATATAGGCTCTCTCAACAAACCCAGAGGTTGCCAATTATAATAGATTGTCTGGCTAGCAAGGTACAGAACCCCCTCAGTTCCTGCGATGAGATTACAAGTTGCTTATCTCTAGGCCTTACTCTGATTGGATGCTACAGTTCAAACTCAGGTCATCATGTTTATTTAGTAAAGATTTTATCCAGCCCCAATAATTCAATCACTGTTTCTTATAAAATTTGTATTTAAAATATTTGCAGATAAAGTAAAAATATTGGAAGAAAGAGACCAACCTGACTATATTTTTTCCCATTATTTGTAAAACTAGCACAAGATCTTGCTTAATGAAATGTTGAAAAAGAAATAATTTGATAAAAAAAAAACAGTTAATATTTTTCTTTATCAAATTTAAATTTAATAAATACCCTGGATTCATTTCGATAATTCATTAAATGAAAATAAATCATGTTTTATTCAGAGACTGTTTAAATCTGTTCTGATAATCATGACGTTTCTGACTAATCTGTACAATATTTTGGAAGCAACAGCTTAAATATCATGGATAAATTCCAAAAGGCAGTAAATTGTGAGTCACTGAGGAGTTGCCATGGTAACAGATGGATCCTATAATTCTAGTAGTCACTTTGTTTATTGACTGGCATTTACACATCTTGGCAAAAGCCTGGGAATTGTTATCTACTGGGAAAAAACAAGAAGATAACAAGTCCTGATTATAAATAGCTGCTACAACCACCCTCAAATGTCTAGTATCTTAACACAATACAAGGGTATCACTTGGTCACATAAAAGCCTGAGTCCGACGTGTTGCTCTCCTGAGTCTTCCAAGTGACTAAAGGAGCCATACTTTGGCTTTCCTGAATGCTTATTTTCAGTCATACGGATGTAGGCGCGAGTGTGAGTCTCGAATCTCTTGTGAATTTTTAGGTATCGTATCATGTCTATAAATGGCACAGATCATTTCACAACATATTTTGTTGTCCAATACTAGTTATTTACTGCAAGATAACTTTGAAAATGGTGCTTTCCTATTGAGTCAAGAAAAATAATTGAATTTATGGAGCATTTGTTCTATCTTGGCCTCACCATTGCTTGAATACATGAAGGCATTTGATATCTGAATTTGAGAACTGTTCTTCTGTAGGGTGTGTCACCAGAAAGACATTTTTATTGGTTTTAATGGTAAGAGAAAAATTACTGAAAGATAAAATTTCTTCAAATTATGACCAGATCATCTTTAATACCATTCCAAGATAAAATGTGCTTACAGATATTCAACAACTTTGTACTGATTCTCAACTAAGACATTTCGTCTATGCATCAAACATCCATAAGGATTCCATTTTGCCTCTCTTTATTTATTGTTTCACCTTATTTCAATCAATATAATCCCTTCATAGCTGTGAACCTGACAAGAATTTGTGATTACTTTTTCACAGTGGACTCTGCTAGCCCACCTGTAGATTCTGTTCTCTCACACTATTCCCCTACATCTCTAATCTTCCCTGATCCATTTCACACTCACAATTCCTTTCCATTCTTCTCAGATGCATCAATGTGCAGTTATGTTTTTATAAAAGAAAAGTCCATGACTCTTGCCATATAAGATACACACTGCCACACATTCTTCATCACCTGACTGAATCTGTGGAAAAATAGATGTAATTAAAAGATCTCAAAATAGAAAACAGTCAACAACAACCCTAAAACAAAAAGACAAGGGGTGCCTGCTATAGTTCTTTTTTCTTCCTTAATTAATCCTGGCTTCTTATTTCTCTAGAGTAAAAGTCAGATCCAATATACAATGCCTACAGGCTCTATGAAAACTTAACTTCTGTTACTTTATTGGTACCACTTTCTACTGTTTACATACATCTTATTTTATTTCTTAAACTGCTGCCCAACTTTCCTCTAAAGACTGGCCAGTGTTTTCGACTGCATTTCTGTGATCTCTTACTTCTGGATTCTTGTCCTTGTGGGCACCAGCACCATTCACTCATCTTCTGGACTTCATGCAAATCCAATCACTCAATAAAATCACAGTTGACTACGAAAACTTCATCCTTTAAACATTATAAATTTCGTTTCTGGGTTTATGTTTCCCCTATGATAATCTAATATGATGTATAATTTTCTCATTAGTTTTGTCTTGCTCTCTTTTTCCTGAACAAGAATAGATTATCTGTTATTGTAACTGTGTTTATGTATTTTGTTTAGTGCTTTGCAGCTTTGGCAACTAAAAAAAACAAATGGTAGATGACTGGTACTCTATATTGCACTTTTTAAGAGATAATGCAATTTTTTGTTTTAATATTTTAGTTCTTTGTGTCTTTAGTTCTTGAATTGAATTTAGATACTTTGATGTTAAATACTAGATCATGTATCCCTCTACCTCTGATTTTCCTGGTGCTGCAAAACTTAATTATAATTTATTAATGCAAATAATCTTTTTGTTGAAAAAAATCAAGCTTTTTTACCATGATCTTCTCAGTGACCCTGTTTTTCATAGAAGGTTGTCCTGTTATTTTAGTACCATGTCACAGCTGTAGGGGACAACAGCTCTTTTATTTAGTAGCCATCTGGCTTGGGAGCCAGTTCTGTACAATTTTTAAAGGTTGTGGCACTGGCAATTACTAAGATGTTAAAACAGTAGGCCAATCATGGAGGCTGTGGATAGGTTAATCTCACATACTCACGACATGTTTGTAGATAAATATATTTATAACAACTAGCATAAGCAGTGGCATCTGTTACAATGTTCTTTCCAGTATTACCTATATTTGAGTTTCTTTATACATTTTTTGGGTTTAAGTCTAAAGTGTTTTACCACTTAGTTGCTTGCATCCAGCAACTGATTTAATAACTCCTCTAATGGACTAACGTGTCTGGCCTCCGTGAAAGAGGATGCACATAATCCTGTAGAGGCTTGATGCCCTAGGGAGGGGGATGCAAGGGGGATGAGGAAGAAACCTCTCAGAGGCAAAGGGGAGGGGTAGGGAGTGAAGAGCCAGTCCTTGGATAGGTTTTGTGTGAGTGTGTGAGTGTGTGTGTGTGTGTGTGTGAGAGAGAGAGAGAGAGAGAGAGAGAGAGAGAGAGAGAAAGAGAGAGAGAGAGGGAGAGAGAGAGAGAGAGAGAGAGAGAGAGAGAGAGAGAGAGAGAGAGGGAGGGAGAGAGATTCTATCAATGTTATAGGTTGAAGTTTTTTGGAGACTTTCAGAATAGAAATCTACTGTTTTATACAATGCATTTCCTGCATCCAGCAAATGATTCAACTCTCAGAACTCTCTATCTGATTTCAAAAACATATTGGATTAAAGTTGTAGTCTTTGATAAATTTTTTTTTCCTAGAGGAGGGATAATTTTTGATGATGGGTATGTATTAAGGAAAATCACATGTACCCAACACCAGGATAGATAACTGGATAATTATTCCTGTTTCTTAACTCTTGTTTTTTTGGATAATAATTCTATCAGATTATTTTTCCTAAAATATTATCTGGGAGGTTAGAAAGAAAATTCTTATCATATTGAGTGTGGAACTTGGTTCATTTTATTCGGCCATTATACTTCTGCTCTTAAATTCTAGCAGCTCTTTCTTTCAGATAATCACTGCCTCTGAAAAGTCTAGGTATTTTTATGTATTTTAAGTTTGAAAGATGCCCAAGTGTTCTGAACAATAGCTGCAACACTAATGGATATTTTGAAAAGTAAATAAAAAGCTGGAGTGGTGACCAGAGCTCATTCTTCAAGGCAGGGCCCTAAATGGGAGATAGCCAGGAGATGAGAAGATAAAGAACAGCACAGGAAGGGTCAGGTGACCTTGTAGAGAAGTTTTGTCTTATGCTAGGCAAACTTATTAAAAAGTACAGCACCTTATATACTGTTTTCAGGAGAGATATGAGACAAAGTCAATGGAAAGTATCATACAATGGAACAAAGTCAGAGAGAAGCTAAACTGAACAATGTTGCACAGGGGGAGTAAAGGGTTTTACAAGAACATTACAGACAAGGCACACAATAGCCTTGGAACTATAGTCCTGTAGGGAAGGACAAGCTGAGTTCTGAGGATAAGAAGATATTGCTTCTGCAATGCTCTAAGTCCTAGCCATTAATGGTTCTGACAAGCTTGTTTTTGGTTTTACACAAAGATTTTCTTTTCTTTTCCATATATTAGGGTGTCAGGGAAATCTCTCAAATAATGGCATACAATTCTGCTAAATGAATAATAATTGGCATGACCTAAGTAACTCACTCATCTGTAACTCTTATAAGACACATTCATTAGAAAGAATGTAATCATCAGCTGAAAATTCACTGTGACAGATTTTTAATCATCTCTAGCTCCTGGACACACTTTTGCATATGTAATCAATGATGTAGTAAATACAGGAAATACTTATATGTGGCTCCTGCTGCTACTGTAGTAAGTGACACTGTATGGCAAAGTAACTATATCAAAAGCTTGGGGTTCTTTAAGTGCAAAATAATTAATGATTAATACTGTTTGTATTTTTAGTATCATCGACTTATATAAGAATGCCAAAACCTATGTTTTCAGTAATTCTTTAAAGAAAATTTTAATTTACTAACCACACAGCCAGTGAATGAATATGTACTAGAAAACTCAATTTCATGAAATGATGCTTAATCACACTGATACCTAATATAAGCCAGACACCAGAGGAGCTATTTTTTAATTAATCATTTTATTTATTTACACCCCAAATATTGTCCCCTACAGGTCCTCTAGCCCAGAGTTCTTCACTCCTTACCCCTCCCCTTTGCCTCTGAGAGGTTGCTCCCTCATCCCCCCTGCATTCCCCTTCCCTAGGGCATCAAGTCTCTACAGGATATGTGCATCCTCTCACACTGAGGCCAGACACGTTAGTCCATTAGAGGAGTTATTAAATCAGCTGCTGGATGCAAGCAATTACATGGTAAAACACTTTAGACTTAAACCCAAAAAATTTATAAAGAAACTCAACCTGTACCCTAGAGTGTATCCCCCTGGTTTTAATCTTCAGATTGGGAGGTTCTGTTATTATTGTGATACTACCTGGGTCTAAAAGAAATAAAATACTATTTATTTATAATATTTATTTATAATATTTATTTCACCATGTTTATTAAATATTTTCTATAGATACAAAATGTCTAGGAATTTGGAAAGTAAAGATAAATAAGAAAATGTTTTTAAAAATATAGGAGTCTGTAGAATGACTATAAAATATTTACATGCTGATAAAAAAGATGAAAATCTTTTTAACACAACAGGAAAGAATTCAGAAGACTGCAGCTGCTTGTGTGGATGATGACAAGGCTATTGTTCTCCGTGCAGTGAATGATTCTCTTTGTGGTGATATAACTATATCAGCAATTTACCGTTCAAGAGGTGAGCACCCTGCTCCAAAGGTAGCATAATCACAAATGACTAAGCAGCTTGTGAGATGGATAGATGTTTATTATGATATGAGGAAATGCTGAGGCAGTAAAGGATATAAAGACAGATGTCCTGTTACAGAGTGGCAAACAATGAAGTATGTAAGGAAAGCATTTTTAAAAATGATGGACTTGAGATTATGTTCAGATATGATAGAGCTAAGGGTGATCTATGCTGATTTTCAAGTTATTATACAACAAAAACCAGCAAAAGGTAAATGAAGTAAGTAGACTGGGAAATAAAGCTTTCAGTGAGAAAAAGGATACCACAGTGATTAGAAATTCTAAGAAATGGACAAAGCAGAGAGGTCAAGGAAACCACAAGAAAACCTGCATCATCAACTAACCTGGGCTCATGGTGACCTACAGAGATTGAACCACCAACATGGGATAGACCTAGGCTCTCTGCATATATGTAACAGTTGTGCAGCTTGGTCTTCATGAGGGACTCCTAACAGCAGGAGCAAGGGCTGTCTCTGGATTTTGTTGCCTGCTTTGGAGACCCTTCACTGCTACTGGCTTTTCATTCTTTAATAGAAGAAGATACATCTAGAATTATTGCAAATTGATATGCCAAGGCTGATATCCATGGAAGTCCTCCCATTTTGTAAAGAGAAAGGGAGGAGGAACAGATGACAGGAGAGGTAAAGGGAGTGGGAAGGACTGGGAGGAGAGATAGAAGGAGAAACTACAGTGTGGATAAGAAGTAAATAAACAGATTAGTTATTTGAGTAAAACTTAAAGTGGTATTTTAATTCTGGGCATGTTGCCTCCATATCCAACCTAAAATAATTAGTTTTTATTGATTTTAGATGGAAAATAAAATCATATGTTAATAGGTAAATTTACAGATGACATTCTCCTAATAGTGGGTAGAATTTTTAAAATGTAACACTTTTATAAAATATTTTATTATTTCTGTCTTAAAACCTAAAATAAATATCCTATGGAAGAAAAAAATAAATAAATTTAATTTCATATGAGAAAAGAAGAAGAAGAAGAAGAGGAGGAGGAGGAGGAGGAAGAGAAGGAAGAAAAGGAGAAGGAGGAGGAGGAAGAGGAGGAGAAAAGTGGTGGCGACTCAGGAGGTAAGAATACAGAGACACTTCCTCTGTGTCACTCTGACAAAGTAGCTGCATATTCACCTGTCCACAATCACAAAAGAGAGGACAATGCTCCCAAAATCCTCAGATGGAAAGGGATGTGTACTTTCAAAAGTTGGTAGAAATATAAAACACATAAAATCAGCAACAAAAAAGAAAACTGTGAAGTTTCAGTGGAAATGTTGCTTATTCTCATAGACTATTTTATAACAATGAAAGCTAAAACAAAGGAAATAGATAAGCCTTTGCAGATTTGGGCAAAAAAGAACAGGAAATTAAACAACACAGAAACAAAGGTAACGCTAGCTCATCCTCCTGTGGTTTAGGTTTGCATGACCAATGAAATATTCTACATTCCAGTTTTCCTTCCATATGGCCTAGTTTAATGTCAGCTTGACACAATTCTGTTATTTTGGAAGAGAGAATCTCAGTTGAGAAATTGAGCTCCCCACCCCTTACATTGGCCTGGGGGTAAGCCTGTGGCACATTTTCTTCATTGAAGGTTGATGTGGTCTCAGCTCACTGTAGATGGTGCCATTCCTGGGCAGGTAGTTCTGAGGTGGATAAACACTTAGAATAACTAAACTAGTAAGCAATATTCATGATCTTTGTGCCAGTTCCTGCCTTATGGTTTCTGTGTTGACTTCCTGCACTGACTTCCCTTGATGAAGGTCTGCCATATGGAAGAAAATGCTAAATAAACCCTTTCCTCCTCAGGTTGCTTATGGTTCTGGTGTTTCATCATAGCAATTGAAACCCATAACACCTTACCTCCCCCTTATCTGAATAAGAACCAGAATAAAGTGGTTAAGCATTTTTTTTAATCAAATAATGATTTGCACAGCTATCATTATTATCACCATCATTTTGTGAAAAGCATGAACTGATAGCAAAACACTGGATGGATATGACCCAAGAGACGCTGCTTTATGAACTCACTACTTTTTTTATTTTGATACAAGAATGTAGCAACCCATCTGTGGACTAGAATTGGAGTTACAATGACAAAGGCTGACACAAGCTAGTATTCTTACAGGATAAACAAAAGTACCAACAACTATGACATTTAGGTTTTTTTTGCAAATTTATGTCCTGTTTTGTTGCATAATGTGGGATAAGTCATTCTCCACACCCTCCTTATCAATTTTAACAAAGTTTTTGTAATGTTGACTTACATATCAATAATCAATATTAGCTATGCCTGGTTATTAAAATCAAGGAAGGATTTTAGGATCGGGTATGCACAACTGTATCCTTTGTCTAAGCATTATGTCATTCACAGTATTGACAAAACAGAATTGAGATTTTGTCAGCAGTATTACCTTACTTCTAAGATGCTAAAATTTTGAAGACAATGAACCTTCCACATCATAGTAGCCTTATAACTAATGAAATAACTTGTCACATTGTTAAGCTCTTGTAAGTGCTTGCTTAATGGTTTTGAAGGAATTATGTCTCCTAAAATATTATAATTATATACATCAAACTTCCTGTTGCTATTTCTGGTTTATTTATTGCAGTAGAAAATAGACCCGCTCTCTGACTTCTATTCATTCACTTTTCAGACATATGCTCCATTGCCTAACTGTTCAAGATGATAGAAATGAATTTAACAGGGCCTCTGCCTTCAGAGATGTCAAGAGTAGTTTCACTCTGGAGCTAATTCATGTGATGCTTCTAGCACAGTGCCTTACAGAAACACATTCGATTTTTTCAATACTATAAATAGTGGTGATTTAATTATTTTAAATCTCAATAGAGTAAACACTTGCTTAGCTATGTTTTGGTTAGTGAGAATAAAACCTGCTTCTCACCATTAAGTAGCAATACCCACTCTGTTTATGTAAGAGTCCTTCACTCTAACAAATGATAGTCTCTATCCACATGACACAATTCACACAAATTGGAGACTTAGCCTTATCCATTTTAAATGAAACAATAAATCGACTTACTGTTGCAAGTCTTGTTGTACTTGGTGTTCTCCTGTGCAAACCCTTCCAGCCGGCACTGAAAACGATGCTGCCAAAATTCTTGAAACCAAGGGTTTCTGAGGTTTGTTTCTGGACGGAGTTTCAAATAATAATCATCAAACCACTTGACATCAGGAGACTGGAGCTTGATTGTAATTCCACCAACAGCTTCTCGCTGATACCCATCTGTCACGTCATACCTGTCAGCCCAGCCATCACTGTGGAAACAAGCAAAAACAGTTCCCTCAGCTTAGAGCAGAAATATTCTGGAGAAATGAATCTTCCTAGTTTGAGACACTGATTGTAAAGTGGCAATTATTAGGCCTCACGAAGACCATGTATTGTACTCCAGAGGTGACTGTTATCTACCAGCCTGTTAGAAGTAAAAGCCAAGACAATACCATAATGGAAAATGTGACTTTCAGACATCAGAACACAATAATTTTACCTTTGAATTGTAGGACAGAAGCTAGTATTTTTAACAGAATTTTACAAATTATAAAATATAATTCAAGTTTTACAATTTTATTGTGCATAATTTTTCTGAATTTTAATAAGTAAGTCAATTTAACTTTAAATATCTTCTTTGATTTAAATTAAAATTATCATTATAACAATATTGCTATTAAAAGATTGGAAAGTATTTGCAAAACATACACAATATTCATTAAAGTATACTACAGCATGTTATTGTTGTTTATACAAGGGATAAAAATTATAAGGGTTAAAATATCTTGTAAGTAGTCATCCTGTGACTACCAGGCATATGCTCCTTTCCAGCCTGTGTACATTCAAGTGCATTTAAACATATACTTTAAATCATATATTTGTATAACTTCAAAAAATTAAATGATTGGATACTAATGACAGTGAGAAAGAAGACACTCTTCACATCATAAATCAACTCTCACATTGAGAGAACAGAAAGAATGAGGAAAAGTGCCTTTTGGCTGGGGCAGACACCTAGCTGGTCTGTTCCCGTGAAGACACCATATCTTGAGCCATCCTAGAGGGACCACTGCACTCAGAACAATGGGTAAGAACCCTCCTCAAAAACGCTATGCCCCAGAGCTGCAACTTGGGAGCCTGGGGCACTCAGGACCCATCACCCACCCAAACCCCACACTTCAGAATACCACACTGCTTCTGTACTTTGCTTGGTCCTTTTGGCTAGGGCAGACACCTAGCTTGTCTATTCCCTTGAAGACACCATATCCTGAACCATCCTAGAGAAACTACTACACTCAAAGCAGCAGAGTAATCATTGCACTCAGAGCAGCAGGATTTTAGGATCCTAGAGGCAGTCTGAGTCCCAGGAACTCTTCCACCCAGGAGCTCAGGATCACAGGATTACAGAGACAGCTGGACTCTGAGGAGTTCTGACACAAGCAAGATAACTGAAAAGACAGGTATCAGTCAGAGACAGGGAGTGTAGGTGGCACTAGAGATAACCAGATGGTGAAGGCAAGCACAAGAACATAATCAACAAAAACCAATGCTACCTGGCATCATCAGAACCCAGTTCTTCCACCGTAGCAAGAGCTGAACACCACTGGAAAAGCTGAACACTGGAAAAGCAGGATTCAGATTTAAAATTACTCCTCATGATGATGATAGAGGACTTTAAGAAGGACATAAATAACTCCCTTAAAGAAATACAGGAGAACACAGATAAATAGGTAGAAGCCCTTATAGAAGCAACACAAAAATCCCTTAAAGAATTGCAAGAAAATGCAACCAAACAGGTGAAGGAATTAAACAAACCATCCAGGACCTAAAAATGGAAGTAGAAACAATAAAGAAATCTCAAAAGGAGACTACCCTAAAGATAGAAAAACTAGGAAAGAGATCAGTAGTCACAGGTGTAAGCATCACCAACAGAATACAAGAGACTGAATAGAGAATCTCATGTGCAGAAGATACCATGGAAAACATTGACACAACTGTGAAAGAAAATGCAAACTGCAAAATGATCCTAACCCAAAACTTCCAGGAAATTCAGGACACAATGAGACGAACAAACATAAAAATAATAGGTATAGATGAGAGTGAAAATTCCCAACTTCAAGGGCCAGTAAATATCTTTAACAAAATTACAGAAGAAATTTCCCTAACCTAAAGAAAGAGATGCCCATGAACATAAAAGAAGCCTACAAAACTCCAAATAAACTATACCAGAAAACAATTTTTTCCTGTCACATAATAATCAAAACATCAAATACACAAAACAAAGAAAAGGTACTAAAAGCAGTAAAGGAAAAAGGTCAAGTAACTTATAAAGGCAGATCTATTAGAATCACAAGAGAGTTCTCACCAGAGACTATAAAAGCCAGAAGATCCTGAACTGATATCATACAGACCCTAAGGGAACATAAAATGCCAGCCCAGACTAGTATACCCAGCAAAACACTCAATCACTATAGATGGAGAAACCAAGATATTCCATGACAAAACCAAATTTATACAATATCTTCCCACAAATCTAGCACTAAAAAGGATAATAGAAAAAAACTCCAACACAAAAAGGTAAACTATAACCTAAAAAAAGCAAGAAAATAATCTTTCAACAAACCTCAAAGAAGATAGCTACACAAACATAATTCCACCTCTAATAACAAACATAACAGGAATCAACAATCATTTTTTCTTAATATGTCTTAACATCAATAGATTCAATTCCCCAGTAAAAAGATGTAGACTAACAGACTGGATATGTAAACAGGACCCAGAATTCTGCTGCATATAGGAAATGTACCTCAGTGACAAAGACAGACACTACAGGAGAGTAAAATGTTGGAAAACAATATTCCCAGCAAATGGTTCCAAGAAACAAGCTGGAGTAGCCATTCTAATATGGAAAAAAAATCGACTTTCACCCAAAAGTTATCAAAAAAGACAAGGAAGGACACTTCATACTTGTCAAAGAAAAAAATCTATCAAGAAGATCTCTCAATTATGGACATCTATGCTCCAAATGCAAGTGCTCCAACATTCATTAAAATAAAAAAAAAACTTTATAAAAGCTCAAAGCACTCATTGCACCTCACACAATAACAGTGGGTGATTTCAACACCCCACTCTCAGGAATAGACAGATCATGGAAACAGAAACTAAACAGAGACACAATGAAATTAACAGAAGTTGTGAACCAAATGGATTTAATAAATATCTATAGAACATTTCATCCTAAAACAAAAGAATTTACCTTTTTATTAGTACCTCATGGTACCTTCTCCAAAATAGACCATGTAATTGTTTACAAAACAGGCCTCAAAGGATATAAAAAGATTGAAATAATCCCTTGCATCTTATCAGTTCACCACAGACTAAGGCTGGTCTTGATTAATAAAAAAATAATGAAAAGCCCACACGCATGTGGAAACTGAACAACGCTCTACTCAGTGATGACTTGGTCAAGGAAGAAATAAAGAAAGAAATTAAAGACGTTTTAGAATTTAATGAAAATGAAGGTTCATCATACCAAAACTTATGGGACACAGTGAATGCAGTGCTAAGAGGAAACCCATATCTCTAAGTGCCTACAAAAAGAAACTACAGAGAGCATACACTAGCAACTTGAAAGCACACCTGAAAGCTCTAGAACAAAAAGAAGCAAATACACTAAAGAGCAGTAGAAGGCACAAAATAATCAAACTCAGGGCTGAAATCAACCAAGTAGAAACCAAAAGAACTTTACAAAGCATCAACAAAACCAGGAGCTGGTTCTTTGAGAAAATCCACAAAGATAAACCCTTAGATAGATAAACCCTTAGCCAGACTAACCAAAGGGCACAGAGACAATATCCAAATTAATAAAATCACAACTGAAAAGAGAGACATAACAACAGAAACTGAGGAAAGTTAAAAAATCATCAGATCCTACTACAGAAGCCTATACTCAACAAAACTGGAAAATCTGGATGAAATGGACAATTTTCTAGACAAATACCAGGTACCAAAGTTAAATCAGGAGCAGACAAACCATCTAAAAAGTTCATAACCTCTTAAAAAAAATAGGAGCAGTCATTAAAAGTCTCCCCACCAAAAGAAGCCCAGCACCAGATGGTTTTAGTGCAGAATTCTATCAGATCTTCAAGAAAGACCTAATATCAATTCTTTTCAAACTGTTCCACAAAACAGAAACATAAGTAACACTACCCAATTTGTTCTATGAAGCTACAATTATGTTCATACCTGAACCACACAAAGAGAGAACAAAGAAAATTTCAGACCAATCTCCCTTATAAATATTGATGCAAAAATACTCCTTAAAATTCTCACAAATGAATACAAGAACATATCAAAACAATAATCCATCATGATCAAGTAGACTTTATCCCAGGAATGCAGGGATGGTTCAATATTCAGAAATTCACCAACGTAATCCACTATATAGACAAACTCAAAGAAAAAAAACACATGATCATCTCACTAGATGCTAAGAAAGCATTTGACAAAATTCAACATCTCTTCATGGTAAAAGTCTTGGAAAGATCAAGAATTCAAGGTCCATATTTAAACATAGTAAAAGCAATATACAGCAAGCCAGTAGCCAACATCAAACTAAATAAAGAGAATTGAAGCAATCTCTCTGAAATCAGGGACTAGGCAAGGCTGCCCACTCTCTTCCTACCTATTCAATATAGTACTGGAAGTCCTACTCAGAGTAATTAGACAACAAAAGTAGGTCAAAGGGATACAAATTGGAAAGGAAGACGTCAAAATATCACTATTTGCAGATGATATGACAGTATATTAAAGTGACCCCAAAACTTCAACCAGAGAACTCCTAAACCTGATAGACAACTTTAGCAAAGAGGCTGTATATAAAATCAACTCAAACAAGTTAGTAGCCTTCCTCTACTCAAAGGATAAACAGTCTGAGAAAGAAATTAGGGAAATGACATCCTTCACAATATTCACAAATAATATAAAATACCTTGGTGTGAATCTAACCAAGCAAGTGAAAGATCTGTATGGCAAGATCTTTATCTTCAAGTATCTGAAGAATGAAGTTGAAGAAGATCTCAGAAGGTGGAAAGATCTCCCATGCTCATGGATTGGTAGGATTAATATAGTAAAAATGGCCATCTTGCCAAAAGCAACCTATAGATTCAATGCAATTCCCCTAAAAATTTCAACTCAATTCTTCATAGAGATTGAAAAAGCAATTTGCAAATTCATTTGGAATAACAAGAAGCCAAGGATAGTGAGAACTGTTCTCAACAATAAATAACTTATGGGGGAATCACTGTTTCTGACCTCAAGCTGTAATATACAGCAATAGTGATAAAAATTGTATGATATTGGTACAGAGACAAGTAGGAAGATCAGTGGAATAGAATTGAAGACCCAGAAATGAACCCACACACTTATGGTCACTTGATCTTTGACAAAGGAGCTAAAATGATTCAGTGGAAAAAGCATAACATTTTCTACAAATGGTGCTGCTTCAACTGGATGTCAGCATGTAGAAGAATGCAAATCAATCCATTCTTATCTTCTTGTACAAAGTTCAAGTCTAAGTAGATAAAGGACCAGATACACTAGATCTAATAGAAGAGAAGGTGGGGAAGAACCTTGAATACTTGGGCACAGGGGAAAATTTCCTGATCAGAACACCAATGGCTTATGCTCTAAGATCAAGAATTGACAAATGGGATCTCATAAAATTGTAAAACTTCTGTAAGGCAAAGGACACTGTCAATAGGACAAAATGGCAACCAACAGATTGGGAAAAAATCTTTACCAATCTTACATCCAATAGAGGGCTAATATCCAATATATACAAAGAATTCAAGAACTTAGACTCCAGACAACCAAATAACCCCAGTAAAAATGTGATACAGAGCTAAACAAAGAATTCTCAACTGAGGAAACTTGAATGGCCAAGAAGCACCTAAAGAAATGTTCAACATCCTTAATCATCAGTGAAATACAAATCAAAACAACCCTGAAATTCTACCTCACAACAGTCAGAATGGCTAAGATCAAAAACTCAGGTAATAGCAGATGCTGGCAAGAATGTGGAGAAAGAGGAACACTCCTGTATTGTTGGTGGGATTGCAAGCTGGTACAACCACTTTGCAAATCAGTCTGGCAGTTCTTCAGATAATTGGACATAGCATTGCCTGAGGACCTAGCTATACCACTCCTGGACATATACCCAGAAGATGTTCCAATATATAACAAGGACATATGCTTCTTTATGTTTATAGCAGCCTTACTTACAATAGCCAGAAGCTGGAAATTAAGATGTTTTTCAAAAGAGGAATGGATACAGAAAATGTGGTACATTTACACAATAGAGTATTACTCAGATGTTAAAAACAATGAATTCGTGAAGTTCTTAGGCAAATGGATGGAACTAGAAAATATCCTGAGTGAGGTAACCCAATCACAAAAGAACACACATGGTATGCACTCACTGATAATTTGATATTGGTCCAAAAACTCCAAGTACCCAAGATACAACTCACAGACCACATGAAGCAAATGAAGAACGAAGACCAAAGTGTAGGTACCTTAGAAGGAGAAACAAAATACTCATGGGAGTAAATTTGGAGACAAAGTGTGGGGCAGAAACTGAAGGAGGGGCCTTCTGGAGACTCTTCCACCTGAATGTCCATCCCATGTGTAGTCACCAAAGGTAGATGCCAATGTGGATGTCAGAAAGTGAATGCTGACAGGATCTAATATGTCTCCTTAGAGGTCTGCGAGAGCCTGACATATACAGAGGTGGATGCTCACAGCTAACCATTGAACTGATCAAAGGATTCCCAGGGGAGGAGTTAGAGAGAAGACTGAAGGAGCTGAAAGGGTTTGTGGCCCCATGGGGAGAGCAACAATACCAACCAACCAGAGCTCCCCAGGGTCTAAACCACCAGCCTGGGAGCACATAGGGAGAGACTCATGGTTTTAGCTGTATATATAGGGGAGGATGGCCTTGTAAGGCATAGGTGGGAGAGGAGACCCTTGGTTCCATGAATGCTGGAGGCCCCAGTGTGTGGTAGTTTGATGTTGGGGAGGTGGGAGTGGGTAGGTGGGTGGGGACACATCCTCATAGACGCAGGTTGAGGGGGTATGGCGTAGGGGGTTCCTGGATGAGTGGGTGGGGAATGGGGAAAGAGGATAACATCTGAAATGTAAATATTAAATACAATGAAAAATAATGAGGAAAAGTATTATAAATTTATGTAGAAAATAAAGAAAATATACTATTGTAAATAAACACAAGAAAATACATTTAAGTTAAATGATACACCTTGTACCAGATAGAAGAGTAGTCGTTGGTATGTCTATTCCCCTTTCTAGTGGAGCATGGTGCTGGTACTGGCCATTTTCTGCCACAATTGATGTTGTCCTTTCTTAAAGGCATGGAAGTCCTCTTTGAAGAAATATGTGCTCCAATATAACTTTGACAATTTAAGAAGCTAACACAAAAGGATCAAAGAAGTACTGTGGAGAGATCTGAGGGGAAGAGCAGAGTGGCGCCTGCCCTGTAAAGCAGAAGAGATTTGCATTCGAGCAGCTGGTAGAAGGCATAGATTGATATTATGATCCATTGTTTAGTTTATATATTGTATTTTCCACTAAATAAATGTTTTTCCCCAATAAAATAATATGACTATAAAATCAGTAATGTAGTGAATAGTAGGTAAGAAATTAAAATATAACAAATGCATGACTATTTTAAAATGTGATATGCTATATCAATTCTGATTACATATTGATAATTACTATTTGCTGCAAAGGTCATAGATTATCCTTACTATATTCCAAAGGTTACCCACAATGATCTGAACTATTTCCTAAGAAAAGGGGTGGATAGGGAGAAAAAGAAACAAGCAAACCAAATTAGCCAATTTTTCTCCTAAGCCCCTTCAGATGAGGAATCTTATTAAAAGTTATCTACGCAGTAATTAAAAAAGTAATAACTTTGTGACAGATTAGGGAAGAGGAAGGAAAGCTGAGAATTTTGTCCCACTGTTGAATCTGGACACTTCACACATTCTCTTCTCTCAAGTGTCTCTCTTTCAGCTGCAGAAGATTTTATTTAAAGCTGACAAGTTGAAGTGGAGTGGGCTTGTTTGCCTCCTTCCCTCCCTCTGTTGTCACTGAAAGAAGAGTGTGGGTCTCCCTGGCACCCAGGAGCTGCATGGGCGAGCTGCAAACAGGACAGGAAGCACTGTCTGTCAAGCAGAGTCCCATTCTCTCTAAATATGTGAATTCAAATTGTTCTTTTGGTTAATGTTAGCTTAGTCTTATGTAACACTATGATTATGAATGTTATATAAAATTGTGAGATGATAATGGGCTCAATTTACTCTTCACAATCCATTCATTGAATTTAATGGAGTTTGCAAAAAGCTGGTTTTGATAAACTCTCTTGTGGGTAATGTTTCCATAGATGAAAAGTATCTGGATCCAAGAATGTTAATTTGCCCATCTTTGACTCTGTTCTTTCAGGTTTTGTTTTGCTCAGGCACAAATCTCTCACAATGTAGAAAAAAAAAAAAAAGATGTATTGTTATTAGCCTTGTTATCTCATGATGTAAACTGAAAGTTATTTTGATCCAGTTATTTCCACTTTATAGTAAAATGAAAAAAATCATTGAGTTAGAGTAGAAACCAAACATTCTCAATAACTATGAGTTAAACAGGGTCATTAATTTTTAACTGATTAGGAATGTCTGCCAGGTTAAGTTCCAAGAAAGAATATTTTATGCTAAAAGGTACTGTGCGCACTAGTTATTACTTATCATGATGATTATAAATGAGCTGTCAGATTTGTCTGAAATGACAGAGCATTTCAAACAAGGAATGAAAATAATCTAAAAAATTAAAATACATGTTAGGCGAAGCCAAAACTTACCTTTCTACCACCTAGTTCTTTTATTGCTTTGAAAAAATGGTCTGCAACATAATGGTGCCACATTAATGCTTTGAGTGATTTATAATTTACCATAGCAAGGGGACAGGGAAAGAAAACTAAGGACTTGCATGCCATTTAAGGCAATTTTTAAGACTTATTGGATGTTTATCTTTCTATCTATCCATTTATTTTTTTCACTATAGGGCATTTTTGCTCATCATTTATAGTCAATTCTACTTTGCCTTCCTCTGGGATACATTTCAGCAGTAGAGCACTTTTTCAGTGTTCCCAAAGGCTTGAGTTTGAGTCTCAGCACTATATATTTGCAAATTCAACTGTTTTCTACACTTTAGTTACAAGATCCATATTAATGTTGTATTACTTAATTAATGTTGAGTCATCAACAAATATGGATAGAGATTAAAATCATAGTGTCCTGACATGATATTCTCATTTGAGATTGAACAAGATGTGAGTTCTCACAAATGAAAGTCTCTTTTTTATAGTGAGTGCATTTACTTTCAGAAACTCCATATTTTTATAGGCTTTGTTTCTGAGTTTGCTTTCTCATATGGCCCCAAGGATAGAACTTATATGTGATATAGTGTTCCTAAGAATGGGGACATTTTGATTTCTACATGATGTACATACGTCATATAACTTGTAGTCAGAAATGGATAAAAATAATGTACTATGAAAAGGCTATAATAGTGAATCCACTATATAAATATTTTAAAATCTTAAAATGAAACTGTCCTAAAACAATGCTGTTGCAGTTCAGTCTGTTGCTATGTGTTGAAATGCTAAATACTGGCCCCAAGATCTGATTGCCTCAGGGATGAGGAAATCCTCACATACACCAAGTGACGTGATGTAATATCATTCCTTAATTTAAAATTATTGGTTGAATAAAGATGCCTATATCTGGGCAGAAGAGAGATAAGTGGGGCTTTGGTTCCTAGGGTTTGGGGTCTGAGGTAGAGACCATGAAGAGGAGAAAGGAAAGGAGAATGAAGACAAGAAGATGCTATGGGGTAAGGGATCCTGAAAACTGGCTATGAGGGTTAACCAGTATGAGTAAGAGCAGTTCAGGGAAAACATAGCAAGTCATATTTTGGTGTTATTGACAGGGAAGTTAGACAAATTAGCTTAGAGGGTTGATATCTGCCCACTTTCAGACTATTAAGGCTTATTATAAAAGACATAAAGGTTTTATATATTTTATCTGGGAACTAAATGATCTAAAGTGGGGTAGAAACCCCCAATTAAAGTTTTACTACAACACAAGATTGTGTTAATAAAAATATTGTCTTTCCCCCAAACATTTTCAAAGCATATTTTCCTACAAACATACCACTTTCATTCTCATCCCAAGATTGTATTACAGAAAATATACATTCTGGATCAATAATCTAACCAGCTTTCTTTCTATTTTCAAATTTATTTTCAATTATTTTCTCATAGTTAACAATTCATGAAAGCCTCAGACAAATATACAATTACTTCATGCCTTAGGATAATTAGATTTACCCTCAAAATTTACATTACAAAACATTGGAGAATAAAATAGCTAAATAATTTTATTCTTTTTTCCTCAAAATAGAGTTTCTTTTTATTTTAGAATCAATATTTGTTTTCAGTTATTGCTGTTATTTCTACCAAAAAGAAAAAAAGAAAAACACATAAGCACTGTGCAAATGGATTGGTGTGTCTTAAATGATAAAAATCAATGTTGTATTCCTTACAAAGCATTGATTTAGTATGGAGTTTGAATGCTTCTTTTGTGCCAGTTTCTACATCCCAGGTCACACCCAGCATGAGTCATGACCTCATGAAGTGTGACATGACTGAATGGGCATCACCATCTCTGATCTACTGGCATTTCTTCATTTTTTGTTTAGAATGAGCAACCTTTCTGCTTTTTAGCCAATTGACTCATAAACAGGCAACTCATTAGGTTTCAAACCCCAGAAGCATCATTTAAAGAAAATTACATTCCTGTCCTGCCTTCACAACATAATTCCTTGATCAATTAGTATTCTAAATGTTTCCAAACTCATAGATCTTACATTTGCTGTCTCTTGATGTGTTTGTGCCAAAGGCTAATCATGCATAATAGCTCAGTAGTTGAACTTTAAAACCACAACTTAATCCTTTCCTATAACTCAATAGAGTTCTTGGAAGGCATCTCATTGTATTGTCATGAGAAACAATATAAATAAATTATTTTAAATACTGTTCTAAAAGATTGAAAGCCAGAGTAAAGTTCTAGACACCTGAGAGACTATTTCCAGAAGAAAGAGTCATTAAAAATCTGACCAAGATCACAAATTTGGGGATTTGGGGAAGGGCAAGGTAGAGTTGTGGACATAGTTATTCTTGTTTACTAGAATCAGTGCTTGAATGTATTTTATGAAAACTGCATAACTTCTCCGGGAGTTATCACTTACTGCCTTTCCATTTTTAAAATACTACAACATTCATTCACTCACTTGCTAAATAATTATTATGCAAATACTATGGAAAATGTGCAGATGAATTGAAGACAAGAGAGTCAGACATCTTTTTCACATTGGTGACATCACAGTTTTATTAATGTTAAAATTATCACATGGCTAGATTTGTTTATAATTTTTCAAGTAACCTACATACTTTTGGAATATGTTTGTATCTACTTTAATGACTGATACGTATTATGCATTCAGTAAATGTTTAATGTAACTTATCATTTGGCTGAGAAGATACTTCAGTTTTGTGGACCATACCTAATAGGTGCTATGCTCTGGTTTCAAGTGGCATCAACCTTTGATAAGATTAATATAGCTCATTAGAAAAAAAGATTTAAATGATCAGCTTCTAGAATGCAGAATTCTTTTCAGGTGTCATATCCACTTTTAGAGTATAAAACAATAACATGGTTATGTCTTATGGAATGGCTGAAAGAGTCAGTAATATCCATTCACATGACCCACTCCTCTTCTTTCTGTACCTAATGTTATTAAAGTTAATGAGTGAATTCATTAGGCTGCAACTTTACTTTTCAGAATCTGTTCACAACCCACATAATTATTATAGAAGCTGGTATGCAACCCACAAGTAATAATCATCCTGCCAAATCTTTTACAAATAGCCTTTTAAAAGATATTTTTGATTTTTTATTTAAATAGTGGGAGTCAATGGTGGTTAGGCATCCTCCTTACAGTATTTCTACTTTCCCCACTTGGGTAATAAGAAAATTTAAAATCTCTAAACAAAATGGGAAAGTAAGGAATGATCAAATGATCAGAAAAATAAAACTCACAGAAACACACTAAACAGTAATGAATTATTTATTTATAACAAGAAGCAAAGTGTAGAATTTTTGAGAAAAGGTAAGAATATCCATTAAAGGTCAGGTCATCTCTTGGTTTTGAAAATCTCAATCATTCCCATTTTATAGGACTTATAATGGATAATAGAAGATCATTTTTTTTTTATGGTGACTTTCCCCATTGCATTATGGAATCCACAGACAATATATATCTATTAAGGTTACCTTACAGCTGAATAAACTGTGGTTCTGAATCACTGAGTTAACAAATATACTTTTAGCTACTTTTCTCTAGTTGTTAGCAAAAACCTGAAAACTAACAAATCAAGGAAGATAAATTGACTTTGGCTGATAGTTTGAAGGCATCAGGGCAGGGCAGAAAGTGTCGGGTAACATGAAGTCTATCTTCAGGAAGCAAGAGAAGCAAATTTTCATGCTCACATCACACTCTTGTCTTTTCAGAGTAGCATCCTAGTTCAGGGAATGCTTCAACCACATAGGGTTTTGTCTGTTTGTTTTTCCAAGTTTGACACAATTAGATGCTTTCTCTCAGACATGCTTAGAAATTTATCTCATAGGCTTTCAAGTCAGCAATCAACATTAGACATTACAACCTTAACTTCACTCCCTTCTAAATTCAAGTACTTCTCATGTTTCATAAATATTTCATAGAATCTTCTCTGAGAAAGATAAAAATATGGAAAGTCTTTCTTTAGGGATCATATTTAAAAGTCTAAATTAGAGTAGAGAAAACAGAATACAGGGTTGGGCATATGCAGGCAGAGTTCTAGTAGAATTCTTAATCTTTGTAAACATATACCTCTTTTCAATATTTAAACATTAATACAAATAAATGCTGTTTAAAAAAATTTGAAGTTGTAACTAAGATCTCAAATTAACTGACTCAAATGAAGAGATTGTTCTGCATGTCTATGGTCTGATCCCATGAGCAGTGATAGCAAACCAACTCATCAAACAAATGAAAGAGGGTTTTGATAACAAAGCATTACAGGTACATTTCTTTGATGAGAAAGAGAGTAGCATGTAATGAAATGCCAATGTGTTCTAAGGTTTGAGAACATATCTGGCTAATAACTGGAAAGGTATTAGAGACCCAAACTCTCATCCAAAAGCAAGTTAGTTCAGCCTAAAAAGATTGAGCTTGAAAGCAGGTTTTTTTTTTCCCACAAATCCTCTAGCTAGAAATGTAACTTATCTATCATGTAACTCCTATCTTTTTTTAAAACCCTGAACAATGAATGCAATGTTCCATGGATAGAATCCTTAGGGTATAAAATGAATACATAAAACGGGTAAACTTCATAGGGTATAAAATCATAGATGGATATTGATTTGCAGAACGTTATTTTTCATCTCCTAACTCAATTCTACTTTCCTTTTGTTGGAAGACCAATCCTGTAGTTTTTAGATGAGATCCAATCTTGGGATTCACTTTTAGTGTGGACTGCCTTCAAGCACATGAGAGGACAGAAACAAGAAAAAGTAAGTGAACCTGTTCAAATAACTGGAACACCTCCCTGCTTTGGTGTTTATCTTTCAAGTAGCAGAAATATTTCCTTCTGACTTGTCATCTTATGTCTCCAGAAATGTTTTCTCACTATGAACCTTTTACTTGGAAGACTCTGAGAAACATAATTTTAGAAGTTTATTTTGTATATTATATAATCTTTGTATATTATTCCTGTCAGATTACAGCAATCATGAGAAATTAGGCTATTGTGTAAAATGTGTATCAACTTAGCAACCAGAACAATACCATGAAATGGAGAAGTGCTTTGAAAGTAAAGCTCTTTTATCTGAAGATACACACACACACACACACACACACACACACACACACACTCAAGTAATTTTCTTCTTCAGTGTAAATGACTATTGTCATAAACCATTTTATTCTACTTTTGGTAAAACACCATCTCTGTGTTGTCTGAATACATTGGCAAAGTTATTATAAATCTCTCTAATTTTGATTACTGTTTTACATGGAGGATAGACTTTCTTCAATTAGTGCTAGACTCTGAGGCAATTTTTATTAACAAAAATGCTCATAACATTTACTAAAGACATGATACTACTGTCACATATTGATCTAATATGGTTTACAAATAAAAACATATATAGAAAATTAGTAAAAACTGTATACTTTATATACTATATTTGAGAGTAGCTTTTAGAAGTAGACTTTAGAAATAGAAAAAGTCAAGATCTATGCCTATAAAATTTATACATCAAATATCCAATAATCAATCTAAGCCAACTGAAAATGTAAATCACATACTAGCAACTGGAGAGCTACTTTCATTTTTAAAATAGATAAATCAAATAAATCCTATTCAGAAGACATCTAGGTTGGTTGGTTGATTCTTTTAAGCCTATATGTTATCAGACTCTATCTAGTTTTCCAGAACTATAAGTGGAGTGAAAGAGACTATAGCAAAGTAGAGTCTTTCCTTTGAAGTATATTCAAAAGCACTGAATTCATTAAGTGGCTAAGATGTTGGGACAAAACCACTGGGTGAAGCTTAAAAGTCTCTTTTTCTTTCTTCATTGTTTTAAATTCTAGACTACCATTAAATCCAAAATATGATAAGAAAATACATAAGAGAGAGTTTGGAGATTTGAACACAAATTTAATACTGTCTTATTCTTTGAAGCAGTGTTAAATTTTAAATATTTGTAAAGGATTTCAGAAGCAAAGTTAAAAAGAATGAGTAAGAAATTTAAAAGACAAGCAAAGATTTAGATAGTTTAGTATTTTGAGACAAAAAAAAAAAACAAATAGAATGTGGACCTCTAAAAAAGAAAGGGATAGAAAATATTCTAGCATGTGTGTGTGTGTGTGTGTGTGTGTGTGTGTGTGTGTGTGTGTGTGTGT
>JANHMN010000003.1:79934681-79960143 GCA_030674055.1 Rhabdomys pumilio | reverse complement strand
TGTGTGTGTGTGTGTGTGTGTGTGTGTGTGTGTGTGTGTGTGTGTGTCATATAGGCATGAGTGTGTGTATTATTAAAAGATATATCTTCATGGTAAAAAAATTGGGACATGTAATTAAATGCCCCCTTATGCAATTAGATGCCCTCTCTAGAGGATCACATGTGAGGCATTACATCAGATTCCCATGAGGAATTTTCATACACACTGACCTCCATTCAGCAACAAATGGGACAGGTTAACGTCAACAGAACTAACCAAGTGAAAGTTAGTGAAAGAAGCAGTAGAGTCCATCACTACAAGCACTGGTATTATTAGAGAACAAATTTTAAAGTAATGTGGTTAATACATTTTAGACTGAATTACAGACAAGTTTAAGAAGTTAGCTTACAGCAATCATTTATACAAAAATGGAGAGAAATTTAAGATATTAAATGCCTGGGAATAACGTTAAGAACTCAGGCGCTGAGGAGATGGCTTTGTAGGTGTAGTGATTACTACACAATAAGGAAGATCTGAGTTTGGATACCAAGCATCCACATGAAGGCAGAATGTGATAGCAACTGTATCCACAGCACAGGAAGGACAGACATAAAAGAAACTTGGGAGGGTTAGCTGACAGTTTACAAATATTAAGAATGAAAAATTAACTCTAGAAGGATACCATGAAGTGGTTTATGAAAAATGTTTATAATAATTTTGAAGAAATTTAAAAGTAAGCATGCCAGTAAAGAAATATAATAAAACAAAGTTAAATCAAAGAAAAATCAAATTTAAATAATTTAAATCTATTTGGTTGAGATGAGGGCATCTGATTTAATGGATAAAATAGCCTGCCAAGAGATGCTGACAACCAAGTTTGGTCCTGGAAACTCATGTTAAAAACCCAGATATAATTGTATAAATTTATATAATCTTAGAAGTTTTACTGTGAGGTGGAAGGTGAAGGCAGGAAAGTTTCCAGAAGTTTCCTAGGCATGCTTTTCTGAAGTATACAATGCATCAGAAAAAACAAAAGACCCTACCTCATAAAGGTTGGAGAAAAGACTGATTCTAAAGTTGTCTAAATACACATGCATAGGTACACACACTTATACACACACACACACATTCACACACATGCACACACACATATACACACATTCACATACATGCACATACACAGGTACACATAAGTATGCACTCATACTCTCATACACACATTCACACAGCACCTATACAAACATTCTCACACATGTATACACACCTACAGGGGTACACACATGTCCATGCACACTCACACACATTCTGGCAACATACACAGACATGCATACACACACCATAAGTCTAGTAACCTAGTGGCACTGAGAATTTACTTCTCACATTTAAAAGAGAAATAGCACAAGTATTCCACTTTTTTTTCAGATAAATAAAATGGAGTAACATATTTATTATTAAAAAAATACTATAATGAAGCTTTTGGGGTTGTCCATCACTCAATAGCTCATTCTTCCTTTTGAGAATGCTTTCTCTTATTAAATGACCTAATTTTATTTAAAAATATCCAAAATTGCAAAAACAATGTGAAAATAATTCAGCAAAATTAAAATTAGAAAAATCTTAGATGTTCTGATGGTATACTGAAGACAGAAACCATGAGAAATTACCAAAATTTTCAGTTTGTTACAAGATTTTTCACTAAAGTGCAATACTTTACAGCTGAAATTATTTGTTTTGTGACTGTTCATGATTTGTCTCACTAATATGAAAACATAGCTGAGTGAAATAACTTAAAGACAGAAGCATTGCTCTGGCTCACAGTTCACAGGGCTACATTCTACCAATGCAGGAAAGCATGAAAAACTTGGCAGGCACATTGCAGCCACACCTGGGAGGCAGAGATCAATCAGGCTTGTGCTAAACCCATGTCTTCCTTTTAACTGAGCCTGGAAAGCAAGCCCACAGAATGATATCACCTACATTTAGAGAGGTCTTTCTAGATTAAGTAACACACTTCCTCATAAATATGCACAGAGATCTGTTTTCAGGAGAATTCTAAATGCCACCAAGTTAGTAATCAGAATAACCACCACAAACTGGAGGATTTTTAGCCACTGTGTAGCACCTTCCCATTTCCCCCAGTCTTCTGGCCTACATACCCATCATCCTGCATTCCGTTTCTGAGTTTTACTAGTTTAAGCACATCACCAAATTACAACCATGCACCTTTCACCTCCTCAAATTAACTTATCTCACTTAATATAACATTTACAAAGATTTTCCATGTGCCGAGATGGTGAAAACAATACATAATTTCCTCCAAATATCAAAGTACTGAATAGCATATGATACAAGAAGACCAATATAGTCAAAGTAGTTAAAGTCAAAATCATCAAAAAATACATTCATCCTTGTATTTACAATAGACAATAATTGGAATTAAATTAAATACCCATCAATGAATGGATAAGCTAACACAAAAATATGTGATTTCTACATAGAAAGCTGACATTATCAAAATTAATTTATATAATTATCTCATTAAGACAAGAAAAAAGCCAGGTTCAAAACTAAGTGTTTTAGTCAAGAGAGATGACAGAGGTTCTGGTTAGTCAACAAAATGATGGACTGGGTATTAAGATTATCTTGTACCTCACTGGTACAAATATGAACAATTATGCTCTAATTGTATTTTGAGAGAAAAGTTTTATTTTAACAGGAAGAGTGATATGTAGCAGGAGATAAGGGGGAAGGAGCACAGAGAGGAAGAGGTGGAGTAAGGAGAGGAGAAGATGAAGTAGAGGAGAAGCTAGGTGATGAGACAGAAAGAGAGAGAAAGAGAGAGGGGGCATGGAGGCAGATGTTCACGTGTCTACACCAGTCAAAGATAGTTTATATACCTAGGTTGGGTATTGGGTTACACTTCTGATTGAGCATTAGTATACTTATAAAGCCTTTGATTAACATTTTAAAAAAATTGTATAAAAGCAAAAAGGAAAAGGGGGCACGGGATAGGAGTTTTCTAGGGAGGGGAAATGGGGAAAGGGGATGGCATCTGAAATGTAAATAAAATATTCAATAAAAAAAGACAATAGATAGTTGATAAACAAAAGAAAGCATGACAAAAATCAACATAATTTTATTAAAAATATCCTCAGTAATAATTATAAGAAAGAAAACTCATAAAAACATATTGATGGGCCCTAGCATTTGTTTTAACTCACTCTTAGTAATAATGTCAAATAGCTTTCCAAAATGACTAGCAAACTGTGGTGTTGGTAATAATGATGGAGGGAATTTCAGTTCTGCACATTTTATTCTTCATGCTCTCACTATTTTATTTACTAAATTATCTTGTAGCACTGAGTATGCGTAGCTGATGTGTAGCACTGTTTATGATGGTTTTAGCTTATACTTGTCTAGTGATTAAAGTTGAACAGTCATTAAGATTTGACACTTGAAATAGTATTTTAGGGAAGGAAACTGTTCAACCTTTATCAGATTTTTATCTGTGAAGTTTCTATTTGTATATTAATTTGTAGGGATCCATTATGTACTTTGAAAGAGTCTTTTGAAGATTATCTCTTATTATCTAATCTATTATTCGTATACACATTCTTACATCAAAAGAGATGCACGATTCTCTTTGGTTCCTGCTTTTCCATTTAACTGATGGGGATATTGACAGGAATAAGTTTTTCAATTTTATATACAAATTTTAAAACCTGACTTTTATGGTTATTTATTTGCACGCTCTGAATGAAAACACTTTATACTAAAAAATATGTCTCTCTTTTCGTCATCACCATGTTAAAATTCATACTCTACTAAAAATTTGGTTTAGTGAATGAAGATATTCCTCTATCTAGAGCTGATTATCAATAGAATGTTATTTTTGAGTCTTTTTGCAAAATCCAAGTTTCAGTACATAGAAACTGCTCCTGTTTCAGTGGTCATGAGAAAGAAATTGAAACTTTATCATGAGTTTTAATAGGTAATAATACATTTCCTCAATTTTATTCAAGATTACTTTTATTATTCGTAGCCCTTTACACTTTTATATAAATTCTATAAAGTATTTTAGACTTCATCCATACTTCCCTAAAAGTGAGGCACAAAAAATTGAATCAATATCTTGAGAAAAAGCTGTTTTTAGGGTTACATAAGGTCTGGAATCTAAAAGGGCAATGAGAGGACAATTAACAAAATGCATAAAACAGAGAAAAATAAAAAAATTTCTGGTGAATACCACAGAAAATTCCTCATTAAATCTAATAGAAACTCAAGCATGGTAGCATATGCCTATATTTCCAGCATTAAGGAAATTAAAAATGGACATACTGCCATGATTTGAAGATACCCTGGCTTTATTATAAGTTCCTTGCTAACCTAGGCTATTCTGTAAGATCTTGACTTAACTTAAAACATCCAGTCCAGTAGAAGGAAACATTACAATTCTAGAAAATATAAAAAATGAAGTAGGAAAATACAAATGAAGTTCATTAAAACATTACAGCATTACTATCATAAAAGAAATTGTGCATAACCTGAAAGCAGATATAGTACTAAAATTTTAAATAGACATGCTCAGTGCAAATAAATCACAAATATATTAATTACTTAATTCAGCAAGATGCTGACTAGGAATCTGAGAAACCATGGTAAAGAAGGTAGAGAAGTATGTGTATTTATTCTTTAGCTTTTGAGGAAATAGCCAGTGAGCAAAATGGAGCCAGCATAGGAGCCACTTCCTCAGAAGCAAATGCCATAGATACCAGCAAAAGTGTGAGAAATCATTTTTTGAGACTATTCACTTTATTGAGTACATATGTACACTGACATCACACATATCCACAGCCACTTAGCAGGTGACACTTTGAGCTCTCTGTTTTCTTCAGGAGTATCAATTGATGGCTACTTCTTGTTTGTATTCCCATCTCATTTTGTTTGTCCCTGGTTTTCTTTCCCATAGTCTCATTAGTCAGTTTACAAATTCACCACATTGATCTCATCCCAGGTGATCTTCAAGATACATTCTTCAATGCTGGGTACCTTGGAAAGTGGGAGAATCTATGGCTCAGCCATTAAAGACTAGGCTCACAACCAAAAATACAAGAGAATTCACATTTAAAAAATCTGTACTTAAAAATCTTCTTGAATTCAGAAGATTAGTTATCACTAAAATTTGAAACATAAATACGACACAGTTCAAGTTTTTTTTTCAGGCAAACTTCTAAAAACTGGGTTTCAAGTTTTACTTCTTTTAGCAGTGTTTAGCTGACTACTCTAATGAGTTTGCTGTGTAATAGAGAAAGTTATTGTAGAGAGTGAGATTAGAGACTGAAGCAAGAAATCCTGCACTGATGAGGTCCAAGGGACAATATTTTGTTACTAAAACTCTATAACGTACAAAGAAAGAAAACTTTAGCTTTACATATCTGCACAATCAGTACTGTTTACCAGAGAGGGACATTTTAATTTAAATTGACTTTGAAATGCTTTTTGAGACATCCATATGCTAGGAGTACAGGAATACATACAGTCAGAAAATAAACATAGTCTAGCCAGGCATTCAATGTAGATGTTACCAATAAAACATTACGTAGTTTTGCTTGACTGTAAAAAAAATTCCAATAAATGTATTCTGTGTGGTGTAGGTAAAGGAACAGGAATGTGGTTCATATCACATCAGTGTGTGAGAGATATGAAAAATAGATGGTATTTTTTCAGAAAATTGAAAAGGAAATTACGTATGAGAGGGTGCTCTTCATAATTCTTCAGGATGGATCACCCCCCCCTTTCCTAGTACCAGTTTATTTTCTTTTAAGATAAAATACTAAATTATCTACTCAACAAAGACTATTTTTTATTCATGGTATAGAGCATGATTGTCTGATGTGGTATAATTGGTTGGGGCCATATGAAGATCTATGATTTTAATACAAATATTTAGGAGGCATGCAGGTTTCAGTCAAAATTCAATGCAGAGAAGCCCCAAACAAAATCCTCAGCACTCTGAATGTAGACCAAGTATTTCGGCAGTTCTACTTTGAACTAGTTATTAAAGTCAGCCTGGAGGCACCTGGAGAGTTAAAGATAATTTATTTCTAAGAAGTTAGGCCGTAATAATTTCTCTCATTTTATCAGATTCATTTTATTACAGATACTTTTTTAGTCTGAAAAATCCCATTTGTGCCTCTTTCACTCTCCCTAACTGGTTCAAAATGTACTGGCTGTTCATGCCCAGGCGCCCAGTTAAAGCAAAAGTCATGTTTCCGAGGCAGAATAGGAATCAAAGGTGATTAGAGAGAGGTGTTTTACTTTTCATAGAAACCAGAAAACAAGACTATGAGACAACAGGAAAGAAGGGTACGGCCAAATGGTTTATAGTGTGGTATCAGTCTGTATTTTCAGACCAGAAGATGGCTCAGAGTTTTGAAAAACCGAGGGAAACTATCAAGCACTTTTATGTAGTAGACTGTGTGGCTGTTTAGGACAAGTAGATGTAACATTCCAAGCAACACAGGAGAAGAATCACCACATCTTACTCATGGGCTGTCTCTAAGGAATGCCAGCAGAGGAGAAAAAGATCCCTTTACATTTGGGTTCTAGAAACTGGTGCTGACACTCCCTGGTCTCTACTGCACTGTAGATGACTGGCCACTTTCTACTTGAAAACCACTCACTCCATGACCTTTGTAGTATCAGACTTTCAAAATCTGGTCCATGCCATCTCTATGGTGAATTTTTTTGCTATACAAGAAACTCAGGAAGGCATGTTGCCCTGAGTCATGACTTTCGTATTTTTTCACCTGTTTTCTGAACAGCCTCTCATTTGGATTTCATCCTATGATTCTAATTACTGTTTTCTTCTAATCGCTGATAAATTTCTCTTCCTCTGTAGCTTCATTATTCTTCTAGAATTTTAATAGCTGTAGTCAGCTTTATCCAGGGGCATTTCCAAAATAACAGTACTTAGCACTTTATAGAAATCACTGCCTTGTCTGCTGACTGTGATCATTAGATTAATGCTACCTTTTCCCCTCCAGAGATCAACTAGAATTAAGGTATGGTAGGGGAAAGAATGGGTAGTAGGGTAACGTCACTTCCTTTTCAGAGTCAGGTCATAGTACTTCCATTGACTTACTACCTGGGGAGCATTTTCTCTTATAACTCGCTCATACATTATTATGCACTTTGACCAGGTGCTTCTAATCTGTCTTTGCATTGTCAGTGAGAGATGTACAACCCAATCTAATAATTTTACACATCTGCTGCAAAATACTTTTGTTTTTCATAGCCTCTAAGCAAAGTATATACCTTTCTGTATGTACAAGTGGATGGTGTATAAATATATGAAGAGGTAAAACTCTTTCTACTTCCAAACCATTAGTAGCCAATAGTTCATCAGAGAAGTTAGGACCCAGTGAGTCTGCCTGGCAGTTAACAGGCCTAGTGCAGGCAACCACAGCACCTGAGTCCACAATTGTTATCCCTATACAATGGTAAGAACATAACTTTTTGCAGTTGTGTCTCTATCTTCTGATATTTATGTTTTTTATGCCTTTTGTTCCTTAATGTTCCTTTACCCTTAAGGTGAGGGTGGGTGGGTACAAATGCACTGCTTAGGGTAAGCACTCAGTCAGCCCTTATTCTTTGCATTTTGTGTAGCCAAGGGTCTCTGCATACACCTACATTCATTTGCATATATATATATATGCATATATATAGTAATATATGTTTAGAGCATATTAAGACTTATAGTTGTATTTGTCTATTAATTAAACATTTCACCTAATTTTTTGACACAGTGTCTCTCATAGAAACTGAAGTAGCTGGATAGCAAATGTCAACAATGTCTCTTCAGCATTAGGAATAGTTTCACGCTGCCTCACCTGACGTTTTATGTTGGTGCTAAGGATCCAACCTAACATATTTATACTTGCATAGTAAGACCTTTACTAACAGAGCCAACTCCCCAGACCCAGACTTCCTAAGAAGGCACATAATGTCCTTATCTTATCAGTTTTCTGTTCTTTCTCCATGTCTGATTACTTTCTACTCCTAGAAGATATATGTTTTCTTTTTATTATTAATTCTCTATACTTTTTAAAATAATTTTTAGGAATTCACTCCTGTATGGTATTTTACTGTCTTCCTTCTTTCTGCTCTTCTAATATTATTAGATGTATTATCCTCAAGGTTAGGTGTGATATTAACAGTTAGAAAAACAGAAGCAATTTTGTATCATGTACACCACCTGCTTAATTCCCCCCTATCATATGCCAAATTGCTGCCTATATACATGCTTATATTGAAACTACTTTAGTTCTATGGCTCAGCACTTATCTCTCTGACTATAAAACATGTGTTCCTTCATATTAAATAGAGGAAATGAATAAAACAATCACAAAACAGAAAGGACTTTGTTATGATAAAAAGGAGGGGAGAGATGCTGACAATATGAATGGGTAAAGGTATTTGGAGCCTAGGCTGAAGTTTAAGACTTGTATAGTATTTGAGAACAAAGCTATTTTCTGTCATCAGAAAGATTAAGGTCTTTAAATTTGTCAAGCTATTATACATCAGCTAATTTGAATGACCTTAATCTATGTAGGAACAAAAAGTCAGAAACACAATATCCATCTAAGGAGAAATAGTACTATATACAAGAATAATGATGCCCACCACAGGCTTTAAAGAGGAGGAGATGACAGAAAGTTTTTCCATCTTTAAGTGCTTAGCACTGACTCACAATGCTGATGTTTCTAGATAGACATCAGATACAAGGTGGAGATTGGCATGCTGTATGAAAGCACTATGAAGAATTTCATCTTAATTATTTCTCCATGGAAATGCAAATTCCTTCTAGAGAGCTAACCATCTGATAATGACAACTATTTGTCAGATAGTTATATCGGAACTGTTTTCAGCTGAATTAATTCATTACTTACCTAATTAACTCTGTGTTTAAAATAAACCCATTTTGTTTTCTCTTGAGTCCCCTGTCTTATTATATCTTCCTGTACATCATTCAGACTTGAACATTTGAATGCATTCTATCACATCTCTCAAACAGCATTATGTAAAGATCCTTGCATGTAGCTGGTATTTTGTGAATGTTTGTCGAGTTAACAAAAAGGAAGAATTATGATCACTCACAAGTTTAAATACTGTCGAAGTGAAAAATAGAATAGGTACCCATCATTGAAGCTACAGATATCCTCGTATAAAAGGGAATTAAATATATATATATATATATATATATATATATATATATGCACTGAGAATTACAACTTCTGTTCCTTGAACTCATTTGCAAAAGCACTGTAATTAGTTGTACCAGGGAAGTCAGCAATAGGCACCATTAATAAAGTCAAACCATTTAATCCTTTACAAAGTTACATTGTAGAACATGTAATTTAATGTATTAAATATTATAGTACTCTCATAAAATCCTGTCTGTCTAATTCAGTGTTTCACTCTTCTAAATGATTGATTTTGTAATCATGATTGACTAGAGTTTTATTTCCAGCCCTTTCATAAGATTGATAAGGCTGTAAAAGTTTCTAAAGAACATTATGCACTCATTCTATAATGCATTATTTATTAACTTAAATATTTATTAGACACACTATATGTTATCATATAATTTGATATAAAATGATTTTTTTCTATCACTACTCTAACCTCACACAGACTTGGATTTTTATCTTTTATATATTTATACCTCAATGGTTTTAAAATGATAATCACTGAAAATTGACAGGAGCCGATCATAGTTCAAATTGAAAATTAAACTAATAATAAGAGATTAAAGATTACAAATGTTATGATTCAGATATGTATATTTTCTTATACATAAGGAAGCATGAAAAAGGCAAAAAATACATGTCACCTAAAAAAAATATCTTTCAAAGATTAATTTTCATTTTGCCTGGTTACTTTGGAATGAGAAAATGAATGAGGTATAATGACTTTCTTAGGTCAAATACTGTAGTACTGGGAATCTTTTAAATCACAGAAAAAGTGTATTTAGAAATGAAAATTATTTCTTTAAAAAATTGAAAACCCCTCAAAATTTGAAATTAGCCTACTTAATTAATAATTACTAATGTAGAACCAACTATGCATCAGGCACAACCCTTAATGCTTAAATTTGGCAGTTATTTCTTTTAAATAATGAGTAATTATTGTTTTACAATTGTATAAAAACTATTTATTTACATTTGAGAAATAAAAATAATCCATTAATTTTTGACTATCAACTTGAAAAATACTCAAAAACTGTAAAAGTATAATTAAATAATTTGTTTTCTACATGATGTTTTAATATCTTTTTTTCCCCCAAAATTACTTCAGAGTTTCATTAGGATGGTCACCAGATTACTGCCTTCCCATAGATATTTTTTGAAATAAACTCACAGTTCATAAATGCCATTCCTTTTAAAAATTATTTTATTTATTTACATTTCAAATGTTGTCCCCCATCTGAGTCTCCTCTCCATGAACCTCCCACCCGATTTGTCTCCCATTTACTTCTAAGAGGGTGCTCATTCACCCACCTACCCTTCACCCCTTTAGCAATCCCCTTCTCTGGGCCATCAAGCCTTCACAGGACCAAGCACATCTCCTCCCACTGAGGTCAGATAAGGCAGTCCTGTGGTACTTACATAAATGGGGCTGTAGAATGGCCCATGTATACTCTTTGGTTGGTGGTTTAGTTTCTAGGAGCTCTGAGGACTAATTTAATTAATGATACTCTGCTATGCTTGAAGACAGGAGCCTATTATAACTGTTTCCTGAGAGACTTCATACAGCAGCAGATGGAAACAAATGCAGAGACCCACAGCCAAACATAAGGAGGAGCTCAGGAAGTCTTGTGGAAGAGTGGAGGATAGGATTGAGCCAGCTGATAGGTCATGGACACCACAAGAAGGCCTACCGAGTCAAATAACCTGGACCCATGGGGGCTCACAGAGACTAAAGTACCAAGAAAGGGGCATGCAGAGGCTCAATATAGGCCCCTTCCATATATATAGCAGATTTGCCGCTTGGGCTTCATGTGGCTGCCCTAAAAACTGGAGCAGGGGCTGTCTCTGACTCTGTCACCTGCCATTGGATCCCATTCTTCTAGGTGGAATGACTGGTTGGCCTCAGTGGGAGAAGATGTGCTTAGTCCTCTTGTGATTTGATTTCCCAGAGCAGATTTCCCTTATCTGAGGAGAAGGGGAAGGTTTAATGGAGGGAGGGATTTTAAGGAGAGGAAAGAAGAGGACTGAAATCAGGATATAAAGTAAATAAATAATGTAAAATAAAAAAGAATGAAACATGTACAGAGCTGCAAAAAATGTATTTAGGATTACAAATATATTAAATTTGTTGACCACTCTGAAATTCTATTATTTATCTATTCTGTTCTATAACATCTATATAATAACTTCTTTAATCTTCCAATCATCAGAATTCATGTTTATGCAATTTAGACTAGATTTGAACTTATCATTCTTTTTTCACAGCTTTCTGAGTGTTAGGACCACTGCTGCCTCAAGGTTTCAACAAAGTTTAGCCAGAACAGAAACAGAAAATTGGCTGTTTCTTCTTTATAATATTCTCACCTATAGTTTATTCATTTATAGGTAGAAATTTACTTAGTGTTTCACGGATGCCAGAGAGCAATCTTTGATGCAAAACCCAAGGGAACAATAATGGGAACAGTCATTTTGGTGTCATAAGAATGAAGGTTATCATTGATAAAGTGGAAACTTCTAGTTTATTTGAAAATTTAGTTATTTCAAATGTTGTTTTGTTGGGGCACACAGGTGAAAGGGTGTTTTGTTGAACTCAACTTGTGATAACAAAACCACTGACAGAAACTCACCAATGATCTGCTGCTGAGGTTTCTGCAGCTGCTTTCCACCTCTGTGGCCTCAGCTCAGGTTTGTTGGTGAGCTTTTTGGTTAAAGAAATCCTGAAGGAGGATTGAACTATAGCTGCTGGTTTGCACTCGGTATCTGTTTGCTAAAAGGAGTGGACTGTAGATGCTGGTTAGTGTGTCTGGTCTCCAGCTACTGAGTCATATTTGGTGTTTGCTATGGGACTGAACTGCAGAGAAAGAAAATTGAGCTTACCCCCATAGAACAATTGCTAAACAGGTCCTCTTCCCCCATGTCCTAAAACATTTTCTCTTCTACTACCTCTGCTGTGTGGTGGGCTGGAGGAGAGATTGAACCCTTATTAAAAGTAGGTTGCAAAAAAATTTATGCCTACAGTGATACCAAGATTGCTCACTTAATATATTGCAATAAAGAAAATACAATAGGGTTAAAACAGGAGCATGGAAGAATGTATATATTCTTGTGCTTAATTCCATGTATAAAAGCACATTAATTCAAGCTGAACTTTGTTGACTATTTTACTTAGAAATCTTTCAAAGAGTGAGATTTATATATCACAATATTACACTGAACTCAGTCTAGAATCGTGTCGGGACACTTTGCTACTTGTCAATGAGTATTAACCTAAATACATTATCGACTTCAAACTTAAATTATGTATTTCAATATTTTATCATATCTATGTGACTTAATTAGGGTTTTACTGTTTTGAAGAGACACTATGGCCAAAGAAACCCTTATAAAGGACATTTAATTGGGGCTGGCTTACAGGTTTAGAGGTTCAGTCTATTATTGTCATAGGAGGAAGCAGAGCAACATCCGGGCAGACTTGGTACTGGAAAAGGAACTGAGAGCTCTACATCCTGATCCAAAGGCATCAGAAAAGAAACTGACACTTCCACACTGAGCAAAGCTTGAGTGTTACGAGTCCTCAAAGCCCATTTATACACTGACACGCTTCCTCCAACAAGGGCACACCTACTAATAATAGCACTTCCCATGGGCCAAGCAATTCAAACAACCACATTTCACTCCCTGGCCTCCATAGACTTGTTGAAACACAAGAGTCTCTGGGGGCAATACATAACCGTAGCACAATGCAAAATACATTTAGTCCAACTTCAAAAGTTTCCATAGTTTATAACAGTCTCAACAACGTTAAAAGTTCAAAGTCTCTTTAGAGATGAATTCAATCTCTTAACCATAATCCCCTATAAAATAAAAATAAAAAAGCAGATCACACACTTCCAACATATCATGGCACAAGATATACATTACCCTTCCAAAATGTCATAATGAAGAAAACTGGACCAAAGCTAGACCCAAAACCAGCTGGGGAACTCTGCATCCCCATGTCTGATGCCCAACTCCTTTCAGCTTTGATGACTGCAAGATACTTTTTTCTTTGGGCTGGTTCCATTCCCTGTTAGCAGCTTTCCTTGGCAGATGCCCTACAGCTCTGGCAAATCTAACATCTTGTCTCCAAGACAACTTCAATTTCACAGCTTCTTGTTCCAAAGTCTGGAACCCACACATAATCTGGGATCCTCCAAAGGGCTTAGTTTACATCTCTAGTTCTACCCTCTGTAGTACTCTAGGCTTCAGTTAACTCCTCTCCACTGCTGCTGCTGTTCTTGGTGATCATCCCATGGTACTGGCATCTGGAGTCTTCTGCTGCAACTAGGCTTCACCTCTCATAGGATTTTTTTTTTTTTTTTTTTTTTTTTTATGATGCAAGACTCTCTCTCTTCTCTGGTCTGTAAATTGCAATTGAGACTGCATCTTCACCAATGGCTTTTCTTGGCCCCTCACAGTGCCCACCCTCAGCTGCTCTCCATGACCCCTTCATGCCTTCAAAACCAGTATTACCTGGGTGATTCTGACATATTACCAATTTTGGCTACCAGTGTAATATTTATCTCTGCAACCCAGCTTCTTTGTGCAAACAAACAATTAAACCACTTCCCAGGAGATTTCACCTCGGTGATGCTGCTTTTTTCTTAATCACAAGTAATTTCTTATCTTCAGCTAACCAGCATCAGTTACCTCAGTAACTCCTTATCTTGAGGACTAGAGCCAGAGCCACATTTCCATACCTATGAAGTTCTAATCGTTGTTAGGACTGAATCAAGTCCCTTTTGTTCTTTGATATTATCACCAGCATCTGTTTTCCAACTTCTTCACTCTTTATTTCTGTTTGTCCTGAAATTTTCTCAAGACTGACCTTGAACACAGAGATCTTCATATCTTTTTTTTTTTTTTCTTTTTCGAGACAGGGTTTCTCTGTATAGCCTTGGCTGTCCTGGTACTCACTCTGTAGACCAGGCTGGCCTTGAACTCAGAAATCCGCCTGCCCCTGCCTCCCAAGTGCTGGGATTAAAGGCGTGAGCCACCACCGCCCGGCGATCTTCATATCTTTATCTCCTGTGCTCTGGGATAAAAGGTGTGTATTTAGAACTTGCACTACCCCCACCTGGCCTTGAGCTCAGAGATCTGCTTGCTTCTGTCTGCTGGGATTAAAGACATGTACCACCATTTCCTGACCTAAGCTCTACGTGGCCACTATGACTCAATATCTGAATCACAGGTGTGTCCCCATTTCTGGATTGTAGTTCACTCCAGATTAATAGTCCACATGAAATCAGTAACCAGATTGTAATAATGAGTACATGATGTAACTATCCCTTGTTCAACTGAAAAATCATAAACAATAAATTTAGCTGGGTGGGATCTTGTCCCAAGATCACCACTTCTTTAATTATTTTTAATATTCTTAAACACAGGATTTATCTCCATTCCACTTCCTGGTGCTCCTTTAATACTTGAACCATACATTTTGTATTTTTCCTTTCTAAACTTGCTATACTTGATCAAAATGATCTTCATGAGAGTAAACCACAGGAGAAAGTCTAAACTCGGTTGATTTGAGACTTCCTTTGTTAATGCAACTTATCTGAATCTCTTCACCTTAGCCTTAGGCAGACTCTTCACGCAAGGGCAAAATAACAGCCATGTTCTTCACTAACTGAGTAAAATATTAATCATTTTGTTAAAATGTGAGAAATTTTACTGAGCATTGTAGATGAGATTAAGGAGATATAAATGTAACTAGCAAAATACTTGCATGAGTAAATGATGTCAGAGTCAATGTCCTTTGTTGTTTTAAAACTCAGACTCTCATTCTTCAGGTTGTATTGGTGATTTGTTTTTGGAATCTTTGAAGCTATTTCAGAGTTTTTTGAAGTTATTTCTGTTTTATGCTTTTCCATATGAACCATATCTCACTCTTTACCAACCATTAATTGTGTAGAGCTGGAACTCTGTGAGACAATGTTTCCCAAAAGAGCCAAAGATCATCTAACAAAAACCCTAGTACCAATACCAAACATATTCTTTCGAGCTGTTGGTTAGGCAGTCCAAGTAACTACCAAAGTCTCTTTTAAAGCAAAGGAATAAAAAACAACACAAAAACAACAACAAAAAATACAATTTTAGTTTGCTCCTATCCTTCCATGAGGTATAGGACAATGTTCCCTTTCTGCTCACATTCACACTTGTACAATCAGTCAAGTACACTTTATAATCCTAGTTTTTTTCACCAGTTTCCACCTTCTGAAAATGATCTTCCTTCTCAACTTACTAGACATAGTGTGTTGTCAAAATAAGTTTAGTGCTTCTTTTTGTCTTCTCTGAACCTGTTCTTGAAACTCTTTCTTTCTTTACTTTCATGACCGAGAGCTCTTCATTTATGAGTGAAGATCTATCCCTAATCCGCTTATTTTCACTTTCTCTTCTAGATGATAATTTTTCTGTGGTCCACTGTATCCAAAAGCCTGAAATTTAACTTATTTCTTTATTAATACTGAATGTTCTTTCCTTGAAAAATTTAAACACTCTTATGATGATTGCTTTCCTTCTGGTAAAAATCATACAAATTGAGGCCCATGTATCTATCTATTAACACATATGAAAAATCAAATTTTCATGATGCCTTCAAAATGACTTTACTTGTTATCTCAATTTAAACTATCATTTTTTCTTTGAATTTATTATGTAATTTACATATTTTTTTATTTCTTGATACATTGATTCATTCATTCAGACTCTCTCTGTTTTGTGTGTGTGTGTGTGTGTGTGTGTGTGTGTGTGTGTGTGTGTGTGTTTGCAGTAGGGTATGCATGGAGACATTAGAAGACAACTTTCAGGAGTCAGTTTTCTATTATAGAATGTGAGTACCGAGGACAGGAAGCAGGTTTTCAGATTTGGCACCAGGCATCTTTACATGCTGAGTGATCTCACTCGTCCCAGTAGACTGAATTGAATACACTCATTCAGTGCACAGAACAGATTATTTACTATTCCATGTATCTTTAAAAGTTTTTTTGGTTACTGAGAAACTGGCTGAGCTATGAGACAGATTCTGAAGATGTCAAACTGTATTTCACAACTTTGAGTAAATAAGTTTATACAAAACAAAACAAAACACAACCAAAATCAAAAAGACATCATGTACATCGGAGGAGGATGTGTTGAGAATTATACAGCAGAAGTGGAAGGATGACAGGGTGGAATCAAAAATATATCTGTACACATATACAAAGTTGTGAAGAATAAAGAAAAATGCAACTTAAAGTTCTGAAACAATATAGCCTTGCATAAAATTAATTTAATAAAAATACTGATTTCCTGATTCAAAATTTTAAATGGCAATCTACATTATATTTAATCATGATATTGGTTATAACGATGCATAGCAGTTATACATAGGACAAAGTATTACTGTGCTGTATGATAATCATTGCCAGAATGTTAATTATTAAATAATTAACATTTTGATTAACATAATTATTAGCATTCTGATACATATTTATCCACTTTTTTTAGTTTTTTATTTCTTTGTTTTATTTCTAATTTAAATCTTATTTTTATTTAAAGCATACATTCTAGAATCAAATGCTTCCTGTTACTTAGCAACTTTTCCTCCTACCAATAATTAATTCATCATATCTTCCTGTGATGCATGGCTTGTGGGTGTTTTAAAATATCTCACTCCAAACACAATCAGACACTCTTCCTGTGTTTACCTGTGTACACTACTATTGTGGTATGTAAGTATTAGGCATATTTACATTTAACCCCCTTCCCATCTTTTCAACTCCCAAACTTCCTTTCACTCTTGTTATGGTTTGTACACTTGACCCCCGTCTGGGAGCTATGCTTTGAGAGGGTATGGAACTGTCAAGACATGGGGATACAAATTGAAGAAGTGGGTCAGTGGGAGCTGGGCTTTGAAATTTTACAACCTGCTTTTTTTTCTTATCCAAACTCTTCTACCTGGCTGCCTATTCATTGAAAACATCTGTCTCACAGTCCAGCCATGGTGAGGTCTTCCCGATATGCTCTTTCTAACATTGTGGACAGTAGGTCCTCAAACCGTAAGTCAGAATAAATTCTTTCTTAAGTTTTTTTTTTGTCACAGGGACTAGAAAAAAATTATGACTTGACTTCTCTGTTTTATTGCCTCCATTTTTCTGTCTCTTCCTCATTTGCTCTCTCCGTTTGTCCCTCCCTCCTTTCCTTCTTGTCTGCTTCTTTCAAACATTCCCCTTTATCTCTTTTTTCTTTGTTTTCTCTTCTCTCTTTCTCTTTTCAGTGTCATTTTATTCCTTCAACTTACCACAATGCTGTACACTATAAACACTTAGTAGCCTACTGTTATTGAAATCATATTGCAAATGTGCGGCTAGTTTTTTTGGCAACTGTTTTGTAGTGGATGTTTTCAATGTTAATATTATTAACTTAAACAATTAAATTCCATAACTCAAAAACATCCCCAAAACCCCAAATATTTACTTCCTAGCATATATTGAAGTTCATGTTATTAGTAGTTTCCATCCTGACTTCAAAGAATTTTTCTTTGTAACAACTGCTAACAAATACTGACAGTTACAGCACCACCATTGGCAACTCTCATGGGATTATTGTCCCCACAAGGCAGTACATTAATTTCACACTGTGGCTCATTAATGGTACTGTGACTCTCTGACTGAGGTATGGGAGTTTGGGAATTCCTAATTTATTTATAATAGATCTTTTCGCCTGTATTCTCTGCCTTCAGTAAGAAATCATTGCACCTGGGAAAATGGCACCTAATAGCACATCATGAAGCCACATGCATAGCCACCTTCTGTAATTTGCTTTTTATCTTGACCATATTAATTTTATTTATTTACATTACTCTTCCACTATCTACACGTATATAGTGATTCCCTATATGTAATTAATGCATATCTCATAAATATGCATGAGATTATCAAGTGAATCTGACTGATAGCAGTGCCTTCAAATACCCTAATACAAAGACCTTTTTTAGATTAATTTTTTACTGCTATTATAAAACATCAGGACCAACAAAATTTATGAGAGAAAGTGTTTAATTGGTCATTAACTTAATAGAGGGTTGGAGTCCATGAGAGAAAAGCAAAGACATGGCAAGAGGACTAGCATGCATCTTATCTGCAAGCATGAGGCAGATAGAAATACTTGGAAAAATTTGTGGTGGGGATTGTGTAACTGAAGCTAGAAGGTAAAGATGTGACACATGTTTTTCTGGCTCTTGAGGACACTGCATGTATGTTGCATGAGGCGGATTGAAATACATTGGGAAAAGTGGAAGTCTTTTGAAAGCTTTAAGTCCACTCCCAGTGGCATAGCTACTCAAACAAGGCAATAAATCTTAATCTTTCTTAAACAGTTCCACCAATTGGGAACCAAGTATTCAAACATAGGTGCCTAAAGTTGTCACATAGGTGCCATTCAAACCACCAAACCAGTGTTGGGGAATTATTGGTAGTTAACAACTTAAAGGCAACTCTTTCTTCTTCTGCATAAGATTCAATATCTACTTTGGATAAATGAAAATTGAATAGGATGAAATCATTCTACAGCTTGAATCATTTAATAAACACTAACATACCACACATACATTTATGTATAGGAAATATCATAGAGATCGGAGATAAACGAGTATTAACCTTAATGTGACGTTATTCAGAAGAGCTGACTAGAAAAACAAGTAGACAGAAAGATCCAGTAAATTTAGATATCCATTTGTCCTGAAGAGAAACAAAATAAACTACATAACGTAATTGTGAAGGGGATCATGTAACTGAAGTTAGAAGGCAAAGATGTGACGTATTTTTTTTTCTGGCTTTTGAGGACACTACATGCATGTTGTATGCTGACATATATGTGGACAAAGTATTCCAACACATAAAAATAAATAAGTCTGTACAAGTCTTATTACAGTCTCTGTGAGTTCATTTGTATATTAGTCTTATTGTGTTTGAATGATGCCATTTCTTTGCAGTCATTACCACCTTGGCTCTTACAATCATTTAATCTTCATTTCTGTATAGGCCATTCATAGTAACCACTCAAAAACCATGAATAATTTTATTTCACTTTTATAAGCTTCCTAAAATTTTATTATTTATTTCACATACTTGTGAGTGTGCATGTATGTGATATATCATGAACATATATGATGCTCAGAGAACAAACTGAGGGAGTTGGTTCTTTTCTTCTACCATGTGAACCTCAGGAACTAAACCCAGGTTTATGTCTTGGCCACAAGAGCTTTAGCCAACTGAGCCATATTGCCAGCCTTTAGCATGGATAATTTTAAAAATCTTGCATGATACCAGAAGAGTAGTATGATAGTATGATAACAACCTATAAAGAGAAACTATACATTTTCTGTAATATTGAATTTAAATAACAAAGATTATTATTAGATTATTGTTATTACTAGATTATTCCAAAGATTCTGAATAATAATATAAGAGAAAAATTTCACTTTAGCATCTAATTGTCATTATTTTTTCAGTATTTGATGGTGTTTTAATTTTAAATGATTTTCTTAGAAATATCTGACTATATAAACAGTTGTTACTAAGGCACACCTGGAGAACTGACAGTTTAATCTCTGATGCTTTAATACCTGGAAGTCTGGACAAGTACTCAAAAGAAAAATACTTTATTGATTTTAGGAAAAAACTGAAACTCAATAACATCCATAGAATATTGACCAAAGTATGAACTTAAAGTTTAATAAACTGTGTTTGAGCTCATAAATACAGTTCAGTGAAAACCAATTATTAATACACAGAAATATAGCTAGAAAGATTTCAATTATCTTGAGAAAATTTTAAGGTATATAAACAAATTGCACATATATTATGTGTAGATGTGAAAGGCATCAACAATGATTCCAGTCTACAGTTCATTTGCTTGAAGAGTGAGAAAAATATCAACCCTAATATTCATAGTGCATATTAGAAAAATAATTGTTTTTGAGTCTGGAAGATCTATGCTTGACTCTAGCTTATTATAAGATCAGACTTTAAGCACATAATTCATATCCATAAAACATTATCTGATAAATGTTAGAGAAAAGCAACTACCCTATGATGTTATTGTTAAAAGAAAAAAGGCAATCATTCAAAATACCCTAACTAAAAATATCATTATAAAGACAGCAAATAATAGAGTTGTTACTACACTTTCAGTGCCTGAGATTTTATATAGATACTTGATATATCTTTTTTAGAATGGTTAGTTGAAACATCTAACTATAATAATAGAAAAAGTTATGTAGCATTTCAATAGTCATTTGTAATATATAAACATCTCTCATAACTTTATTTAACAAGTGTACTTTTCTTTAGGCCCTGCATTAGGTACTGAAGACTAGGATTAAATGTGAGCTTTTAGGTAAGCATGTAAACCATATATTGTCATGGGCCTGACTACACAAAGAATATGACATTTTAGGAAGAGGCTCTTTTCCACTTGGGAGAATTTTTATTTGTCAGGGAATTACTCAAGGTATGAGATATTAAAAAGGGGGCAAAGCTGAAGCAATGAGAGCTTGTTGTAAGTAGAGGTACCAGTGTGAATAATGATCTTTAAGGGCATAAGCCATGATGTATTTACTTTACAATAGGCTAAGGGTCTCATATACTGCAAATATATATATATATATATATATTTTTTTTTTTCTTTCTTTCTTTTTCAGTTTTTCTTCCCTTGTTTCTCCTCATGCTGATCCTGGAATGTTTCTTTGTATTTTCATCTGGCTTTCACATTAAGAGTTCACTTTTCTGATTGCCATCATTGCTTTCTTTCTGTCCATTCAGCTCTGAGATCTTGCCTTTGCCTCATGTTGTTTGACTTCAATACACTTCCTTGACGGTCTTTTCTCCCTCTACACTGTTTTTGGCTTGGAGTCAAAATCTGAATCAATAACACAGTGAGGGAAACAACTAATGGGAAACATCTAAGATTAAGTCAAAGAGTGATAAACAGACGTGAAGGCGTTATAAAGAAAAACAGGTTGGAAGCCTGGGGAGTGGAGAAAAGGCTTAGTCACCGTAGGCTAGGTTCACAACCAAAAATATAAGAAGCATAGTTCTTGTGTAAGTGTCACATTTCTTTTGTGACAGAAAATGTCATGCATATTGGGAAACCAACATAAATTCTCCTTCAGGACCATTTTATCCTTTTGAGTAAAGAGCATAAAAACAAATACACAACACACCAAGAGTGGGACTGATAAAAATCTGTGCAAACGTCTGTAAACAAAGATGATTATGATCCGCTTTTCAGTTTATTAACATAATTGTGTATATATAGTGTAGATAAAAATTGTTAATTTCTGTTGTATTTATAATTAAGTCACTCCTGGCTAAAGAGATGGTTCAGTGGCTAAGAGCCTTTGCTGCACTTGTGGAGGGCCCAGTTTGGTTTCCAGTACCACATGGTGACCAACTTCAGTTCTAGAAGATCTAATACCAGCTTCTTGCCTTTGAAGTCAGAGCACGCACTGCATGCAGTGCACAGACATACATATAGGTAAAGCACTCTTACATGTTGTGATGGTTTGTATATGTTTGGATTAGGGAGTGGCACTAGTAGAAGATGTGGCCTTGTTGGAGTACGTGTGCCACTGTGAGTATGGCCTTTAATACCCTTGTCCTAGCTGCCTGAAAGCCAGTCTTACTTTAGTAGACTTCAGATGAAGATGTAGAACTCTCAGCTCTTCTGGCACTAGGCCTGCTTGGATGTTGACATACTCCCACCTCGATGATAATAGACAACCTCTGAATCTGTAAGCCAGCTCCAATTAAATGTTGTACTTATAAGAGTTGCCTTGGTCATGGTGTCTGGTCACATCAATGAAACCCTTACTAAGACAGAAGTCAGAATCAGGGACTGGAGTATTGCTGTGATAGGTCTGACCATGCTCTTGTTTAGAAGAATGTGAATTAGAGGATATTGTATTAGGAAAGCAGTGAAATCCTTCATGTGGGGCTTAATGGGTTATCCTAGTGGGAATATGGAAGACTTTGTTGCTGAGTATGATTTGAACTGTTCAGACCTGGCCCAAGAGGTTTCAATGGAGAAGAATTTCAGCATGTGGCCTAGAGACTGTTTTGGTGGTATTTTGGTGAAGAATGTGGCTGCTTTTTCCTCTTGTCTGAAGAGCCATCCTGAGTGTAAGGTAAAGAGATTTATGTTAATTGTATTGACAAAGGAAGCTTTTTTAAGAAAAAATCCCAGCAAAGACTGTTCTCTGGTTAAGTCTCATGAAGTGTGCTTTGAACAAGGATAGCAAACTTATAGCATATAAAATATGTGGTTCAGATATTAAAGAGGCACCATGAAGTGAAATGTAGCTGATCCTGTGTTCTAGGTGATAACAGATTAAGAGATTTGGGGGGCAAAATCTTACCCAGCTAAATTTAGATCCAGGCATGGCAATACAAACCTTTAATCCCAGGAGACAAAGTCAAGTAGATCTCTGAGTTCATGGCCAGCCTGGGAAAGAACAAGTCATCGGTATTGAAAAGCTTGATTCCAGGCTTGGTGGTACAGACTTTTAAAACTCGGCATTACTGGAGACAGAGCCATGCAGATAGTTTGAGTTCAAGGTGAATCTACAGAGCAAGTTCCAGGACAGCCACACTTTGGCTGTGAGGGAGTTGGAAAAAGAAAGCTGGTGATAATGTAATAGAACAAGAAGGCCATGTTCCAGCCCCAGCAAGCTGCAGGACTCTGTAACTTCACCACGTGGCTCTGGCTTTAGAGTCAAGAATAGAGGGCACTAATGGGACAATTGATGCAGGTCAGCTGGAGCTAAGAAATTAGTGATGATTAAGAAGAGACCAGCATCATTGATGTGAAACACTTCTGGGAAGTGTTTTCTGAGATCATAAAGAACCTGTGTTCCAGAGATAGCCCAAGGTTGTACCTCATGCTGCAGCTCTACTAGGTAATGTGTTAGAGTCACCAGATGGTACTGGTTTTAAAGACACGAAAGGGTCATGAAGAGCAGCTGAGGCTTGGTACTGTGAGAGGCCAGGGAAAGCCAATGGTGAAGGTGTAGCTTCAGTTGTAGTTTATGGCCCAGGACTGAAGGGTTCATGCAAAGAAATTGAGGTTTGGCATCATGCAGAGAGCCAATGAAAGGCTATTAGTGAAATCTAGTTGCAGCAGAAGACACCAGTCCATTGCAGATGCCTGTACTGTTGGATGATCACCAAGAACAGCAAGAGCAATGGAGTGAAGTCAACCAGAGCCTAGTGTGCTGCAGAGGGCAGAACTGGAGAAGTGACACAAGCCCTTTGGAGGATCCCAGAAGATCGTGTGTGAATCACAGACACTGAAACAGGAAGCTGTGAAGTTGAAGATAACTGGAGACTCCAAGATGTTAAAGATGCCAGAGCAGTGGGATAACTGCTGAGGACAGCTGCTAACCGGGAATGAAACCAGCCCAGGAGAAAGAAGCTTGTTGCTGTCAACAAAGATGAAAAAGGAGTTGGAGATCTGAAGACCACTTTGATATCAGACATGAAGATGAGACTTTGGAGTTTGCCCAGCTGATTTTATGTCTTGCTTTGGAGATTACAGTTAAGTGGTTCAATGAGTGTCAGAAGAGACTTTGACCTTTGGGTTCTTAATATTGTCGAGACTGCTATAGACTGTGGGCACTTTGAAAGTTGGACTAAATATACTTTTTTATTATGCTATGGGTAGGTATGACCCTCATAGACTCATGTGTTTGAACAAGCCTATGAGGGCCAGGGAATGGAGCATGAAGGTTTGTGTATGTCCAGGTAGTGTCACTACTAAGAGGTGTAGCCTTGTTGGAGTAAGTGTGCCACTGCGGGTATAAGCTTTAATACTCTTGTCCTAGCTGCCTTGAAGCCAGTCTTCTATCAGCCTTCAGATGAAGACGTAGAACTCTTTGCTCTTCCTTCCCTGCACCTGCCTGGATGCGGCCATGCTCCTGCCTTGATAATAATGGGCTAAAGTTATGAACTGGTAAACCAGTCACAATTAAATGTGCTAATAATTGCCTTAGTCACAGTGTCTGTTCACAGCAGTAAAAACCTAAGAGCATGTAAAATAAAAATAAATAAAACTTTATAATTAAGCCAAACTTTTTATTGCATGAAAACAATGCTACAATATGAAATGCTTCTTTAACCCAGAATTTCACATACATGACTCAGATTATTGAATTCTAACTAAATCAACAATGAAAAAAGAAGAATAAAACTTATTTTTTTAAAAGAAGATAAGCCTCACCATTATGGGAAAGCATGATTTATAAAACTTGAGCAAAGAAAGCAATATGTTGAAATAGAGATATTACAAAATAGATTTATTCATTAAAGTAGGATATGTGAAAATCTCTGATGAAATTTTTATTCATTATACTCGATCTTTTGAATAAAATGAATTGCTTAAGGAAGGATAGTTATGAACTCATAATTATCATTGCAGTTTGACATTAATGGGAAAAATAACTAAATTCAGACAAGGATTGAGAATTTCTGTTTTCAATTTTATTTCATACTATATTCTGAGGTTACTAAAATAGTCACATAAACTCTATTCTTAAGTCTCAAACAAGGACAGGAGTTCTTATGTTATGTTAAACAGCATTCTCTCCATATGTGGCTGAATAACAGGTAATATGGGATCTCAGGTTTATATCCAGAAGTATAATCTGAGCTCCATTTTGAAAGCAAGTTTACAATGATTAATAATACACTTTGACTTCATTCACATTTTCTTCTCAAATGGATTGGCTTTGTGGATGGAACTTCAATGTGTAGATTTTTGAAGGAGAGTCACCCTAAAACTAATTTGTGGGATAGTTTCCTTAACATCATTAGTAAGGTGGTATTGCATAGTGGATGTCTCATCTTATTTCAGGTCTTGTGATAACACCATCACTGACACATCAGTTGTAGAGAGAACAAGACAAGCAGAATAGCATAGAACTTGTTAGAGTAAAAGATGACTTAATTGTAAGACAGTAAGTAGGGCCTTGGAGGCAATTAGAGTAGAAGATGACTTACTTGTAAGACAGTAAGTAGGGCCTTGGAGGCAAATTGTTTTAAGTTTAACAAGACATTTTGCATTTTAACATGCTGTATTATGTTTATATATGGGATTCTATTTCTCTCTCTCTCTCTCTCTCTCTCTCTCTCTCTCTCTCTCTCTCTCTCTCTCTC
>JANHMN010000003.1:79890907-79929066 GCA_030674055.1 Rhabdomys pumilio | reverse complement strand
AGAGAGAGAGAGAGAGAGAGAGAGAGAGAGAGAGAGAGAGAGAGAGAATGGTTAGAAAGATGGATTCTCTCCTTTTTTCCACATTGATGTAGTTTTGAGACTGAACTCAAACCATGTTTACATCATGAGAAACTTTGCAAACTGGACTATCTTTCCTCGCAGACCCTGAATCACTTCTTCTATATGTGGGTCTTTAGAAGAAAGTGTTCAGTTTTACTTTTGTTTTTAATTCCTTAATAAAGAAATTACTATTGCCTGTGATCTAAATAGAGCCACATAAAACTTGGCCTGTGTCAACTTAATGGGATATTGAAAAAGGTAACGTATGTATCTAAGTGAAAGACTGAGATAATTGGAAAGGGTTCTTTGAAGCTGTCTGGATGATCACTGAGAGAAAGATATTAAGAAAGAGTTCACATTTCTTTTTGTTTCAATGAGTCAGTTTTGCCCGGAGACATAAAGAACATTTTTCCATCAAGACCCAACACTTGCTACCGATGCTGATGGTCTGAGTCCCATACCTGTGACCTACCTGTTCTCTCTCTCATCTCTTTGTCTCTCTGTGTGTCTCTTTCTGTCTCTCTGTCTCTCTCTGTTACACATACACAAACTGACATCCTTGAAAACAGAAGGGGGTATCAAAATCAGAATATATTATATAAAAAATATCTATCTTCAACAAAATAACATGTTTATTGTTCTTTTTCTGTAGAAAATAGATATTTTATACAATATATCTTTTTCTGGCTGTTTTGAAGGATTTCAGTTCAATATTCTTAGGCAATAATTATAATATTTTCTGGAGGGATTGCTAAAGACCCTAAATAATTATTTCCTACATTACCAAAGAAGTGTTCCTGTGATTATGCATTGATGACTCATGTTAAGTTTGCTTTTATAGTTTATGATACCCTGTCCCCAAACACAATGGTACATACTTTTAGTTGAACAAGAAATTGATATATATCTTTGATGGTTGTGTTACCACAATGTTCAAAAAGACAAAGTAATTTAAATATCATATGCACAGCATTATGTCACTTTGGAGGTATGTATAGTTTAGGTGAATTTTTATTAGCATGACCACACTCTGGTTGGTCAAGTCAAATATATTTTGATTTGATCATATCTTCTAAAGTAGGGAAACACAGCCACGTGGGAAAATTACATAATTTACTTTAGGAGAATGAATTTTATAATGGTCTCAATCTTTAAAACAAAGGTAGATGGCATATTGCTGTCTCTGTCAGACAGTTTGAGCCCTCGATATGTGTTTGAAATCCTTATGATCATTATGGTATGAGAATCTGAAATCCTAGAAACTAATCAAACAAAAATTTACCCAAAGATTGTAGTTTAATGCCATGTGAGATAACTGTATGAATCTAAATGCATGTTGAAAACGTGACATTTTTGTGTTTTTTACATGATTTTTAAAAATATTTTTCTCTCTCAGCTTGCCAGCTGCAATTTAAGTAGTTCTTTTAATTTATTTCTTTATTATTTCTGGATTGGCAGAGGAGCTGATTAGGCATATAATTTATGTCTTATGTGTTTACAGTATGCAGTGAATGTAAGAGCTATAAATAGTATTTTTATAAAATGCTCATGATGGAATCAGATCCTAAGTCAGCAATTCCTTTTCAAATGCAGCTGCACCCAAATAGTTCTTTCCCTGGGGAAGGAAATACATTATTTTCCCCTTAAGCCACATGAAGAGATAAATGCTAAAAGCAGCTGGCAGAAGGCAGCTCTGCTCTGAGGGAAAGTTGCATTTCCTGACAATAAGGACTCTGGTTCTGAATCCTCTCTGTCGGATTGATGCAGTGTGGGGGCTTTTCTGTAGGAGGATATACATTTGGTGATTGCCTGTGAGGCTCAGCAGAGTGAACACTTAATTGTTAACCAATAGAAACAGGTCATACACCTAAACCCAAGGCATATATTAGAAATCATCTTTCTTCCCAGTGGGCAAGTGAGGCATAAGATATACATTGTAGAATATATCTTTGGTAAAATTCTTACATTCAGATTCATGGAATATGTGGATACTATACAATATGAAATATATCTGAAGATGTCGATCCATAAATACACATAAAATTTTAAATAGTTGTTGTGGTCAGAGTAGAGATTTTATAACACCTGTCACTATTGAGAGAAACAATAATATAGATGACCTAGGCTTTCAATTTCTTGAATTAAATATTTAATTACAGATTTCTTCATAATACTACATGTACGTATCTTGGTAAAATTTCCATTCAGGTGTGCTAACAAAAACCCTAAAAAATCGCATTAGACAGAGCTGTCCAAAGGTAACCCAGTATCCAAATGTTATCACTTTTGCTGACTAAATTACTGTTCAAATGTACCCATGTTCCCATACTTACTAGGCTATCTTAATTCATGCTGTCTTTGGCTTTCATCAGGACAAGTGCAACAGAGTTACAATTCTATGCTATCATCCAGGCATGTCCTTTATCAATTCACTCCCTCAAAACACAGGCAAGGACCTTTTAAAATGCAAATCTGTCTATACTTTTTCCTGAATAAGACAATTCAGCAATCTTTCATCCAAATTTGATTCTCTGTACTCCATTACTTGCAGAACCTGCAATCCTTGTATGGATCATCTTTTTTTGTGGTGTATCCATTCCAGTCAGCACACTCTAGATCCTTCTGTCAAAGGGTCTTTATGTGCACTGCTATCCTGGCTTTTTCTTCTTTTCTTCACTGAGTTAACATTATTAATACTTCATAAGTTCATGTTGAACACAGTAGCAAGATTGTTCCTGACCTCTGTGGATAGTTCCAATCTAGTGCACATTCCTGGTGTCATATTGCTCTGTTTTACAGCATTTGTTATAACTGCACACTTTGCTTTGTGATTATGTAATGAGTGTGAATCTTTGTGTTGGACGGGAGGCTCAGAGAAAGCACTTGTTTTAACTATTGAATTCCCAGCCTCACTTAGTTCCTGGTAGAGAGGAAGAAGCCATAAGCATCTATTGATTGACTTAACAAATTATCTTTTTTTTCTGTGCATAATGTACAAGCTTTTAGGAGTGGAAATTGTGGATGCATACTGGATTGATCAAAGTTAACACTTAAAAAGCATTTTGTTTAGGTTTCAAAAGCTCTTGTTTAACTTTCTCCCCCATTTTGGTCATTATATTTTATGGTGAGGACAATGATGATTTTACTATGATGAGAAAGGTGGTGCTACCCACTAATCCTAATAAACTATGGCCATTCCCACTCTTCACTCAGTACTTTCTTAGAACATAGTTTCTATGCTTTGGCATCTCTGTAATGTCATTTTCTTTTCCTTTCTTTCTCTCCAAATGGAGTGAACTCCAAGCTTTGAAATTTCTGACAGTAAAGAGTGTGTCCTTTACCTCAATATTTCCATACTTCTCCATAGTGAAAGGTGAAGTCTCTGCCATAGATCACATCCCACTGTTTTTGTAGCATCACCATATAATTTATTACCCAATGGAAGTAATTTTTTTGTGAGTAAAAAGAAGGTGTTATTTATTGTTTTACTGTAGAAATTGGTAAGAGTTTAAATAGGTAGTCATGCTATTTTTAAATAACATTTATCCTGTAGGTGAGTGTCCCATATCCTAATAATCTAATTATCTGTGAACAAAAGAAATTTGATGCATCTTTAAGGAAATCCCTTTGTTTTCTCAGTAAGATTGCATAAATTCTGTAAGAAATAGTTGCTTATAATTCTAACACATCAATATTTCACTAGTAGCTTAGTTTAAATTAAGAATTGGTAATAGTGTATAGAATTGAAAGCTCATTAAAAGAAATGCCATTTAAGTAATTATGACAAATTATTGGTTCTATTTATAGAAAATTCATGACACTGGTCAAATTTAGTAAGGTTTATTGCTAACTGATATCATCTATATTCTTTTAGTCTTTCTGCATATATTTCAATGAATGTGTTTCATATTTTTGAGTTTTCTGATTTCCTTCACGTTAATGTCAATGGGTACTGAGATGAATCCTGCTTAGTGATTTAAAGTGTGGTTTTCAGTACTTGGTTGCCTTGTATTTCTCCCTTTAGCTATATTTTCTTATCAGTAACAAGCTCTGATAGCATCACTTAGTTCATCACTCATAAATAAAACAAAACATTTGTGAAGATTTGGATGTGAGCTAGTTACATGGTGGTAGCTACTGAATGACAAAATGGCATGGCAGAATAACTTTCATGAGATCTACTAAGAGGCAAGTAAACAGTAATAGCATAGTATTTGGTTGTAGAACAGAAAACTTAGACTTGAACTTAACTAGAAAGTCTCCTGCTTGTTGGGTCTCATAGTGCTGGAAGGTGCTATTCAGGTTGGTGCAGAAGAAAACCATGATCATATGCAGAGCAGACATTGTATTATATAACCCACCTACAATGAATGGTCATCTCACTGGTGCAATACTGAAAAGATTGCTTACGGGAGTAATCAACTGTCTCTATGGCTACATTTGAGGCCTGATTCACAGGAGGGAATTTAAACCTAGTATTGTAAACATGGTCCAAAAACGATGTAGTGAAAGCATAAGCCCTTTGGGGGAATTGATTTATGAATATTTTATAAATTGTTATTTTGTTAAACTGCCTTTTGAATATTTATGTTTATTTCATAATGACTCAAACTTGGGGGGAGGAGTTTCTAATCACATTGGGCAATGATCAAAGCAAAGGCATGATACTATTCATAGACCTGAGGATAAGAAACTCTGACAGCTAAGCTGTAGACAAGGTATTGATATCAAATCCCTTCAGTGCTAAGGATGAGAACCAGAGTACCATAAACGCTGTCTATTCCATACACCATTGATGTTGCACTCATGAACTCAGTAGTCGTGAGGACCTCCACAAGGCCCTGCACAAGATCAAGAAATTCCAAATTTCACCACGCAGTAGGGAAGGTTTCCTAAGGCCCTACCTCTAATAGAGGATCTATTTGCTACTTCATAGATGTTGGGGAGGAAGAGTTATTTATCTTTATTTCACTAGATTCTAATGGGTGGCCTCATACCATTGCACATGTATGCAGAACTAACTGAAGTTACTGTGTTAAAATAAACAAGCAAACATATTTAAGAAATAATATGAGTCAGCATGTGATACAGTAGCATTTAGAAGTTTTTTTTATTAATATTATCTCCAATCTTCTATAAATATCTCATTTTGGGGTAAAACCAAAAAAGAGGATGCAAATAAGAAAAGTTTGTAGAGCAAGACTTGTTGCCTTTCTGGCACATATGTGGATCATATGAGAAACTCTGATAGCATTATTTAGTTCACCACCCATAAAATAAAACAAAACAAAACAAAACATTTGTGAAGACTCTGATGTGAGTTAGTTACATGGTGGTAGTTTCTGAATTACAAAAAGGCGTGGTAGAATAACTTTTTCCTGAGATCTATTGAGAGAGACAAGCAAACAGAAGGATGTGAAGTCACATTTATTCACTTCTGGTATGCGTAGGTTTCTTTTCCTCGTATTTTCACAATGCTGTAAAATGAGTCTTACATTGAGTACCACGTGACACGTGAGAAAAAGTGGCAGGTGTCTTTTACTAAAACAGCAGAAAAGAAAAATCATCCAAAGAAATTTTCCAAAGGAAAAGATTTAGAGATCGAGAGTATCCACTGGATGGACAAGGGAAGGGAGGAAGCAGAAGCGAAGTTAAGTCACTTGTGAAGAAAGTATTCATAAGGGTGACAAGTTCAAGATGCAGCCATAATTTTGTGCATCAGCATGAAGAGAAAAACAAGAAAGGGATAGCCAATGGAAGTGAAAGGTTAACAGTCTGGTCATATATACCCAGGAAAACAGACTAGAATTTATTGATAAGCAGCAAGAAACCCTTTAAAACAGTATTTGGAAAACTAGATTTGTAATACTGATCGATTTCTCTGGGTTACTGTCACAGAATGGGGGAGAGAGAATGAAATGGAGAAGCATAATGAGGAAGGGACTTCTGGGAAGTTCAATCTGAACCCTCCTGCCAGGAATTAAGTAACCAAGGTGACACCCTAGAGAGGAGAACACTTGGTCTAAACTTGAATGGGGAGAACAATAATCTGCACGCTCTTGGCATGAAACTGTCTCCTGGGTAGCTGGGCTATTTGCCTGAATTCAATTTTAAGTCAACATAGTCTACTTCCATCGCCACTTCCGGGCAAGTCTGTACTCCTGGCATCTTCTCTATGTACCTCAGGGGCAAATTTAGCTGGGTTTCAAATGTGTGAATGCCCCATTATATCCGAGTGTCTGAAAATGTCTTTCTTCACAAACATGCACTGAACAAGCAGAATCTGTTCTCAGCAGGAAACAACTGTGCTGCCGAAGTTGGCAGACGGAGTTGGAAAGCAAGCAAGTTATAGCTCTGCTCCGCTGCCCACCAAGCAGCTTCACCCAGCTTCCTTTAAATGCCCCTTCGGTTCTCTCTCCTCCACAAGAGAAAAACGCTGGGTATTCACATTCACCGTTCTAATTGTTTCGAATTAAACTTCCCCAGGAGTTGAATTAGCTTAGCAAAGGCTTCTCAGTATCGAACCACTTTGAATTCTAAGAGTTTGCAAGTAAGAATCCCCAAAGATAGGCATTGCTTTCTTCATCTGTTCAAAAGTACAACGTTTGCCAGTTGCAATCTTCTTTACCAGAGTGTTTCTTTGCTTTCATGAAAGTCATGGGTAGAAGTGACACATTGGGAACAAAAAATAGATAGAAAATCTTCTGACACAAAATATTTTTCTGGCACTTCACCAAGAATATTTTGCTGAGTCTCCTTGCATCTGATGGGCATGACAGGAAGTAATTACTAAGTAAAATGTAAGACTGGCAACTGTGTCACAGGGAAACTAGGGACAGGCTAAGAGAGGCAGTGCTCGCAGGACATAAATTCCATCACGCAGGACTGAATTATTTATCTCTTATTTAGTAATTGTGACATCCTCAATTCTCCACTGAGGTTCTGAGAGCTCAGTTTTTCTACTCTCACTGAGTAACTGTGGATGACAATTTAATACAGTAGTGGGTATTATTGCTTCATGAAAAATAACTTTCAAAGATCAAAAATAATTTAGAAATTTTGAAGAAATTAGAAATTCCTTAAATCTTATACCCAATCATGTTAAAAATATATAATTATATATAATTGAAGCTTACTAATATGTTGACAAGATTCTCTCTCTCTCTCTCTCTCTCTCTCTCTTTCCCTCTCTCTCTCATTCTCTCTGTGTGTGTGCTGTTTGTCTTTGGCATCAAGATAAGAGGAAAGTGTATTTCTACCTAGTGTTCTAGGTAGAAGCATATATGAAGAAATGTGATGAGAGAAAGAAGTTTCCTATGAATTCAATGATCTATAAAACATATTTTTAATTGATTTTTGTTTAGGTGAAGGTATGTGGATCTAGTTTCACTATTCTATACATGAGCAGTCAGTTTTATACTTTTGTCCTCCACATTATTTATTAATGAAACCATCTTTTCTCCAATATACATTTTTGACATTTTGTCAAAAACTAGATTACTCTAACTGAACTGGCTTATTTCTGGGTCCTCTATTATAGACCACATTTTTACATGTGTGTTTTCATCCCAGGAAAATGATGCTTCTGTTACTATGGCTCTGTAATAGGATTTGGCATTAGGTTCTGTGATGCCTCCAGTGTTGCTCTTTCTGTTGTACATTAGCTTGGTTATTTGAAGATTTTTAAGCTTCTATACAAACTTAACAGTTACTTTTCTTATCTCTGTGAAGAATGTCATACAGTTTAGTCCAAAAGGCTATCTATCATCAAGAAAACAAAAAACACCGGTGAGAATATAGGGAAAGAAGAGTTCTTATACACTGCTGTTGGTAGTGTAAGTTTATGCACTGAATAGATGAATTATATCAGAAGATTATAAAAATTAAAAAAATAGATCTACCATATGGCCCACCAGAACATTTTTGGTATTTACCAAAAAGAATCTAAGCCAACATACCATAGATAGTTATACAACTCTCTCTCTTTCTCTCTTTCTCTTTCTCTCTCTCTCTCTCTCTCTCTCTCTCTCTCTCTCTCTCTCTCTCTGTATGTGTGTGTGTACATTTTATGTTTATGTACCTTTTGGAGGTACATATCTACCATATTCTATTGAGGAATTAGAAGAAACCTCAATGGTCAGTCGTCATCTTCCACCCTGTCCTGAGATGATAACTCTTTATTTTTTTCCTGCATATGTTAGACTAGCTTGTTCATATTTTTAAAGCAATTTTGGTTTCCATCTCCTGGTATATGCAGTATGGGGTTACAGGTGTTCACAATACTACATCTGAATTTCTACATTGCTTCTAAGGATCCATAATCAGGTTGTTAGGCTGGTATAGCAAATGCTTTCCCTGGGTCCATTTTTATTGCTGCAACCATTCAGAATAGTTGAGAAATGGAACCAGCCTAATGTTTTCCAGTGGATGAACATATAAAGTTCAGTTCATTTAAAACTACAATTCTATTCAAATATTTAAAAAAGCTGGAAATCAACCCATCCCAGGGAGAGTGTCATCTGAGCCCTCATGACAGAGAGCTACAGAAAATCAGCACTGAACTCTTATAAATAGACATTTTATAGAGAACAAATAAGATAAAAAGAGAAAGATGACAAAGGATGCACACTATATCAGCAGAGATAAGAAAGATGCCAGGAAATGATTTATTCTAGGCACTGGACTAGTGCAGCTGGGAGACTTCATGTTACAAGGATTTCTGCTGAGGAAAGATAGGATTTTCAAGACTACTGCTGAGCTGAAGCTGGGCAACTCAAGACCTTTTGTGAACTTCAGTCTTAAGAGATTCAGAGCAAGTGTAAGGGGACTATAGGCTGAAATCTGACAAGGAGAATACTTCTAGACTGTGGGGAAAAAATTGACCTTAGAACCAGGAAAAGTATTTAGGAGGACAGAAATGTGAAAGCCAGTGTGCCCAGGAGACAATAGACTCAGTTTCCAAATAGCATTCTCAACATCACAAAAAGACCAACCACCTAGTGGTGAGTCCATGTTTCAAGAAGACTCAAGAAAGTTTTTATAAGGTGTAAATATCATCTGTGACACAAACCATGAAGGAATTCCTTTGTCAAGACTATAAGCCATGGTTTCACCACACAAAGAACTACACAGAGGAGAAAAACAACATTCATAATCCAAGGACTGTGCTGAGGTGTAACTAGTAACCATGATCCAATCTGTGAAAAACCATCCATTGAAGTGATTAATATTTGTGACTAAACATGAGACCTTGCAAAGGACTGTGCTCAGGCAATTAAAATTCAATCTGATGATGAAAGTAGCATTGAGAAATGTTGCCAATGTAAATGAATTTCCCAGTACACTAGCATCATTATCTGACCTTTCAAAGGACAACCCAGGTGTGCAACGTACTTCTTGGTATCAAAGCGCACTGACTCAAGGCTGTAGCAAGCAATCAGGTGGGATTCCATCTACACTCTATACCTTTATCCCCTTATTTCTTCTTTATCCTTTCTTTTTAAATAGCAAATATGCAAGATAGATTTGTGCTTTCTCTTTTCTGTCTCTATCTTTTTCAATCCTTTCCTATGTGGTTTCCTTTGATAGTCTTTCCCTAAAAAATGTAGGTTAATCTGTAGTATAGTAGGGCATAAAATATCACAAAATATAACTATTCAAATGTGTGAAAACCATACAATTAAACCTACTACTATGGCTTAACTATTTCTTACCAGCCTTCCTATCCTTACCTTCTAGCTCCTATTTATTCCTCTGAATCACCTATAAATGCACAGAAATACTTCCCACTAGGAATCCTTAGTAGCCCCCCCTCCCAGTCTGGGACACAAGTAGATGATATTTTCCTATTCTTCCTGTGTTCTATTTAGATCTCTTCAGATTTACTCTTACTCATTTGGCAGCTGTTTGCAGAAGCCTCTGTTCCCAAGCTACTACTTCTTCCTAAATATTTCTCTTCTTGTGTGGACCCCAATTTCAAGCTCTTTCTCAAGGCCTCCCAGTCATTCCACCTAAACCATCTCCATTCTTTTAACTGACTCACAAATGAATTTTCTACGAGAGACTCAACAGCTACCACCTTTGTTTAGGACCAAGAGTGAAGAACAGTAACCAAATAGTGGAATTCTCATCTAACAAAGACAATACTAGATATCAATACCAAGGAACACCTCAAATTTTATAACTACATGTGCCTATATCCCTGCACAAAATAACAAATGTGAACAGATAACACAATATACCTTTGTTAGAGTCCAGTAATATTAATTCAAGTAGGCCCCTCCAAAATAAAATTTAGCTGAAACACAAGACTTCAAAGTAGCAATTGTGAATATGTTCAAGGACATTAAAGATGATATAAGTAAATGTGTTTATGAAGACTGTGCAAACACAAACAATTGAATAAAATAATAAAGAGTTTTAAGACATGAAAGTAGAAAATTACTGAAAAATCACAAAGTGAAATGAAAAATTTATGATATCAAACATATACTGTTCAGGTAAGGCTTACCAACAAATTATAGGATGTGGAATAGAAAAATTTAAGTCTTGAATACAGACAGAAAAAAAAATTCTAGGTTACCTGGGACATTATGAAAAGATAGGGGAAGAAGAAGAAACCCAAGCTAAAGGCACAGAAAATATTTTAAACAAAATAATAGAAGAAAAAATTCCTAATTTAAAGTACAGAAAGCTTGTTGAAAGATTATATGTACTAACCAAAAAAATCAAAAAAGAATATTAAAAACTGCAAAAGAAAAAGACCAAGTCACGTATAAGCAGGCTCATTAGAAAGCACCTGACTTTTCAGAAGAGACACTGAAAGTCGGCAGGAATTGTACAGATGTTCTACAAACTTTGAGAGACCGCAGATGCTGAGCCAACAATACCATAACTATAACTATACTATAACAATACTATAACTAGCAAAACTATCAATAACAATCAGTATAGAAAAAATTCCACTATAAAACCAAATTTGAACAATTTCTACATATCAATCTAGCTTTATAAAAGACATTAGAAGGAAAACTTCAGCCTGAAGAGATTAACTACACCAAAGAAGACACATGAAATAAATAATCCCAGAAAATTAAATCAAAATAGGATGGAGACACACCACAACAACAAAATAACAGAAATCAACAAACAACAAAATAACAGGAATCAATAAAACTACTCATTAATAAGTGAACACATGGTCCCAGAACAAGTCAAGAAGCTCTCAGTAATCAATACTTACTCAACAAAGTGAAAAGAGTTACAATGGAGTATGCCAACCACATTTCAGGAGAGAGACAGATGTAAATTTAGGTGGTTAGTGAGGTGGGAGGATCTGGAGGAACTGAGGACTGGGGGGAAAGGAAATAATAAAAATATATTTTTTAGTAGAAAATAAAGCTCATTACCTTGTATGCACTTTAAAAATATTGAAAGTAAACAGAAAAATAATACCTCAGAAACTGGAAAAGTTATGGGCTGTCATATGTTAGGATAACTGAAAAGTAGTAGAAAAATTAAACTATTTTGAATTAATTGAACCAGACATGAACATCATTTAGTGACATATAATTTCAATATATTTGCCTCAGTCGTTGAGTTAGCAGATAGGATGATTAGGATAACAAGGAAACGATGAGGAAAATGAATAAAGGAATTATTTGAAGAAATGAAGGCACTGTTAAATTAAAAGCAAAGGAGAAAGTGCATAAAGCAGTGGCCTTATAGACATCCAGATATAGATGGTCAGTGAAAAATGTTAGCAAAGGAGGCTCAGGACAGAAGACTTAGAGGATGGAAGTGGGAAATTCAAAATATCCACACAGAAAGGTGGTCCAGCAAAGAATTGAACAATCTGACTTCACGTTTTTTGTCCTTCAGTCTCTTACTTGTGACTTTCTTATCACTGATTCATTTCAGAATTGAGAGGCCCAAATCAGCAGCTGGCTGAGACAGACACAATTACTCACATCCAACCATAGGATTGAAGTTGGGGACCCCAATGGTTGAATTAAGGGGAGTATGGTAGAAGTAGAAGAGGAGGGCAATCTCATAGGAAGACCAGCCGACTTAACTAACCTGGACCCCTGGGAGGTCCCTGACACTGAGCCACCACCAGGCAGTATACATGAGCTGGTTGGAGTCTACCTACACATATATAGTAGAGGACTGTCTGGCCTGGCCTCAGAGGGAGAAGATGTGTCTAATCACTGAGAGACTTGAGGCCTCAAGGGGGAGGAGAGACCTGGTGGTGGAGGAACATCCTCTCAGAGACAGGGGAGAGGAGGAATATGATGAGGAACTGTGGGACAGGTGACTGGGACGGGGGCAAACAGCTGGATTGTAAATAAATAAAATTAATTTAAAAATGTCAGAAGAGTTTTTTGATGCAGTGGTTTATATGGTGAGTTCCTGGAGCAAGACAGAGAAGAGGGGGAAGGATTTGGAGTGTCTGACATAGGGTGTAACGTAAAAGGATGTGCTTTCATTGTAATGATACAGAAAGGTCCTGGTCTGTTTCCAGCATAAAGTTAATCATGCTGATAGTCATTGCTTTAGATTACAGACAGCAACCTGATTGCTTGGACTGACAATTTGAATATACTATTTGTTTGCTGAATGACTTTAAGTAAGTTAGTTTCACTTTAGCTTCTCAGTTTCCACATCCACGAAAGTAAATAATATCCGTATTTTTATTAAATTATCACTGAAGAATAGAATACACAGAAACACTTAGAATGACTTCCAAAAAAAATAGTAGAGACGGAGACAATGCTTGCCTTTTGTTTACACTGTTCACATTTCAAAATAGGAATTGAATGTGTAGGACTCTTCTATAAACCATACAACTATTGATGGTCAGAAGTGAAAAATGGAGAAAATCCTCAATACTGTAGCAACTGTTGCAGTGGAAAACTACATTACCCTGCTTGCCCTCCTTGACTGTGAATTTCTTTAAGACATGGATTAAGTCTTGTTATTATGCATTTCAAAAGTCTTTTATGGTACATAAATTTCAGCCAGGGAAAGTTTGATGAATGAGTGTATAAAGCACATTGGCAGGCAGGACGATGCAATTACTCCAAGATATACAATAGTTTTTCTTATAGACTGAAGTCTCTCATTGGCACAGTACAAAGAATTAGATAAATAAGAAGGACGAAAACGGCTTTTTCCTAAAATTTAATAATAAATTACAAACAACTGACATATTGCGTGATAGTTTCCAGGTCCATTACTTTGGTTTGAATATTTGACTCTTCAAAGCTATTCTTAATCTCAAGTATTTGCAGAAGTTTTCTGAACTTCAAGTATTTCATTATAGCTAAGAGTTTTGGAGTTATTCTTACTTTCAAATGTTATTGTTTGGTAAAACAGTTGGCTATTTAACATATTTTCTTTTTAAAAAATATTTTACTTTGAAATTGAGTCTAACTGGTGGCTCTGAATGCCTTGAACTCACTATATGTTCCAGGCAGGTCTTGAACTCATGGTTTCCCTATCTTGGTTATTACAGGCATACCCCACTATGCCCTGCCAGATTTAATTGTCTCTTTGGAGTTCCAGATCTATCATCAAATATCCAATGTCTGAAGAGACCCTGAGGTTTGTTTGAGGAAGCAGGGTGTTACATTCATATAAGACTTAAATGTAAACATTTGAACTCCTTAAATAAATACAAATGTAAATAAACAATTTTAGGACTGGAATTGTCTTAGAATTGATATTTTTAATAGTTCAGTGCCAATAAACAGACAAGAAAACAGACTTGTAGTTAAAAATCTTGGTCATATTAATGATAATTTAAGGCAGTTTTGTTACCAGTACATTTTTACTAATACCATTAAATCACATTCAGTTTTACTTGTGAATATGCTATAAATGAAGAGACAAGTAATGAAAAGCATAGTTATTCTATCACCATTTATATAAATTGATTGCTACAGATTTTTTTTTCTACTATGTAGTAACTTTCATATTCATTGAAGTTTGTTTCTTCCATTTGACCAAAACTTCTGGCTATGTTTAAGCATTACAAATGTCCCAGTATAATAACGAGAAATCATCCTTTTAATATTTGTTTTCTATGGACATATCTTAGTAGATTATAGAAGAATTTTGGAACACTTGACACCTGCACTTGTATTCCAGAATGAATGCTGCTATAGTATATGTCTTACTCACTTTGAGAAATTACTCAAAATTAAAAAACATTTATCAAGTATGGCTTAAGAATACTGTAGTCACAAAGAAGTTTCTTAGTAAACATTAATAAAAATATTCTCTGTCCATTTGGAGTTTGTGGCTAACTATAGTAAAGAAGAACTTTTAGGACATAGTTGCCTCAAAAACTACAGAATCACCTCTCTCTACATGATGACTTCTCTCTTGCCAAGTCCATTTGCTATGTTTAAAGTACCATCAACAGGATCCCTGGGAATCATCAGGCCATATCAGTCAGGAAGGCCCACAGGCTAACTCCAGGCCCTCAGCTCTTGCTCAGATTTGGGTTCTCCCAAACCCAATTCCCAGGTCACCTGCTGCTACCTCCTTCTCACTCTCTGCCCCAACTTCAATGGGTCATGCAGATCTCTCTCCTTCTAACTTTTCTCCCCCACTTACTGCTTTATCCTATTCCTCGAATCTAATGGATAACCCCTGGGAACCCACATGTTACTCTGGCAATGGAAGCAGATAAGGTAACTGCAGATCTCTACAGCTCCCTTCATTCCTCTGAGTCCAATCCCCCATTCTCATCCAGAGCTCTGTGGCAGATATTTCTCTGTTGCTTTTACTCAATCGACCCCCATCCCCAGAGGACTGGTGAACAATTTGCTTTCCTTGCTCCTGTGGACCTCTTCATCCTTCTCCCAATTGATTCCCATCAGTGTCAGCTCCAAATTCCTAAATAATACATTTTATCTGTGACCTCCCTAGTGGTTACATCTGTCAGGATTTTAGTAGAATTTCCTAGCAAATAATGCATAGCCATCACTCTCCCCTAAAAGCACAGAAAGAGCAACAGAAAGCAAGGTAAAAAAATAATCACTCAAATAAGACAAGACCAGATATCAATAACAAGAATTATAATCTTTTTAAACCCAAATGCTTAGACAACAGTGTAAAAGCACTACCAATAGAAGACAGAGCAATATGTGTCCACTAGACACCAGCAATTCTAACACAAGAGCAGATCTTGAGGATCACAATATAGCTGAAGCACAACACACACACACACACACACACACACACACACACACACACACACCTTTAAATAGCCTTCATGAGTATAATAAAAGTCCTTTAAGAAAAAAATGAATAAATACCTTAAAGAAACTTATGAAAACCAAAACTGGAAGAAAATAAATACAATTATTTATTTTATACAACTAAGACTTGAATGTGAAAATAAAATCAATTAAAAAAATCTAGCTGAGGAAGTTAAAAATTTAGAAACTCAAACAGGAAGCTCAGTGGCAGGCCTCAGCAAAAGAATAAAAGTGATGAAAGAGAGAATCTCAGACATTAAAGGCATATAGAAAAACTGGATACCTTGGTCAAAGAAAATGTTAAATCTGAAAAACAATATCTTGGTACAAAACATCCAGAAAATCCGTGCCAGTATGACAATACCAAATCTAAGAATAATGGAATCTAAGAAGAAAATCAAATCCAACTCAAAGCACAGAAAATATTTTCATCAAAATTATAAAAGAAAATTTCTCAAATCCAAACAAGAAGATGCCTATCAAGGTACAAAAAGCATACAGATCACGAAATGGACTGAAAGATAAAGAAAATAATATTGGCATATAATAATTAAAATGCTAAGTATACAGAACAAAGAAAGAATAATAGAAGTTTTAATGAGAAAAGGCCCGACTAACATATAATGGTAGCTCTATTATAATTACACCCTAATTTTCAGTATAAACTCAAAAAGACAGAAGGAGTGGAAGAGAAGTTCTACAGACCCTAAGAGATCAGAGACACCAACCTAGACCAACTCATTCAATCACAATATTTATTCAATCACAATACATAGAGAAAATAAGAAATTTATGATAAAAACAAACCTATGTTTTATTTACCTAAAATCTAGCTCTATAGTAGGCATTACATTAGGAGAACTCCAACTAAAAAACTTAATCCTTTCTCTTTTAACAAACAAAATAAATAAATAAATAAATAAATACAATCAAAACAACAACAACAACAACAACAACAAAACCAAAGCCAACCAAACAACCAACAAAAAACCCACAAGGAATAAATAATTCCAGATCAACAAGTAGGATAGAAACACACACACATACACACACACACACACACACACACACACACACACACACACGCCCAGAAACAACAAAATTTTAGGGAGGAGCAAACAAGGTTTATTCATATCTCTCCCCATCAACGGTCTCAATTTCCCAAAAAATACAAAAACTAGCAAAATGAATGTGAAAGTAGATCTACCTGCTTCATCCAAGCAACACAATATCAAGGATAACATCACTTCATGTAAAAGAATGGAAAAAGATATTTCTTAATATAAAAGAATATACCTTCATTTCAATGCCTTGTAGACCTACATACTCAGACACAAAGAGAGACTAAATTGATGTAACAACAGAAAACTCACAAACTCAATGCAAATGACCAACTCAGTTCAGTTCAGAATGAAAAAGGGGTCAAGACACAAAGTAAGAACGAAATTAAATATTTTATAGAATTGAGTGAAAATAAGTAAACAGCATACCCAAACCTGTGAGACACAATGAAGGTGATTCCAAGAGGCAATTTCATAGAACAAAGTGCAGAAAAAAAAAATGAAGTCCTTTTTTTTTAATAGCTGAGCAGTATTCTGTTGTTCAACATTCCACATTTTCTGTATCCATTCTTCTGTTGAGGGACATCTGGGTTGTTTCTAGCTTCTGGCTATTATACATAAGGCTTCTATGAAAATAGTGGAACACATGTCATTGTGATATGGTAGAGAATCTTTTGGGTATGTTCCCAGGAGTGGTATAGCTAGGTCTTCAGGTAGAAATATTTCTAGTTTTCTAAGGAACTTCCAAATTGATTTCCAAAGTGGATATACTCGCATGAAATCCCACCAGCAATGAAGGAGTGTTTCTCTTTTTTCACATCCTCACCAGCGTGTGCTGTTGCCTGAGATTTCGATCTTGGCCATTCTGATTGGTGTAACATAGAATCTCAGGGTTGTTTTGATATACATTTCCCTGATAACTAAGAATGCTGAAGAGTGCTTTGCAGGCAAACGGATGGAACTAGAAAATATCATCCTGAGTGAGGTAACACAGACCTAAGAGGAAATATATGATATGTACTCACTGATAAGTGGATATTAGTCAAAAAACTCAGCATACCCATGATATAACTCACAAACCATATGAAGTTTAATAAGAAGGAAGGCCACAGTGTGGATGCCTCTATGCCACTTGGAAGGGGGAACAAAATAATCATGGGAGATAGAGAGTGGGAGGGATCTGGGTGGGAGAGGGGGTGGGGAGGGAAAAAGTGAGGGCAAGGTAAAGTATGGAAAGAGACTGGAGAGAAGTTCAGAGGACCAGGAAACTGAATAGAAATATGTAGCAGTGGAGGGAGGGAAACAGGGAGATCCACTAGAAAGTCTCAGACACCAGGGATGCAAGAGTTTCCCAGGGCCCAGTAGGGATGACATTAGCCCAAATACCCAACAGTGAGGAGAGAGAACCTTAAAAGACCATCTTCAGTAGATAGACATGACTGAGCTGAAGTATGGGACCACACACCCACCTCAAAATTTGTAACCCAGAATTGTTCCTGTCTAAAGGAAATGCAGGAACAAAAATGGAGCAGAGAATTTAAAAAAGGCCATCCAGAGACCACCCACCATGAGATCCATCCTATCATCAGACACCAAACCTTGACACTGTTGCTGATGGCAAGATGTGCTTGCAGACAGGAGCCTGGTATGGGTGTCCTCTGAAAGGCTCTGCCAGCACCTGACTAAGACAGATACAAATACTCAGCCAGCCATCAAACTGAGCAAGGAGAACCCAATGGAAGAGTTAGAGGAAGGACTTTAGTAGTTGAAGGAGATTGCAGCCTCATAGGAAGAACAAGAGTATCAACTAACTAGACCCCTCTAAGCTCCCAGGGACTAAACCATCAACCAAAGAATATACATGGACTGTTTCATGGCTCCTGCTAAATATTTAGCCAAGGATTGCATTATATGGTATCAGTGGGAGGGAAGGTACTTGGTCCAATAGAATCTTGATGCCCCAGAGGAGATGAGATGCTAGAGGGATGAGACAGGGTTGGGTGGGTGGATGAGCACCCTTTTATAGGCAATGGAGAAGGGGATTGTGTAGGAGATTCATGGAAGAGAGGCCAGGAAGGAAGACAACATTAGAAATGTAAATAAAATAATTAATAAAAAATCAAAAGAAAACAAAGTGATGCCATACTAGTAATTTTATAGCACATCTTAAAAGCTCTAGTGCATAATTAAGAAGTAAAAGTAAATGGCAAGAAATAATCAAGCTCAAGGTTGGAATCAATAAAATAAAATAAAATAAACCCTAAAGTATAAGAAATATAAGAATCAATGCCACAAAGAGTTGGTCTTTTTGAGAAAAATCAATAAGATTAACAAACCTTTATCAAAATTAGCTAAAATGCAGAGATAGAAATATCCACATTTTAAAAATTACAAATGAAAAGGGAGATGTAATAATAGATATCAAGGATACAAAAAACATTAGGACATAAAGTACATACTTTATAAACCTATACTTCACCAAATATTATATATATGTATATATAATCAAATATTATATATATAAAACCAAGCCAAAAAATTATGATACTGAAGTTTAGCTCTATGATTAGAGCTAGCTACAAAAGAGACATAGGAAATGAAAGGTATAGAAAACTTATGAAAAATATAGAAAGTTTTTATGACCCCTAGACCTGAAGAAGAGAATGCAGGTTCACTAGTTCCACCAAGAAAGCCGAACTAAATGTAAGATTTTAGGTCTTCATTGCCCCGGGATACATTCTACATTCTGGGAGGGGTACATTATCTCTGAGTCAGAGGACACTTGCTGGATTAACATTCAGAAGAGGAAGGGAGGTGCTGATTAACATTCCTCAGACCTCAGGGAAGACAACTCACCTGCTGGTGGGGAAGGCCCAAAGCAGAAAGACACATTCCTGACCACAAAGAAGGATGCAAGTTATCTGGGTGGTCCCAGGAACTGGCAGACCACAAGATAAATAGTTGGGCAAGGTTACATTCTTACAAAAGATAAGTGTACAAGATGTTTCTGCATGACTCTGGCTGAATTACAGGTTGGGACTTTTTGAGAATTTCTACTGTTTTTATGTCATGTTTCCTTGGTTACCACTTCACTCCCCCCTCCCGTTTGTGGGTTCCCCTATATAAGACCGCCCCTAACTAGGCTGTCTTGTCAATTTCTCTTCTCCTGCATGGGTTATGAATTGACCATCAGTCAACTGATCCTGAAATATACCTCTTGCTGTTACATCAAAAAAAATTACAAATGAAAAGGGAGATATAATAGATATCAAAGATACAAAAACCATAAGGACATAAAGGACATACTTTAAAAACCTATACTTCACCAAATATTACCAAATATTTATTTATATATATATGTGTGTGTATACATATTATATATATATATATATATATTAGATTTTAGAATCATATATATGATTATATATATTAGATTTTATAACCATATATATATGCTTAACAAAGTTAAATCAAGATCAGATAAGCAATTTAAATTGATCTATTGCCATTAATAAAATAAAAGTAATTAAATGTCTCCCAACTTGTATTAATCCAGGAACTAATGGTTTTAGTGTCTAATTCTATAGACTTTCAAGAAGAGTTAATGCCAATAATGCTCAAATTAGTCCACAAAACAGGAGGTTACCCCTCTTTTTTTAACAAGGCCACAGTTACCCTAATAACTGAACCACATAAAAACCCATGAAAGAATTATAGACTAATTTTCTTTATGAACATAGAAGTAAAACTACTCAATAAAGTACTTGCAAACAGACTCTAAGAGCACACAGAAAAAATATCATCCACCATGGTCAAGTAAGCTTCATCCTAGAAATGCAAGAATGTTTTAATATACATAATTTTGATATGTATAATCTACCATATAAACAAACTGAAATACAAAATCAACATGATTATCTCATTAGATACAAAATAGGTCTTTGACAAAGTTCAACATCCATTCACAATAAAAAAAAAGAATAGGAATACAAGGGACATATCTCAAAATAATAAGGGCAGTTTAGAGCAATCCCATGGTCAACATCAACTTAAATGTAGAGAAATTCAAAATAATTCCGTTAAATTCAGGAACAAAGCAAGGATGTCCACTCTCTTCATATCTATTAAATATAGTAATTAAAGTCTTAGCTAGAGCAATATGACAACTGAAGATCAAGGGATTGCAAATTATAAAGGAGAAAGTTAACATATCTCTATTTGCAGATTATAAGATAGTACACATAAGTGACACTAAAATTGTCACTGGTGTACTTCTTGAGCTGAGAAACATTTTCAGAAAGTAGCTGGATGTGAAATTGACTCAGAAAAGTCACTAGCCCTACCTACATACAACTAACAAATTGACTGAGAAAGAACTCAGGAAAATACCTTTCAGAATAGCCTCAAAAACATCTTGGAGTAATCTAATTACGCAAATCAAAGATTTGTATGATAAAAATAATGAAGACATTGAAGAGTGAAGTTTAGAAAGATATCATAAGATGGAGCAATTGTCCATGCTTATGGGGCAGTGGGATTAATATAGTAAAAATGGTCATGTTACCAAAAGTAATCTTGAGCTTCAATTCAACCCCCAGAAAAATTTCAGCACAATTCATCACCTATCTTGAAAAAAAAAATTTCAGCTTCTTATAAACACACACACACACACACACACACACACACACACACACACCACTAGCTAAAACATTTTGAACAATGAAAGAAATCACCATCCTTGATTTGAGATTGTACTACAAAACTATGGTAACAAAAATAGCATGATATTGGCATAAAAAGAGACATGTTCATCAATAGAATTAAACTGAAGACCCAGATATTTTTCTCTCATCTTTGGATACCTGGTTTTTGTTTGCTTGCTTGCTTGTTTATTTGTTTGTTTGTTTTATATGAAGATGCCAGAAATGTACACTAGAAAATAAAACAGCATCTTCAACAAATGGCACTCATCAAAACTGGACGTTTGCGTGTAGAAGAATCCAAACATATTCATACCTATAACTGTAAATAAATAAAAGTGAACTCCATATGGGCATCAGACCTCAACATGAAACCAGATATACTGAACCCCATAAAAGAGAAAGTGGGAAATAACTTGAACTCATTAGCACAGGAAAAGACTTTCTGAACAGAAAACCATCATCATTGGCACTAAGTTCAACAATTAATAAATGTGATGTAAGAAACTAAGAAGCTCCTGTAACTCAAAGAATATACAATAGTTTTTGCAGTGATGTGGTGGTGGTGGTGGTGGTGGTGGTGGTGGTAGTAGTGGTGGTAGTAGTGGTAGTGGTGTGTGTGTGTGTGTGTGTGTGTGTGTATCTGTATGACATGTGTGGGTTTGTAGGTGTGTGGTGTGTATATATGAATATACAAGTATTCTCATATAGGCAGGTCAGGAGAAGATGATATATCTTGCTGTGTTGCTTTCCAGGTTATAGACTTGAAACAGTTTCTCAATCATCTAGACCTTTGCAAATGTAACTCAAATGGCTGTAGAGAAGGGCCACAAAATCAACTTGTTTTTGTTTCCCTGTGCTACTGAGTGCATTGTTCCTGGATTTTTACGAGGGTGCTCAGAATTCAAACTCAAACCTTTCTGTTTATAATGCAAGTCTTCTTTGCCATCCAACTATTTATTTACTTGATGCTGTCAATTTCATAATGGAGAAAAACATTTTTGATTTATTAAAATAAATAAATTAGCAGTGATAATTGTATCCATCACTGAGATTGCCATAAAGAAAAAACAGGTTTATAATTTTAAAGATTTTAGCATAATGTGTATCACAGAATCTTTAAGTTAATGAGTACTAGTTTATTATTACTTGGAAAGGTACAAACTGTTAAGAGGTCTTATTGAGCAACATTCTACAAAGTGACAGGATGGGACTATAAATTTTTTTGAGACAGTGAATCTTACTGAGACAATAGGAAAGTGAAGAAATTGATGATATTCTTTTACTCTCCTGGGATACAAATTCTCCCTGTACACACACACACACACACACACACACACACACACACACACACACACACATATATGGTAAACATGAATGTGACAGTCACTTCATAAGAGAATAAGAAAGAATCCTTCACATTAGTGAACAGAACTCTCCAAAAAGAGTGGTATTTTTGTAACATTAGATTCACTTTGGGATTTCAGTGATTAAAAGTTCCCGAAAAAATTTCCAATTATCTCTGAAACTCTTCAAAATTTTTGACAGTTCTCTTTGAAACTTATGAAAGCAGTACTTCCCCCTGCCCCAAATCTACTGAAGGCAAAGCAATTTTAAAATGAAATGCTGTAACAAGATTGACACTGTGAATTTTTGAGACTTATGAATACTGTGAGCTGTAATTAACTTATCAAAGACTTTCTAAAAGGTTTCAGCTAGGTATATTTCTTGTGCACAGAACATGGATCTTAGTTTTCATGTCTTTCAATCATACTTCATAACTTGACATTTACTTAATAATTTTATTTTAAGCAGTTAACTAGCAGCAAAGGTAAATGGAGAATACACACTTGAAAGTCATAGAATCTAGCAAAGCTATGATTGGCCACACAAAGCTATTAAGAAGTTCCTAAAGCATGTTAAGAACCAAATAAATCCCTGGAAAGTAGCAAGAAAGATTTAAAGTACCTTGGAGTCAATGGTTCCTGATGTTAGAGAAATACAAAAAGTGGAAAGGAATGAAAATGAGATGGCTAGCAACCACACCAAATGAAAAGAAGTCATAAAAATTTCTGTCATTTTTCAAGGTTAATATATTCACAATATTTTTGTTTCCCTTTACTTCTCCAAATCTTTTCTTTTAATCCTCCCCACTGTCCTTCAGATTCATGACCTTGTCTTTTATCAATTGTTATCTGAAATACTGTGTTTGTTCATCGTAAAACTGCAAGAAAAATGCATGTAATTGTGACATTATAGAACATGTCTTAGAAAATAGATTATGGACCTAGCTGGTCTGCTCCCATGAAGACACCACATCCTGAGACAACCTAGAGGATCCACTGCACTCAGAGTAGAGGGTAAGAACACTCTTCCACTACCCTACACCCTAGAGCTACAACTGGGAGTAGTGGGCGCTCAGGACCCACCAGGCACTCAAATCCCACCACTGCACAATACCATTCCCTTTCCACTGTTTGCTTGGTCCTTGTGACTGAGGCAGACACCTAGCTAGTCTGCTCCTATGAAGACACCATATCCTGAGACATCCTAGAGGAGCCACTGCACTCAGAGCAGCTGGAGCTCAGGATCACAGGATCACAGAGACATATGGACCCTGAGGAGTTCTGACACAAGCAAGATAACAGGAAAGACAGGCTCCAGTCAGAGACAGTGAGTGCAGGTAGCACTAGAGTTAACCATATTGTGAAAGGCAAGCACAAGAACATAAGCAATAGAAACCAAATTTACTTGGCATCATCAGAATCCAGTTCTCCCACCATAGCAATCCCTAGACACCCCATCACATCAGAAAAGCGGAATTCAGAATTAAAATCACTTCTCATGATGATGATAGAGGACTTTAAGTTGGACATAAATAACTCCCTTAAAGAAATACAGGAGAACACAAGTAAATAGGTAGAAGCCCTTAAAGAGGAAACACAAAAATCCCTTAAAGAATTGCAAGAAAACACAACCAAACAGGTGAAGGAATTAAACAAAACCATCCAGGATCTAAAAATGGAAGTAGAAACAATAAAGAAATCTCAAAGGAAGACTACCCTGGATGTAGAAAACCTAGGAAAGAGACCAGGAGTCATAGACACAAGCATCACCAACAAATACAAGAGATAGAAGAGAGAATCTCATGTGCAGAAGATACCATGGAAAACATTGACACAACTGTGAAAGAATATGCAAAATGTGAAAAACTCCTAACCCAAAACATCTAGGAAATCAAGGACATAATGAGAAGGCCAAACCTAAGGATAATAGGTATAGATGAGGGTGAAGATTTCCAACTTAAAGTGCCAGTAAATATCTTCAACAAAATTAAAGAGAAAAACTTTCCTATCCTAAAGAAAGAGATGTCTATGAATATACATACAAGAAGCTTACAGAACTCCAAATAGACTAGACCAGAAAACAATACCTCCCATCACATAATAATTGAAACATCAAATATACAAAACAAAGAAAAAAATACTAAAAGCAGTAAGGGAAAAAGGTAAAGTAACTTGTAAGGGCAGACCTATAAGAATTACACCAGACTTCTCACCAGAGACCATAAAAGCCAGAAGATCCTGGACTGATATCATACAGACCCCAAGAGAACACAAATGCCAGCCCAGACTACTATAACCAGCAAAACTCTCAATCACTATTGATGGAGAAATTCTTAAACCTGATAGACAACTTTAGCAAAGAGGCTGTATATAAAATCAACTCAAACAAGTCAGTAGTCTTCCTCTACTCAAAGGATAAACAAGCTGAGAAAGAAATTAGGGAAATGACATCCTTCACAATATTCACAAATAATATAAAATACCTTGGTGTGAATCTAACCAAGCAAGTGAAAGATCTGTATGACAAGAACTTCAAGTCTCTAAAGAAAGAAATCGAAGATCTCAGAAGATGGAAAAATATTCCATGCTCGTGGGTTGGCAGGACTAATTTAGTAAAAATGGCCATCTTGCCAAAAGCAATCTACAGATTCAATGCAATCCCCACCAATATTCCAAATCAATTCTTCATTGAGATAGAAAGAGCAATTTGCAAATTCATTTGGAATAAAAAAAAACAAACCAGGATATCGAGAACTATTCTCAACAATAAAATAACTTCTGGGGGAATCACCATCCCTGACTTCAAACTGTACTACAGGGCAATAGTAATAAAAACTGCATGCAATTGGTACAGAGACAGACAGGAAGATCAATGAAATAGAATTGAAGACCCAGAAATGAATCCACACACCTATGGTCACTTGATCTTTGACAAAGGAGCTAAAACCATCCAGTAGAAAAGACAGCATTTTCAACAAATGGTGCTGGTTCAACTGGAGGTCAGCATGTAAAAGTATGCAAATCAATCCATTCTTATCCCCTTGTAGGAAGCTCAAGTGCAAGTGGATAAAGGACCTTCACATAAAACCAGATACACTGAAACTAATAGAGGAGAAGGTGGGGAAGACCCTCAAATACCTAGGCACAGGGGAAAAGATCCTGAAAACTTTTCCACCAATTGCTTAGGTTCTAAAACTCAAGAATTGACAAATAGGACTTCATAAAATTGCAAATCTTCTGTAAAGCAAAGGACACTGTCAATAGGACAAAACAGCAACCAACAGATTGGGAAAAGATCATTACCAATCCTACATCCAATAGATGGCTAATATCTAATATATACAAAGAACTCAAGAAATTAGACTCCAGACAACCAAATAACCCTATTAAAAATGGGGTAGAGAGCTACACAAGGAATTCTAAACTGAGGAAACTTGAATGGCCGAGAAGCATCTTAAGAAATGTTCAACATCCTTAGTCATCAGGGAAATGCAAATCAAAACAACCCTGAGATACCACCTCATACCAGTAAGAATGGCTAAGATCAAAAACCCAGGTGATAGTAGATGCTGGCGAGGATGTGGAGAAAGATGAACACTCCTCCATTGTTGGTGGGATTGCAAGCTGGTACAACCACTCTGGAAATCAGTCTGGCTATTCCTCAGAAAACTAGACATAGCATTACCTGAGGACCCAGCTATACCACTCCTGGGCATATACCCAGAAGATGCTCCAACATATAACAAGGACATATGTTCCACTATGTTCACAGCAGCTTTATTTATAATAGTCAGAAGCTAGAAAGATCTCACATGTTTTTCAGCAGAGTAATGGGTACAAAAAATGTGGTACATTTACACAATGGAGTACTACTCAGCTATTAAAAATGAGTTCAAGAAATTTTTACGTAAATGGATGGAACTAGAAAATATCATCCTGAATGAGGTAACCCAATCACAATACAACACACATGGTATTTACTCACTGATAAGTGAATATTAGCCCAAAAGCTTGAAATAGCCAAGATTTACCTCACAGACCACATGAAGCTCATGAAGAAGGAAGACCAAGTGTGGATGCCTCAGTCCTACTTAGAAGGAGTAACAAAATATTCAAGGGAGCAAATATGGTGACAAAATGTGGGACAGAAACTGAAGGAGGGGCTGTCTCAAGACCATTTCACCTGGGTATCCTTCCCATGTGCAGTCACCAAATGTAGATGGTGATGTGGATGTCAGGAAGTGCATGCTCACAAGAGCCTGATATATTTGTCTCCTTGGGGTCTGCCAGAGTCTGACATATTCAGAGGTGGATGCTCACAGCTATTCATTGATCTGCTCAAGGGGGTCCCAATGAAGGAGTTAGAGATGAGACTGAAGGAGCTGAAAGGTTTTGTGGCCCCATAAGGAGAGCAACAATACCAACCAATCACTGCTCCCCAGGGTCTAAACCACCAGCCTGGGAGCACATAGGGAGGGACCCGTGACTCCAGCTGTATATGTAGGCGAGGATGGCCTTGTTGGGTATAGGTGGGAGAGGAGATCCTTGGTCCTATGAAGGCTGGACACTGAGTGGGGGGAATTTGAGGGTGGGGAGGTGGGAATGGGGGTATGTGTGGGCACATCCTCATAGAAGCAAGAATTAGGGGGATGTGATAGAGGGTTCCTGGGAGTGGGGGTATGAGGTAAGGGAATAAAATCTGAAATGTAAATATAATATCCAATAAAAAAGAAAACATACATTTATGACACACATACAAAAATAAAACATATCATGGCTCATAAGTATGATCATATAGCATTAATGATCCACATGGTTTTATATACAAATCACTTTGTTTCATTTGTTGAAGTGTAGTTTCAGTTTGATCATTATCTAGCGACATATAAATTTGTTTCTGTTGCTTACAAAAGGCTTCCAGTTAATTCTATAGACTTTAGATACATCTATGAAGCAGAGCATCATGGTCATCAGAACAAATCTGGTCTCATGTTTCCTCTGATATACAGTAAGATTATTTATCATACAGTCCCACCCATTGCTCTTCAATGACACAGATTGGTTTCTCTTCAACACCAGTCAATGCAAAATTTTCCAAATGAGATTTGAAATTTCACAAGTGTCTAGCTGGAAGAAAATATTCAAAACTTATCACATTCCAGAATTTTCTTGACTTTTCATTAGACTTGGTAGGCATTAAAAACAGTTGAAAGAATTGATTTTCTGAAGTTCTTTTGTGGTATAGACAACACAGAAATGGCAGATTAAAACTTAGATTTAGTTGTATATGGCTGCAAGACATGATCTCTTAAGTAGACTATGAAATCTTGTCATGATGGCAATTATTGTCATGAAAGAACTTTTTAAAGCTAAAAAATTTTCAGTAAGGTGGTTATTGTTGATTTATAAGAAGAATTGAGCTACCCCTGGATTATTCTACAATCGAGTCATCTCTTAAAGAGAAAAATATTGAGAAATTTTGTTTGCACTGTAAAGGTTCTCTAAATTCTGTTTTCGGAACAAGATAACTAAAACTTAAAGGCAAAATTAGGCAATGCTGAGAATACACTTTGATTTCATTTTAATTTCAACACATCATTACTGAGTGCCTACTCTAACATTCTGCTTTGAGTATGCAATGTCAGAAGTTGAAGACAGAATAGAGAAAGAGCAATTTCTTCTTGAATTGGCTCATAATTTTATTTTAGGTGGAAAACCATTCAACTCCGTGAATTCTAAATCTGGTTGTCTATAAGAATAACATATCATGTTTTCTAAAAATACAGAACGTTATTATCTGGGCTTTGGCCTGCAAGTTCTACTTATATCAAGAATCACGTCATTCTGATGAAAAACCACACAAAATTATCTCTTGGTTAGTTATTTGTTGGCCTGTTTTTCCTTGCAGTTATTGAATCTACAAATAAAACTGTTTTAAAAATACATTGAAGAATAAAGATCTGTATATTTTATTCAACAGAGCATGTTGGGAACATGAAAAAGAAAGGGTGACAAGATGAAGAGTTTTATTAGAAAGAAACTGACAGTGGAGGTTAGTAAAGTATGATTGCTTTTTCACACACACACACACACACACACACACACACACACACACACACACACTCTAGGCACTTTAACGAGAAATAGCAAGAGTCTTGTTAGTTGGTAGGGGAAGACCTTAAAGAATAGGCCTGAATGATTTAAATAGACATTACATGCAGTATCTTGTATCCTGTGAACTGTCAGTCCTTGAGTAAAACACACAATTGTTAGGTTAGTAGTTAGGAGAAGTAAGAAACCAGGCCGAGATAGAAAGCATCACATGTTACCAGTAGTTAGAAATGGACTCTAAAGAGGAGAATTAGAGGACATTTCCAAAGAGACAAATAGTGCCACATTCCACAAACTTTCTATATGCTTGTGAGGCATAGTGGTCATGAAAAACTTAGGCCCAGGCAAGGTAGTACACACCTTTAATCCCAGGAGACTGAAGCAAGTGGATTTCTGAGTTCAAGGTCAGCCTGGGACAAAGCAATCCCTGTTCCAGGTAGGGTGGTACACACCTTTAATCTGGGCCACATCTTCTGCTAGAGTCCTACATAAAAACATTGGAAGAAGGAAGATTCACTATTTGACTTCTTGCACTTCTACAGAAGACCAGCTGAAACAACTAGCCTTGTGGGACTGAGCAACTATTAGATTCTTGGACTTCCCATTCACAGCTGGTCATTGTTGGGTTAATTGAACTACAGACTGTAAGTCATCACAATAAATCTTCTCAATATAGAGAGACATTCCATAAGTTCTGTGACTCAAGAGAACCCTAACTAATACACCTCATATATGTTCTTCGATGAAGTGAAATCAAGCACATAATGGTTAATATAGAATAAATATCATAAAGCATTTTGAAATGTGGGTTCAAATCCTGGTTCTCCCACCATTTAGACTAAAGGTATTTTATTTAAAGGACATTTAATTTTTTTCTGTTTCTGACAATTTTTTTAGATATATACATATATAAAACATCATCAATTATCTTTCATCACTCCTTCCAATTCTTTTCTTTTCACCATAATATGAGAACTTCCAAACTTTATGTCTCCTTTCTGATAATACACTAAGTCCAGTTAGTATCCATAGGTGCATGGTTGTGAGGTAACCCACTGGAGCATGGGAAATACACCGGTAACCATATCCATCTTAAAAAGAAGGATTCTTCCTCAATCAGCAACTACCCATTGCCAATAGATCCTCAGTAAAGCGTCAAGTACCATATGTATGCTGTAATTTTCACTTGATCTGGTGTGATTTTAAATTGTATTAAGTTTATTGTCCTCAGCCATAATTTTAGAAGGAATAGAACTTTAGTATGAGAATGTTATGGAGATTAAATAAAGATTACGACAATAAATGCAAAACATTTACCACCATACTATAGCTCAATAAACACATTCAATAAAAATGTAATGGGATATATTCATGACAGAAAGAGAGAAGTAACACTTTCTCTTTCTAGGAAATCAGTCTTTTTTTAAATTGGAACACAGGGCTAAGGATAATAAGTTAATAGGGTAATTGTAATCCTGGTCACTGTAATCCTCTCACACCTGTGATAAATCTCAACATTGAGACTACACTGGTTAATATTTTCATGACCTTAGAAAATGAAGAACTTAGAAATAGAAATCAGTAAAGATGGCTCAATGGGTAATCGTGCCTGCTTTCAAGCTTTGAAATCTGAGTTAAATATCTGGAACTCAGTTGTAGAAGACAACAGTACCTTGCCAAATTCTCCGTTGGCAATTTGTGCTCCATGATATTGTGCACATTTTCACATATACATTTTTGCATGCAAAATTATAATTTTGTTATACTTATATTTAGGAATAAATATAAGTATAACAAAATTAACACAAAATAAATGGGACTCCTCTTCCTAATTTAGATGAATATGTTTATTATATATTTAGCAAATAAAATGTATAAAAGTTCCCTTATGACACTTTACATGTTTAATTTTGCAAACATACAATGTTAATATAAAAGCAACTCCTTGTCTACTCTCTGGTTTTTAGAAATGAGAGAGAATATGCAACTCGTCTGTCTCTCCCAATCATGAAGATTTTATACTTCTAAGGTGAATACAGATGACAAGGCCCTATTGTATGAGGATTATAAAACATAAGAACAGAAGTTGTCAAAGAAAAGACAGCTTTTATTCTGTATTATGCTTAATACAAATTTGAAATTTTCATTTTAAGAAGGTATGCTTTATCCCCTTGCTTTAATTTTTTCTTCCCAGAGGTGACTTGACAGATAAGTTGTGGCTGAATGACTACTGAAATCTTAGGGCCACAAACTGAAGATAAAATCTATGAATTAGTAGCTCATCAATTTCTATTCTAAAACTAATTAGCAAAGCAATAGAATGGAACATCTAATCATCATGTAAGCTTTTGAATAAATTTTAGTCAAAATTACACTATGTGGCAGACAATCATTAACAGTAGCGTGTTTATGGTGAAGCCATGCTGGCATTGTGTTTTACTTCTCTTTGGTTCAGTGGTGTCTTTAGGGGTGGAGTATATGTGGAATACCACAGTGATGTTGATGGATGACTCTTGTAGTATACGAAGACGTGGGTTTTGCCAGAAATATGTGCTGATAAGATATATGCCTCTGAGCATTGTTTCTTCTTGAGAGATCACTGAGAATTTAGTTAGTACTGAGATTTGCTCTGTGGTACTGACTCTGACTGTTTTGGACATATGAGCAACTGAGCAGAAGGAAAATGCAGAAGTGAGAAGAACAACTTCACGGTGACTTTTTTGGTTTTTCAGAGCTCATGATATGCAAAACTACCAGCACAGCTGCTCTTCTTAAACTTCTCAGCTTATCCCAGAGGAGTTAGCACAGCAAACATCTCTGTACTAGGACATGGGCTATCCGTGGTAAAAAGTCAGAACTATTCCATTGTTGAATGCGTAAGTCATATGTTCAACATAGTCTATAGCTTTGCCTTTTCTGGTGAGTAAAACCTAGGCTATAATTTATTTCTTGAATTAATAAACTACTTTTAGAGAAATTTTACATTTATAGAAACATTTAACAGAAAATGTAGAGTTTGTATATAACATACAACTTACATTCCTAGTTTCTCAAATATTAACATTTACATTTAGTATAATTGGTAAATTATATTTTTATTGTTGTTATTCATTATTATTATTTCTGCTAATAGAATATTAACTAATGGCCATAACGTATATTAATATCCCCTTTTTGTGGTGTGCACCCTGTAGCTTTACCTAAGTAAATTGACATTTATTCACTGTCTTAGTATCATCCAGAATAGCTCCACATCATAAATATCTTTTGCTCTACCTATTCATCCTTTACTTCTGTTCTTTACAGCTAATGACATTCACTACGACTTTACAACTTTCAAAGTTATACTTCTTCCAAATGGTTATACACTTGGAATCAGTTGATCTTGCCACTTCTGTCTTAGCATTGTGCTCTCTATAACTGATAAGTCATTAACATCTCCTCTATAACTGATAAGTCATTTCATGTTTAGTGTTATAGTGATAACTCACTTAATTTCTCAAGAGAGTAATGTATTACTGCACTAATGTAACATAACTTTGTTTATCCATTTACCCTTAGAGGAATATCTTCAATGCTTCTACATTTTGATAACTGTCCCAAGATGTCATACACTGGCATAGATAGATCTCTGTGTGTCTCTATCTCCATCTCTCTGTCTCTCTCTCTTTCTCCATCTCTGTGTCTCTCTCTCTTTCCTCTGTCTGTCTGTCTGTCTGTCTCTCTGTTTCTCTCTCTCTCTCTCCTCTCTCTCTCTCTCTCTCTCTCTCTCTCTCTCTCTCTCTCTCTCTCTCTCTGTGTGTGTGTGTGTGTGTGTTCTTATTCTCAACTATCTAAGGAAATATTCAGTGGTATAAGTGCTTCATAATATGGCTAAATATTTATAGTTTTGAAATAAATTAATGACCTGACATCCAAAGTCTTAGCTATACTATTTATCATCCCACTAGCTATGCATGTGAATTCTTATTTTTATTATTTTTCTCTTCTCCCCTCAATAAAAAGCCTAGGGAGGTTGTTAAGCCAATGACATCTAAATATTGTGACAAACATTAGAACTATCAGGAAACAAGATAACAATATTCCATTGTAGATTTCTTGTGTGTGATGTTTGGAACTAAAATGTAAGCCTTTTTGTGGGTACTCCAGTGCACTCCATTCCTGATGGTACCATTTACACCTTATCTGTCTACAGAGAGCCTACGCTAACCTCATGCTTTCTCTTCTAACACCTACTCAAACTGTGTTCACTTGACAGCCATAGTGAACTTTTAAAAATATAAACCCTCAATTAAATACTGACAGGGTTTCACTGAAATCCTTGATACCAACAACAGAACCTTCTATGCGTTACTGATTACCCATCCCTTCAGATCCACCATTTTCTTCCTTATTTAGTTTAACTTTTCTTCATGAAATGATTCAAAGTACAGTGTGTGGAGTTACTAACCTGTTATAGGATCTGCATATATGCCATCCATTCTCCCTGGTAAGATGTCCTTTTCTAGTCTATATTTAATTATTGCAATCATATTCATTCTTCAGTCTCTGATGAGCTGAGCTTTATTTAGGAAGACTTCTCTGGTGCTTGGCTCACATTGGAGCTATGTTTTCTGCCTTCTCAGTACCACCTATGTATACTTCACAGTATCCTCAACAACTGTAGCTGCTCAATAATCTATTAGATTATCATCGCCACCACCATCATCAACAACAACATTACTATACTTTTTTAGAGAGCATGTTTCATAGAGCTATGCATATTTCAGTCACAATCCATAACAATCCTTAAAGCACATTAATAGCTACTACCTAATAAAACTAAACATGCTATGAATAAATTCCAGGAAGTAATTACTATAAGCTAGGAAAACTGTGTCAAACATAACTGAAAGCAGATATGTCTATCAGCTGAGGACAATTCCATTTCTTTTAACAGTTAAGTAAACCTAATGAAACGTTTACCTTACACACTCAGCCATACGTCAAAGATTCTTTGAGATTTCACTCCTTTCTATTTCTCCAGCCATATCTCCCATGGTTTCTTTCTCATATGTGATGAGTGATACTGGGCTGCATGTGATATGTGCTTTCATGGACACTGGTTTATTTTTCAACTCTGTGTTATGTGCAAAATCTTTCTCTGCTGAATAAAATACCTTTTTTTTTTCTCTCTCCAGACAAATGAATCTTTATATAACTCAGATGTCAATGCCATAAGGAAGAGTTTGTCATTTCCAGCTGGACATGTGTAGTTTGGGACTGCTATATGACTGTGTCACTTTGTATCACACTAGAAATGTTTGACACACATTTGATGCATGAAACTGAATATCATTTAACACATTAAACCAATATTACCAGAAGACATGCACTTTGTTCATCTCCCACTCTAGAGTCTGAGAATGATGTCAGTAATGAGGCCTTGTCATGTTGACTGTAATATTCCCAGTAAATAACAATATGTCTATGCAACAATAGCCACCTGACCTGTTTCCCAAAATTCACTAGGTTATTTCTATCAAAGCACATTAAGCTGTATCAAATTTACTCCAAAATAGATTCATGAAACAATTGGGATAAGATTTTTTTTCATTCTTGAGTCTCATTTCTTTAGGCAAGTACTATGATTTGCTGATTTTATGATGGCTGCCCAAGTCTCTACATGTTCAGAATGACGAAAAGAGATAATATGTCCCAGCTGCAACTTAAGATACCATAGGATCATTGGATCAAAGACTTACCATTTGAGTTGCCATGTAAAAATTATCCCCAAGGTCAGAATGGTGCAGGATCGCTTAGTTCATATTCTACTTTTGGCTTCCCTGCCTAGGAAAGCAATTACTTCTCATTTTATTTTCTGTGGTTATAATAATATTTATTATTGTGTATATGTGCATCAGTATGTGTATGCCCATTGATATATACATGATTGAGAGTACTTTTGCATCATGATGTTTAAGTATATGGTTTTGGGTGTCTGTGTGTGAAGGTCAAATGATAGCTTGCAGGTGTTGGTTCTCTCCTATCATGGTCACTAGAAGTTAAACTCAGTTTGACAAGCACCTTTATTCACTGTAGTATCTTGCTAGCAACTCCACTTCCTTTTTGATGAATGTATTCTTCCAAATTTGATTGCTTCCTCCATCAAGCGCTTCAATAAACTGCTTGTTTCTCTATTATAACAATTATCAATCTCTATTAAACTGACGGTTGTAATCTGTGTCTCCTCTGTCTGTAGCCCTACATAATAATAGAATTTTGCTTTATTAAGTCATGCAACCTATAGGCCTAACTTGGAGGCTAGCCCATAAACACATCAATTGCTTGTATGAATAAATCAGCCAGCATATATACAAAAAGGCCAAAGGAAAGTACTATTATCCTTACAGGACATAAATATGCAAGCTATGAGAGGTCTGAATACACAAAAATAAAATACTATCTTCAATATTGGCTGTAAGGAAAGAATTTTAGAAAGCAACTAGTGTTGTTCATAGTTGGCTGGCTTGGAGTACTGTCAGTGTTATCTTGTTTCAACTTTATAAGAACTTGTCAAATATATATAATTGCCTTATTTTTCAGATGAAGAAACATGAATTCAAAGAGATGAATACAATCTTCCAGGCCTGCGTTGCATCTGCAGATGCCTCATCTGAGATTCTTGCCAAAGGATTCTTTTGCAGCTATAATTGCTATGGGATATTTTAATCCTTCTTGAGTTTCCTTAGTACTTTTATAGTAGCATAATTTTTTGAGGGTGACAAGTTGACTACTTACAAATGGCCAAAGAAAACTACTTGCTAATCATTGGAAATAATGGAAGATAAAAATACTGACTTCCTGGGAGAAATGATCAATTCATTGTACTTTAATGGGTGATTTCTTAGTGTTTACAAATCATTTTCAGTAGAATAAAAACTCTTTGGAGGCACAAGATACATTCAGTTCAACTCTTCATCTCTAATATGTAGGGTATGTAGGATACTCATTTGAACACAAGAGTTGTCAAAGAAATAGTTATAATACACACACAATTATGTGTCTTGCCCATATGCTTGTAAAAGTTCCAGAAATTCTGGCTTAACTAAACATTCTAAAATCAGATACAGAATTCTCATATGTGTATATATGAGGCAAGAAATTAGAGAAATCAGATATTGTTGTCTGTATATGTTAATGATGATGCAGCCCATACCCTAAGCCTCTGAATATTCTCTTTTCATAAGCTAATGGTTTTCAGAGCTGGAAGATATCTCTATCCAATGTAGAAAGCCTTAAAGATCAGGATATTTCTAAGTTTTGTTTTAGAAACTAACAAGCTACTATTTATGTTGTCTAAGTTTTAGACACATAACAAGTAAAGATTGGGAGATAGTGATAACAAAATGTCTGTAGTTATGTATTAAAATGTCTTGAAGTTGACCCACAGGACTACAGATATTCTGTGTGTTTATGATACATAATAGCAGAGAATATTCTCATGAACTTGAATAGATTCCATTCTTGTGAATTGTTTTAGTCATGGGTGGCTCAAATGAATTAATAAGAATTTTTTTTCATAAAAGCAAGGTATAAAAGAAAAGTAGAGATAAAAATAATGCCTTTGATCAACCTATCTTTAGTTTAAAGGCTTCCTGTACATTATCATTGGGAGCTTGGTCTACATTTCTAATGACATTGTCATTAATCATCAAGTACAGTATGAGCAGCCAGCAATATGTAAGGTGATTTCAAATACTTACTTATGAATATTTTTATATCAGTAGTAATATGTATTTTCTAACACATATACACACACACCTACACACATACCACATACACCACAAACACTATTAGTTTGTTTTTTTCTCTATCAGAAAACTTGAAACAGTGGCAAAAAATAAATCAACTTAACTAAAAATAGGGCTAAATAAATATCTCCCTAAAGAAATCCTACAAAAAACTTACAGGAGAATTAAAAAAAATGTTTGCTATTATAAATGATCAGAAAACTGGTAGTTAAAATAACCAGACACTTATCTGATGCCTATTATCAAAGAAACATTGCCTGAGTGTCTGATTGTCTTTCTTTATATAGGTATGTATTAATATAAGCATGCATATGTGTATAGATATATGAATGTGTATATGTGAATTTATGTGTGAATGTTTGTATTTGTTTTTATGTCTGAATGTGTATGTAATTTTTGTATGTTTTACATGTATATGTGTATATATGTATATGTGTATAAATGTATATATATATATATATATATATATATATATATATATATATATATATGAGTGTTATAGGTCTGTTGGAACTCATGACTGGTACTATCAAATTGGCAAAGAATCTGTGGCTGTATAGACCATAGGTCATAAGAGAGAAAAATCCACTTTTACTATGTTGCTAAATACATAGTGTGGAACTGTCCCCGAAGATCCTGTCTTTATAGCCATTGATTACTGCAGCTCTCAACTCTCATTAGAGCGTTTCATTTTGCAATTGATATTGATTAACACATAAACCCATAACTGGTCAAAGTGCAGAAAATAAGAGACTGTAGAATACCCAAATATAAACAGAACACGAAGGTTCAGGAACCATAGAGGAAGAGTAGAAATAGAGTGCAGTAAACCAAAGTAGAGGATCATTATAGTAAAACTATTTTCCAGACCTAGTCACACGCAGACTCACTGTTGTGAGTGCTTCCACAAGATCTCTCCAAGTCCAGGTAGTTCAAATTCCACCATGGATGGAAGAAAATCTCATGATATACCACACTTAGCTAAAGGATTATTAAAGTGATGTCTGCTCGTGTAGGTAGAATCTGTTTTCTTTCTGTAGTTGGCCCCATCCTCTGCTGAAAGCCTCTACATCCTGTCTACATAATGGGAGTAGTCAGTTGGTTGTGGAAAAAAAGAAAAGCACACAAAATTTGGAAGGAGATGTCATAGAACAGGGAAGACATTAGAGGGAAGGAAATAAAAGGTAGATATGAAATTCTCAAAGAAGAAAGAAGTAAAACATTAGTATAAAATGATTTTATACTTTTCCAGTTATACTTCTTTAACAGTTTGAACCTTCAAAGAAAACAGAATGTTTTTTTTTCTGTTTGCCACTGACTGTATTAAATTAGAAATTTCATATATTAATTTCCTATAGAGAATGTTATGGTAAGTAAAAAATAAAGACAACCAGTTTTACAGTTATTAAGAATCAATCAGTGACAATGAGTGTGAAAAATAAGTTTTAATGACAGAATCATCATTGTGTGGCCAACCAGAATGTAGGTTGAGATATCAGGAAAGGAACACAGAGGATCTACAGTTTGCTAAATTGACAATTAAGAAAGTGGTAGCATCAATGAAAAACTATGATTTTCATAGTTGATTCATGAAGTAATGTGATCTTATTTAAAATCCAGATTTGATGTGGCCATTCTTCACTTATATTTGTTGATAATGTTGTTCCTCCTGCTCCTGCTCCTTCTTCTCTTCCTGTTCCTGCTCCTCCTTCTCCTCATCTTTTTCCTTCTTTTCCTCTTTCTCTTCCCCCCACTCCTCCTCCTCCTCCTCCTCCTCCTCCTCCTCCTCCTCCTCCTCCTCCTCCTCCTCCTCCTCCTC
>JANHMN010000003.1:79804470-79890897 GCA_030674055.1 Rhabdomys pumilio | reverse complement strand
TCCTCCTCCTCCTCCTCCTCCTCCTCCTCCTCCTCCTCCTCCTCCTCTTCCCCTTCCTCTTCCTCCATGCACAATGTAGTTGAACCCAAGTCTGGCATGAAGCTTTTGTGCATCCTGTTTGACCTTTAATTCCTTGAAATTCTTTTCCTTCAACCTCTCAGGTCCTGTGCTTACAGGTGAAGAAGACAAATATTCTCAACCCCATTCTTTCTCAATAAAACTTTTTCATTATACAACTTTAAAAGATACAAGATATTTATTTTGTTTCTTTTATGTTGACATTCACCATATCATTACTCTTTTTCCATGGTGTTTTCTTTCATTTACCCAAAGATAACTGTTACTTAAGAGTGAAATGAAATCTCTGCTTCCCAGGCACCCAGTGGTCAGTAAACAATTTAAGAATACAGTTTCTGCAGCATTCATTTTGCTGTAAAACGAAATAAAGCAGCTCTCAGGAAACACATTTCTGTGTCCATTAACTTGTTGCCTGGTTTTGTACTGGTTAAAAAAAATCTTCAGTTTGTGCCTGTTGCTGTCATCTCTGCCAGCTTTATATCAACACAGCAAACTACAATATTAACCTGTGAAGTACCAGCTTAGTTACATAGACTCTGGGACACAGAGAACCTGGAAAAAATAGGGTGTCATCTTTTCTTCTCACTGGTTAACAGGGTTTGGGGATAAACCTGATGCATCCTTGTTTAACAAGCATGAAGGCATCCCATCATTGTGCCTGAGAAGATTGGGTTGCAGCTGCATAGTTCATTGTCAATAGTTGTGAGCTCAGTTTTTTTAATCATGTGAACTGTAGAATAATTAATCACCCTTTCATCATAATCTGCAATCTGAAAGCATCCTGTCAAAATGTCTAATGGCTTAGAAATCCACTTAAATAATTCTGTTTTCTACACTGCATCTACTATTCTGCCTCATCTATCTCCCACCTGTGGCTAGAGGACTGTACTCATGAGATAGTTACGTAACTGAATTACAATTATGAACTATGGTGTATAACATTACAATCTGGGCCAATTTCCCAGTGTTCTTTCACAAAGGAATAATGGTCCAATACCTTTTTGAGAGTTTACTAATTTAGATAAGTAATTGTATTCCTCTTACTTATGACTATATATATATATATATATATATATATATATATATATATATATATACAAACACACACACACACACACACACACACACATATATATATATATATATATGTTTATTTATTGTATATTTAAAGGGACTGAATTCTGTACTTTTTCAGTGTCCTACAAACTTTGTGAAAACATGCATTAACTAAAATACTCAAAAAAATAAGAATAGTAATATAAAATAATAACAAGAAAAAGAAATTTTTCTTGGCTATGTTTGATATAAACATCACATTTGAGATCACAGATTGATTTTCTCTTTAAATTTTTTATGTGCAAATCGATATTTATATCAATTGAACAGGTAAAGGAAGATAAATTGAGGTTACACTCAAGCTTTACATTCTTGCTCATCTCAGTGTCACATTGCTAAAAGGGAAATGTGCTGGTTTGAGTCAATCTAAAACCCAGCAGCTGAATTCTAGAAACACTGCTTTAAAAAGTCCCCTCCCCTTCTTTCTCCCTCAACATAAAAATTTCTATTATTGAATAAAGGACCCGATCCATGTATTTCTTTCCCACTTCGTTACAAATGAATAGCCTTCAGCATTTTCCACAGGCACACGTAGGCATATGTCACAGTAAGGAGGATAAACAGGAAAATTTGCTGTTTATCTGCCATTCCATCCTCTTGTAGTAAATACGTAATACATCTTGATAAAATTGAGCTATCCTCTCCATAGAGACAATAGCAACTTCACCAGAGTTACAAAGCTATAAATCATTAAAGAAGACTGCTGAGTTCACAAAGGAAATTGAACAGCATTTAAACCAGTCCTGATATACCCATGCTAGGTTTTGTATCTTTGTCATATAGTTACCATACATTCTTATCATCTAGAAAGTAAGTGCTTTTGACAAACAAATGAAATATTTACTATGGACATACATTAATATAAAAGCTAGCATTTTAAAAAAGGCCACAAGTGAAAAAGTAAAATCTGATTCATAGATTTAGTGCTGTAGATGAAATTCATCTCCCTCATGTGAAAAGGTTCCATACAGATTCTACTTCTTTTAAGTGAAGCTTCACTTGTCAAACACAGATCTTACTACTGATGGTTCTTTCAGACAGTTCAATTCCATCAGAGCACACATCTGTATGTCAACTTTTTTTATAGCCTAAAGAATAGAATACGTTCTTCATTCTTATCCTCAAAAACACAAGTACAAGCTTGAATATATCTTCTCCTGGGATGTTCAGTGCCTTTCATTTATTATGAATTTGACAACCTTGATTTTTAAATGTTGATAAGAAAATAAATCATTGTGGATCCTAAACATATTTTAGTAAGACCTGGCGCTTTTAGGTGACTTTTGCTTGCTATCTCAGAACTCAGAAAGCAGATTCAGGTAAATTGACATGATTTTGAAGATGGTTTGTTTTATACAGAGAGTTCTAAACTAACTTGGATTGCAATATGATAACCTAATAACTAATTAACTTACCTAAAACATGAATATTTTATCATTTTATGTACATAGACCTATCATATCTTATGACAAATTATCAAACAAGTAGCACAAGAACTAATGTTTTATATCTTCAAATATTGTGCTCTTACTTGCCTACTGATAATATGCCAGTACAAATGGTAGTGGCATAAGAACAGGATTATTTAGCTATAATCTACCCCTAATTTGGGGGAAATAAAACATGGAGGTGGAATCTTACTGAAATTTTAGTTAGGTCTTTCCTGATCCAACCACATAGCTTGTACCTAACCTTCTTTCCTACTTAGCTATATTACAAGATATATGATCTTTTAAAAACAGATTGTAAGAGACTAATGAAATTCAGCTCAAAAATAACTTTTAAAATGTCATCCAGTTATATTTCAGGACTTTATAAATGGGAGAAACAATTATATAACCCCATGGTTAATTATCACGTTCATGAACCTTTCCAGCTAATGTAACTATATTTATCAAGGAACTACTCCCAAGTTTCCCCAAGGTTTGATTCGCAGATAATGTCTAGTGCTTGCTCCTTATCAAGAGGCATTTTTGTTAACTTTGTGGGTTTTTTTTTCTATAAATGACAATGCAGTTCAGAATTCTTTAGCTGATGTTGAAATATTATATTAGGATTCCCATAGCCCTTGTGTTTTTATCCTGTTGTGCTAACATGATTATTAGTAGTGTATTTTGAGATGAAAATGATCACTCTAGACAAGATATGTCAGAATGAGCTCATTTTTCAGACATTTATTTAAACACTATCTTATAAAAATATGATCCTTCTATATGTGCCACAGTATTAGTATGATTGAGGTACTGCCTGGTAAATACAAAGATAGACAAAGAAAAAGATTGTACAATTAAACAAGTGTACTTATGAACCCAGGACTTCATATATGTTAGGGAATCACTCTACTGTCTCATGTATACCCATAACCCTCTTAACAGGTTTTATAGATATAGTATTTATTAATAACAATTTGACTCAATACTATTTTGGATGCATTTTTAAAATGCTAATAACAATCTTACCTCAACTTAACAAATGAAGCTTAGAATTAGAAAGCCAATCCCCCCTCTCCCCCAAGCTCCTACCTCCTGTGGTTGTTTCCATTCATTCTGTTGGACCTCAGGGATTCAGTCCTTTTCTCTCACCCAAAACCAGATTAGGTTCCCCTCTCTCCACCCACCCCCAACATTCTCTTTTTCTCCCAGGTCCCTCCTCCCTGCTTTTGTTATTGCTTTCCTCTCCCTCCCAAGTGGGACTGAGGTGTTCTCATGTGGGCCCTTCAGCTTATTGATAATTTTGAATTCTGTGGATTGTATCTTGGGTATTCTGTACTATTATTTTTTGGCTACTATCCACTTATTAGTAAGTACATACCATGCATGTTCTTTGGGATCAGAGTTACCTCACTCAGGATGATATTTTCTAGTTCCATCCATTTGCCTGTAAAACTCAGGATGTTCTCATTCTTAATGGCTGAGCAGTATTCCATCGACTAAATGAACCACATTTTCTGTATCAATTCTTCTGTAGTGGGACATCTGGGTTGTTTCCAGCTTTTGGGTATCACAAACAAGGCCACTATGAACATAGTGGAACACATGCCCCTGTGGCATGGTGGGGCATCTTTGGGGTATATTCTCAAGAGTGGTATTGCCAGGTCTTCAGGTAGATCTATTTCCAATTTTTTGAGAAACCTCCAGATTGATTTCCAGAGTAGTTGTACCAGTTTGCAATCCCACCAGCAATGATGGAGTGTTCTTTTTCCATATCCTCACCAACATGTGCTGTCACCTGAATTTTTGATCTGAGCCATTCTGATTGGTGTGTGAATTCTTAGTTTAGTTTTATACCCATTTTTTTGATTGGGTTGCTAGGTTTTTTGGTGGTTAGCTTCTTGATTTCTTTATATATTTTGGATATTATCCCTCTATTATATGTGGGGTTAATGAAGATATCCTTTTCCCAATCTGTAGGTTGTCGATGTGTTCTATTGACTGACTGTCTTTGGCTTACAGAAGTTTTCCAGTTTCATGAGATCACATTTATCAATTCCTTATCTTAGGGGATCCTCCAGAATTCACCAGAGACCTGGGAGGTGAAAGATTTTCAGGATTTAAAGGGAGGGACCTTAAATGAAATGCCTAAAAGTAGGGAAAGTGAATTTATAGAGCTCATCTCCAGCAGAAAAAGAAGACATCAAGTAAGGAAGAGTTGCCATCCCACAGTCAAAATTCTAACCCATATTTGTTCCCATATGAAAGAACTGCAGTGATGGAACTGAAGAGGAGCCTGAGGAAAAGATGGTCCAGTGACAGGACCAAAGTGGGATCCAGCTCAAGGGGAGTTCCCAAGGCCGGACACTATTACTGAAGCTATGGAGAGCTCACAAAAAGGAATTTATCATGACTGCACTCTGAAAAACCAAACAAGCAGCTGAAAGAGTCAGATGCAGATATTTGCACCCAACCAATGGACAGAAGCTGCTGACCCCTGTGATTGAATTAGGGTAAAGCTGGAAGAAGCTGAAGAGAAGGGTGAGCCTAGAGGAGGACCAGCAGTCTCAATTAATCTGGATCCCTGAGATTCTTAGACAGTGGATGATCAACCAGGCAGCATATACCAGCTGATATGAGGCCCCTAACACATAAACAGCAAAGGACTGCTGGGTTTGGGTTCAGTCAGTGTGGCAGGAACTTCCCTGTACAATTAAAATGTTAGTGCAGAAGGAAGCCTGTGATTAGACAGGGAAAAGAGAGGTAGAGCTAAGAGTTACAGAGACAGAGTATCTCAGGAGAAAGAGGAGGGGCCAAAATGGAGGCAGAAGAGCAGATGATTCAGAACCAGTGTGGCTTTAAATAGTCATATATAGATATATTTTTAATATAGGAATAGAATAATTGGGATAACTTGCCTAATCTAGGTAGGCCGTTTCTATCATTATCATTTGGCTCAGAAATTATTTTGTGGGCATCTTATGATTTGAGACTTGTCAATATATAAATCTGACTGGTTAATTATAAGCTTCAAGAGCTTTGTTTTACTGGGTTACTGGAATGTGGGGCTACTGACCAGGGGGTTTATCGCTAAGAGGGTATGAACAGCACTAGTGAAGTGAACTGGAGCTGGGAAGGCTACAGTTGGTTGCTGCTTTTGGGATAACAGTGGAGGCAACTGGAGCTGGCAGGCAGAAAGTTGATGGCAGTAGCTTAGGAAGTACTCTTTCTATATTTTCTAAAACAGGTCAGAGAACATCACCTAACCCTCCAGAGACTGGAGGCCCCAGGGAGTTTAGAGGTCTGGTGGGGTGGGGGGTGAGTGATTGGGGACATTCTTGTGGAGACAGGTGGTCAGAGAGGAGGTATGGGATGTGGAACAGAGGGAGGGTGGACTTGGAGGGGAACAAAATCTGGAGTGTAAAAATAAATAAATAAATTAAAGATTTTTAAAAATTAGAAAGGGGAAATAAATTCTCAAGAAGAAAACTTACTAAAAAATAAATCCTAGACAAGAACTCCAAATTTTCTTTTATCATTGAAAAAATATCATTTTGATTAATGTACATAAATTGCTTTGAATAAATATTTTTTAAAATTGTACTAATATACAATTTAATGTGTTAATCTTGTTAAATCTTCATACATGTATCTTGGGTAAGAGTCTTACTTCCTTGGAGTCTCTTTGAGCAGTTAGTAAAGTAGGTTCAATTCATAGCACTCTTCAAACATAGATTTATAATTTATGACTGAAATCTAAATACTAGAGATATAGAGGTAGAAGAATAAAAAATTCAAGATTATTCTTGTGTGCATAGGAAGTTTAAGACCAGTTTGCTATATATGAGAGCCCATATCAAGAAACAAAATAACAAGGAAATTTAAAGGACTATAAATAAAAATTTATTTGCTAGACTTAATTGCCATCTGAGAGGCTTACTGCTGAATAAGCTCAACCTTTCTAGTTCTTTCTTAACTCTGGCTGGCTGGCTCAACTCAGCTGTTTTGGTTCATACTCCTCTCCAAGCCGACTGATTCAAATTGGCTAGTCTCAGCTTCTGACTGAATTGCTTTGCTTGGAAAAACTGCCTCTGAATTCCACAAACTGAACTGCAGTGACTGCACTAACTGCAAATTGAACAGAACTGGAGAAACTACACAAACTCAGCTGAACTAAACTGTATTCACCTGAACTGAACCAAACTGTACTGAACTGAACTGAACTGAACTCTATTGCATTGTCTGGATTCAACTTAAACTACACTTGCTGAACTGTCCTCCTGACTTATTTTGTGTTAATGTGGTCTCTATTTTGGAACTCTTTCTGAGAGTTGCGTACATCCTATTCTGATTCACTCTGTCCAGTCTTTCTCTGGTTCATCACTTTGTGGACTCCCCTATAAGATGTACCTTGCAAACATGGCTGCTTCTTTCTCCAAACTAACTTTACCTTTACTGTTAGGGATTAACATTAACAGTGTGTACTAAGGGCACATTTGTATTCCAGCCAGATCATACTGTAATCCAGGATGGTTGTGTCTACATTCCAGCCAGATCATACCTTTGGATATGACCCCTGGCCAGAGCAGCATGTTGCTGGATTAAAAATTCTTCTACAAAGAACTAATGCCTATTCTTTTTAAAATTATTTCAGAAACAAAAGAAGAATTTTTTTTTTTTTTAGTTTGCTTTCTATTGCTGTGATAAAGATACATAGCAAAAGAAACTTTGGAGGAATGTGTTTATTTGACTTTTTCAAATAAACTAGTTCACAGCTTGAGGACAGCCAAGGCAGAAATTTAAGGCAGAAACCTGGATTCAGGAACTGAAGTAGAGGCCATGACTGAATGATGTTTACCAGCTTGTATGTGTTCAGTCCACTTTCTTATATGCCCCAGGAACATCCAGGGCATACACCTACAGTTGCCTGGGCCCTCTCAAAAAAGTAATCAAGAAAATGCCCAAGAAATTTGCCTATAAGGCCAGTCCTCTGTAAATACTGTTTTAAAATTAACAGTTCTATAAGATGTAGTTGGCTTACATCAGGTTAAAAAAATACTATCTAACACAGAATGTTTTCCTATACATTCGATAAAGTCAAAATTATCCTAAGGTTGAAATGAAATAAGAATGTAACAGTCTTTAATATATCAAACAAAAGGGAAGTATCCTTGATTATTACACATAAATTCTTGATGAAAATACTACGAAACTAAACACAACATCATACTGAAAAAATTATTCAAAATGAGTTAATGATACTCCTTCTACTAAAGGAATAATATCTCAATATAGGCAAAATAAAAAACTATAGATAAAACTCAATATTCTTTAAAAATAATAATGACTACATAAAATATAGAAGTAAAATTTTAATAGCCAAAACTACTTACACTATGCCAATAACTAATGTTATATTAAATGCAGAAAAGGTAAATGCTTTGTTCCTAAGTTAAAGAACAAGAAATATATCCTGCTGCACTATTGATATGTAACAATCATGAGTCACCACCCCTTGTTGATGAAGTACTGAAGACTGATGCCAGGGGATTGTGTGTATTAAGCAAAAACTCTCACAATTGGGTAACATAATAAAACATTCATAAATCAGAAAAAAAAAAGTGTGGCCAAATTGGGAAAGGTATCAGATGGTCATTGACTGAAAATGACATGACTTTATATATGGAAAGTCTTTAAAGTAGCAAAATATATTACAACTTGTGAGAGAACTCAATAAAGCTACAAGATAATTACATAAAATTCTTGATAGAATTGCTTTATACTAATAGCAAACCTAAAAATATAAATCAACACACACACACACACACACACACACACACACACACACACACACCTCACAAACCAATAGCTAAATTGCATTTACAATAAAATAACAAAATTATACAAAATATATACAAAAGATGTATACAATGAATATAATAAAATAGTATGAAGAAACTAAACAAGACTCAAAAATGGACTAAGGTATTCCATATTCTTTGGTCTTCAGTTAGTAAAATGTTCTGAAAGTACCCATATTACCTGGACAATCTACAAATTCAGTATAATTCAATTAAAATGCCAATAACATTCTTTATTTATTTAGAAAAGAAACCAATTCTCAAATTTATATGAAACCACAGAAGTCCTTCACTAGCCAAATATTTTTAGCAAAGAAAATAATGCTTTATCATACTTCCATTATGTAGCAATGCACAATGGTATAGATATAAACACACAAACTGACAGGGCAGTGAGTGCTGGAGGGACTGTAAAACGATTTTCTATATAAGCACTGAGAACACATGCTATTGTAAAGTTAGCCTTTTCTAAAGAAACTGCTGGGATTATTTGATGCTCATATGCTGAGAAAAGGAATTCAGCCTATGAGTTTCACCAGGTGCAAATATCAACTCAAAACAGACAATTATAAAACCTGGAACTATAAGAATACTTTATGAAACATGGATAAATCCTTCAGTATATTAGAATGAGCAAGAAACTTTCTGACAGAACCCTCAAAACCCAAGAAACAAAAGTAAAATTCACCAAATTAGACCAACACTCAAAGTTTCGCAAAGCAAAAGGAAAACTACAGAGTGCAAAGAGAACCTATCGAACTAGAGAAAATATTCAGAATTTGAAATAAAAATTCCAATAAATGACCACCAAAACAAATGAATATATCTAAACTCAAGTAAGAGTTGCAAATGATCTACTCTATTGTCTAGCTATGAAGCATCTACCAAAAATTTGGAAGTAGAAGACTTAGAGGAGCCAGATCTAGGAGACAGCCATTGAAGAATGACTGGATCAGAACCATCAAGGTTCTGGCCTAGTCAATGATTTAAGCATTTTATGTATGTATTGACATGGGGTTACTGGAAAGCAGTAGAAACTAATAATCAGAGTAGTTAGAGATTAAAGTCATGTCAGTACACAAGGTACCATTGTGACACATTTGCTTCATAGCAGACACTCAACACATTTTGAAGGGGGAAAAAACACATTAAATGTGAAATTATAGTTTGTGACTTTTATATAAATTTTACAAAAGTGTTTTTGAAAGCAATAAGTATGAAAATTGCATAAACCAATAGATGCAGAAACACAAAATTTTGCAAGCTCAGGAATTTCACACATATACACATCTGGCAGTCAAGCAAACATATTAAGCTCTGAGGAAATTGTAACAGGAAATACCCACTTAGGCTGCCATTAAGTTGGTAAAGAACTGGATACAAAATAGTCCCCATACTCTCCTTACATTTACTAGAACAAGAATCTTGGCAGGGAAAGGTGTGATGTGCATCCAAAAATTAGATAACCAGAAAATAAAATGAACCTTTTCCCCATGTCAATTTCTAATGTATATGTGAAGTACAGACATTATCTTCTGTGCCAAATAACTTGCCCTCCCTAGCTTGGTTATGCTCAGGGAAACTGGAAAAAAAAAAAGAACAAAAATAAATAACAAAAGCAAAAACAGAGCCTTGGCCCTTCCTTACATGACTTTCAATGTGAACCTCCTCTGAGAGGGCCTGGTTTATTTATTTTGTGTCCTCCCACAGGTGAAGTGGGTTTTTAGGACTTGGTGCTAGTGAAACAGATATGATTACAAAGTTTGAGGCTCAGCCTCAGGCCATGTTATCCAGATCAAATCACCAGTGAACCTAACAGCCTGCCTGCATGAGATTTGAGGCAAATAAAATCACATTGGATCATATCATAAATGTAACAATATTTTTTTACAATTAATCACTAACCAAAAATGTCAGATTGTAGCCCTGGGAGCAGCAGATATTCCTAATTAGTTCTGGATGATTGACCATACAGACCAAATTTGGCCATACATGCTAGAGTGAATTGCACTTAATTGCCAATAGTAATGAAGCTTATATGGACGAACTAGGAAAACATCAAAAGCAAAAATCAAAGCTACTTCAAGAAAATGCTTAAATCATACCAAAGGCTAATAAACAAGACATCTGTTCATAGGTTTGTCAAATGAATATTCATGTTGGTATAATTATTTTCTAGAGCTTAGCTTTACAAATAGACTACCTAAGCATGCACCTTCTGTAGGAATGTGAAAGGAAAGCATAGTTTCTGGTCGAGCACTGGCTAGAAATGTCCAGAGACCCAGAAGATTGGAGACCTCACAGGTTTCCCTTCAAGGAAAAGTATGTTTCGCCACGCTCCCAGACTCCAGGCTCCTGACATGAGGCTGAAGACCTCCATTGATCCACAGCTTTCAGGCACGTAGGACAGCCCTCTACAGACTCCCCCAAAGAGAGGTTTGTGGCCATAGGTCACATAGCATAGGTAGAGGGCATGACTACAGGCCACAGAGCCTCAAGACATCTCTATATTCATGAGATACCTAAAGGCCAGAGGGCCTAGTCAATTAAGCATTCCTTCCAAGAGCCTCCTCTTACTTGCAAAAGATATTTAAACTCAGACCTGCCCTGAGAGCATACAGCGTTATCCATTTTCTGCCAGGACAATAAACATTTTAAAACCATGGACTACCTCTCGTCTTTGGGTCCCATTCTCGGGGACCATGGAGAAGGTCTTCAACTACCAAGCTGACGCTTAACCTCCTGCAAAGGACCTCTCTGTTCCAGCCATGGAGACCTAGCCAAGACCCAGCCAAGCAAGTCACCAAAACCAAGAGTCTCATTTCCCCAATGGGCGCTGCCAGAGTTCATCTCCCCTGACCCCTTTCAGCTGCTGGTCGATCCAGCTCCTATGTCCCATCTCAGTCCTTCCACTGCCTCTCAGCAGCACCTAAAAGCCCAAGGACTTGAGACTAGTCAGTTCCCAGCCAGGCACCTTGGCCGGAGATTCCCAGCTCAAGAGCTGTAGCCCACGTGGGGGTCTCAAACTGTGTTCTCTCCACCCTGGAGCAGAGACCTGCGGCTTCCCACAGTCCAGTGTCTGCCCTGTGTGCGACGTGGAGTCTCAGCCCAATAGGACCCATGCCCACGAGCAAGACACATCCCCACAACCTTTGATTTCCTGAAGTCTGAATTTGTAAATTTAGGGTCATAGTTAAATAAACTTGTAACCGATTTTGACATAAATCCAAACAAGAGGAATTTTGTTTGTATTAAATAATGTTAAAGGAATAATATTAATATTGTTAGCATTAATATAATCGTATTCATAATGTCAATGGAAACCCAGAGAAGAAAATTCATCTTTAAAACCTGATCATAAAACTCCAAGCAATGTATTAAAAACAGATGGTGAGACATTAATTTCCAGTTAGAAAATCTGCAGAAAACCATTATTTATGATGAGATCACCTTCGATATAAAGAAATTCTCAGCTTGCCTTGAGTTACAGCCTGGTGAAGATCTGAGAAATCATAAAATCTAACTCCTTCATTTTAAATCTTTGAAACTTGTGCCTAGGAACTTGGGATAACAAAAAAATTTAAATGAACTAATAACTGGTAAGCACCTGTAAAATTTCTGTGCCATTCACATACTCCATTTATCCAACTCTTTCATGAATTTTGAAGGTTACATGTTGCTGATTCCAGAGCATCCATGAGGAAACAAAGGCTGGAGAGACGAAAGAGGACCACCTTACCTAGTTCACTACATTGTCTTTCTTGCAAGGAAAAATGAAACTGATTTGGTGAATCCATTGAACTCCTACTTTGAAGTCATTTATTTATTTATTTATGTGCTTAGTTTTATCTATCTATCATCTATGTCTGTCTGTCTGTCTGTATCTATCATCTATCTATCTATCGATCTATCAATAATCTATTTATTTTAGTTTTAGTTTGTTGTTTGTTTTTGAGACAGGGTTTCTCTGTTTAGCCATGATTGTCCTGGAACTCCCTCTCTAGTCCATGCTGGCCTTGAATTCTGCCTCCTAAATGCTGTGATTAAAGGTGTGTGTCACCTCTGTCTGGCTGGTATTTATTCTTTTTTGTCTTTTCTTATTGGATATTATATTTAAATTTCAGATTTTATCCCCTTACCCATTCCCCCCACCACCCATAACCCCCCTATATCATCCCCCTTCTCCTGCTTCTATGAGGATGTGTCCCCACCTACCCCCCTTCCACCTTCCCATCCAATAAATCCCCCACACTTGGCATCTAGCCTTCATGGGACCAAGGATCTCCTCTCCCACCTATGCCTGACAAGAACATCCTCCCCTACATATACAGCTGGAGTCATGGGTCCCTCCCTATGTGCTCCCAGGCTGGTGGTTTAGACCCTGGGGAGCTCTGGTTGGTTGGTATTGTTGTTCTCCTCACGGGTCCACAAACCCTTTCAGCTCCTTCAGTCTTCTCTTTAACTCCTACATTGGGACCCCCTTGATCAGATCAATAGCTGTGAGAATCTGCCTCTGAATATGTCAGACTCTGGCAGACTTCTAAGGAGACAGCCATATCAGGCTCTTGTCAGCATGCACTTCCTGACTCACAGACCACATGAAGCTCATGAAGAAGGAAGACCAAGTGTGGATGCCTTGGTCCTACTTAGAAGGAGTAACAAAATACTCAAGGGAACAAATATGGAGGCAAAGTGTGGGACAGAAACTGAAAAAGGGGCCGTCTGGAGACCATTCTACCTGGGTATCCATCCCATGTGCAGTCACCAAAGGTAGACGTAGATTTGGTATTTATTCTTAATTCAGAAAGTAACTCCTAGCAATTCTCTTTGACATGATTTGGCAGACACCATTGCCTCGTTCACATCAGTCTTCCTTATTTTCTTTCCTGCCTTCTTGATCACCTTTCTTAACCCACTGCTTTAATACAAGACAATCAGATGGTCTATGAGCTATATTCAAACATTATCTTCCTCAGTTGTTACTGGAAGAATTGATTAAATTATTTAAAATCCTTAAGCTTCAATTTTTTACCTGTGAAATCAAAAGAATATGAACAGCTAATTTAGTTAAGCATTAAGATCATTAAATTATATAATAGTCAAGAGAAAGTTTTCCATAAATGGCAGTGTTGAATGGTGGAGGGAAAATAGAATTTATCTCTCTTGAGCAGGTTGAATTTGAAGCCACTGAATTAGAAATAATATTTTACAATGAAATAATTTTACATCTTTTAATAAATTGTAAGTTGTTGATTTTCACCTGCAAATTTTTATCAAGTTTATCATAGACTAACAGGTATTTTTAAAGATATATTTTTTTTTATTTCATGTTTGTTAGTGTTTTCCAGGCATATGTAAATGTATGATATGTGTGTGAAAGACCATCACATCCAAAACAAGGCATTATATATCCTGAAAATAGACTTACAGAGGGTTAATTGTCACTGTGTGGATTTGAGAAATGAGAACTGAACATTGGTCGTGGGCAAGAGTAATGAACACTCTTAAAAGTGAAGTTATTTCTTCACCCCAACTAATAGTTTTTCAATAGAAATAAACTATCAGAGATTACAAATAATGTTCATTTTGATTAGAGACCTCTCTGCTCCTGACAGCTTCCTGTCTTGGATTCCAAGAAGAAAATGAGCATCCTTGGAGTTACTCCAGTTGTGGTGAGACAGCCACTAGGCAAGAATTGCCTCTCTCCATCTACAGACAAATTACTGTCCAGAAAAGGACACACTTGCAGAATAGTCAACTGATTATATTTGCCTAGACAGAGTAATCAGCCCTTAATAATTCTGCATCACTAAGATCTGTCAGATGATCTTGGGCCAGAAGACTGAAGATCAGATGCTCCAACGTTTTGAAGTATAGAGACTGTCCAGGTGTTCAGCAGTCTCTATAAATTGGCTAAGTTTTAGAAGCTATGCTTTGTGCTTCCCATAATTTCAGTTAACTCAGTCATTCTGGATTTCTGACGGGGTTAAAAACTTATAGTCTCATAGCCAATCCTGACTATTTTCTTTGAGAGAAAAGATTTGAGTAGATGGTTTTCAGCTGACATTCATTCTAATGCCAAGAAAAAAGGCAGGTTCAGAACTAAGTGTTTTAATTAGGAGAGAAGACAGAAGTTCTGGTTAGTCAACAAAATGATAGACTGGGTATTAGGACTATCTTGTACCTCACTGGTACAAGTTGGCATAATTATGCTTTAATTGTATTTTGAGAAAAGTTTTATTTTAATAGTAAGGGTAATATGTAGATGGAGCTAAGGTGGGAGAAGTAATGAGAGGAAGAGAAAAAGTAAGGAGAGGAGGAGAAGAAGGAGAGGAGAAGCTAGGTGATGAGAGAGAGAAAGAGAGAGAAAAAGAGGAGGGAGACATGGAGGCAGATGTTCACATGTCTCCACCAGTCAAAGATAGTTGATATATCTAGACTGAGTATTGGGTTACACTTCTGATTGAGCATTACCAAACTTATAAAGCCTTTGATTAACATCTTAAAAAATGGTATGAAAGCAAAAAGAAAAAGGGGGAATGGGATAGAGGTTTTCTAGGGAAGAGAAAATGGGGAAAGGGGATGGCATCTGAAATGGAAATAAAATATCCAAGAAAAAAAGAAAAAAAAAAGAAGAAAAAGAAGTTTATTAAAAAATTGTGACTATTAACTGAGTATAATTTCTTACTATACATTCACAAGTCTAAGCTACATCTAAGTATGAAAAAGGAACATGTCGGAAAGGAAGAGTGATGGCTGCAGCTTCGAGGCATGTGCTGACAGGTTCCCAAATACTATAGAAACACTTAAAACACGGGTTGTTAGAGTTTTGAAAATGATATATTGGGAAGAACTTGCATATATATATATATGTGTGTGTGTGCTCATGCATATTTAGCATTGTTATATTTTTTCTTATCATCTCTTACTACTCTTTTGAATGATACTTTTTTAAAGTATTGCATCTAACTATGTATTTATAGGCTAGAGGTTGATATGTTCCTCATGTCAGTGTTTTCTGTCTTCTTCCGAGACACTTCCTGAATTTTCTGCTTATGATTAGCATCCTCCTAATTCTCTATTCATCTTTGTAAATTTGCAATATTTTTATAAGCCTTGACTTTTTCACATAAAAATTATAAAAAAGCAAGCAAGCAAACAAATAATATTCTTGACAGACATAGTGCTCTCTATTTGCCAATAAAATGGGATGTAGAAACATAGGATTACCAATTCAAGGCCCACTTGAGCCAAATGGTGAGAATTTAATAAATAACTAACAACTAAATAAATTATATAAAAATATCACATCCACATTTTTTATTTAGCATGATTAAAATATGTATGAAATGTTCTCTTGAAGATCATTGAAGTATTGCTAGACTCCAGATTATAAAAATTCATTATATATGTAATAAAATGAATTATTTGTGAATTAAAAATAGAATTGTTACTTTTAGAATTTGATTGTGTACATCTCACAGCATGGAGGGTATGCAGCTGCCCAGCAATTGTGCTGCCTAGACTATTTAAAAATAATAATAAAAAAGAAAATTCTGAAATTTGCAATTGTAACTACGGGTTTCCCCCTAATAATAAAAGATTCCCAGAGTAGTCAGAAGTTAATTCCAGAAATGTATTTATCCCAAATACAGAAAATATGTGAAATACAATGTGTTCATCAATATTAACATGTTTTCATATTAAAATTTTGGTTTAAAGACCTGTCTTGTGGTGTGGGTAACAGGCATGTGTTGTCATACTGTAAGAGAAATACACCAGTTTCTTCTTTGGAAATAATGTTCTATCACAGTGAAAAGCTAAGCATCATGAAGATCATATTTTTTCCCTTATCTTTTTATTTGTCTAAAAAAAAAAAACACAACACTTTCTTCTAACCTCACCAGAGAGAACTCTGATAAAACAATTTATCTAATTGTGGATTGCCGAGACAGTTCATGAGTCAGAAATGTTCTTAATACATTTCTTGTCCAAAGATGGTCTCTGCAAACTTTCAGGAAGTCTGACTTTAGGATTCATTCCCCTGCAAGGCAGAATCCCAAACATTGAAATATAGAAGCTGATGTTGGGAATATTGAATGTGGCCACTTTGTTATGTGAGTAAGAATTTTGTGGCCTGGGGAATGTGAACATCTGCATAGTTATATAGCAAATAGATGCAAAAAAATTAAGATACTATGCCAGTTATTAGTTACAGGCTCTGTAATGGTAGTACCAATCTTCTTACTGAAACAAAAATCTATAAAAATTATAAACTCAGGTAACAAGGATAATTTATCATATCACAAGTAAAGGTTTATCTTCTGTGCAACTTTTTCCAAAGAATACTGATTCACCCCCCCAAAAAAAAACAATTAAAATATTTTGTTTCCCACATATATAGAAACTGTTTGAATGATGCTGTCACTGTTCTTGCTTTTCCCCAACACATTTATAATTTGGAATAACTATTAGTGACGAGTGATCATCTTTGAAGCATTTTCTTTTCATCCCAGCATTCAGATTTACATATAACAAATTGACTACAAGATAAATGCTGTATTTAAAGCTTCTATAAGTGGTCAGATAATTAGTACAAAGGTCTACAATATAATCAATGTTTTTCAGGACCTGAGTCTTACATATATACACTGTCTTATTCTGGAATCTAGAGTTCATTCGACAGATATTCAAATGTTCTTTACCTTGATTATGTAAATGAAATGGTAAATAAACCGTAGTTATGACAAGTTTTTTTTTTGACAAGTTCTAATATTAGATCATAAACTAAGGGGAAGTTATGTGCTTCATCAGTGTGGTTCAATTTTGTCTTTGGAAGTTGCTATAAAATGCAAAAAATAAATAAGTATGAAAAATCACATATTTTTTTACTCACTATATAAAATGTAATATAAACACACAAAGTAACAGATATATTACACATTATTAAGCAATACATTATATACTATATATCATAAAATCAGAAAACTAAGTTAAGATAATAAAAATCACTGACTGAAGAAAAAGAAAAAAGTCAGAAAAGTTATTTATCAAAAAGAAGGAAGCATCTGTAGAAAATCAGCATACTTTAATTCTCTGGTAACTTTATATATAAATATAATTTATTTAAACCATAAACCTTATTTCCTATCTCGATCCTTCTCAGAAACTCCACCACATCATATCCTCCTCCTCCTTCTCCTTCTGTTACACATTGTTCTTCTATATAACTTGCTGAGTAGGCTTAGTGCTGACTATGCACACAATGTAAAGCTGTCCACTGGAACATGGACAACCTAAGGTAGATCACCCCTTTTCACAGAAATTTTGTGAAAAGGAGCAGGGATTCAATTTATTCAAAGTGCTAATAAACCCGAACAAGAATTCTGTAGCCATTTAAAGGTTCTTCAAAGGAAGAGATAAAGAACTTTCAGATAGATACATTCAAGGGGATTCATCACAGAACGATTCACTCTATAAAAAAGCTTGAGTCCTATAAGGTTAAGAAATGACACCGGGTAGTATCTTCAAGTGATAAAAAAAAATTACATCTCAGTAAGGGTACATAGGTTGGAGATAATATAAGCGAATATTTTAGAAACAGAAATTTGAAATTCTACCCTTTGCTTCAATATGATTTAATTACATTGATTAATTGCTAAAAACGAATTATAAATATGAAAGCTAATAAAATTTTATTGGCTAACAATTCCATTTTGTGTTCTATTTGACAGTTTAAGAGAACAATATATTGAACCTACAATATAGATTAAACATGAGGATAACATCAATATAACCTCAATTTGGGGACATGCTATAAATTATCAGATCTATACTTATAAAAAATACCAAGGTAATAAAAAAATAAGGTGTGAGAAGTGTCATAGGCAAGAGGGGCATGAACTAATGCGCTCGCTCAGTGTGACAGTGACTGGTAGATCCTAGATCAGAAAACTTACACAAAAGCAAAGTAGGACTCAAACAGCTATGGTTTTCCTCAATAACTACATCAATGTTGTTTGATTATTTTGACAAATATGCTGTCTTAACATCATACGTTAATTAGGATAAGCCATACTAGAATGAGTAGAATAATCTCAAAATTCTGAACTGTCTACCAAATCTTTTATTAGATATAACACTGTTCAAACACTTAAGCATTTGAAGGTTTTAATTTTATTTTTAATTACTTGCTATAATTGATAAATTTGTGTGTGTGTGTGTGTGTATGTGTGTGTGTGTGTGTGTGTGTGTGTATCAATAGTAGATATTATGTTGACTGGGTTCTATACTTGTTTTATTTCTTTTTCATTATGCTATATGTTACCAAATCTAAACAGAATTTTTTTGAAGAAAAAAAGTATGGAGGAGTAAGTGGGAATTAAGTCCAACCCATCCCCTATTTTCAACTGACAAGTTGTAGGAATGGACAGATAACTTTTGTTTAATGAAGTGATTTTGATCTATTAGTAAGAGTCTAAGGCAGGCTCCATGCTCAGGAGAAGCTGACTAACACAAATTGAACTCTATCTTGTTTTGTTTTGTTCAGAAAGAGAAACAATAGTAAGAAGATGAGAAAGTAGAGAGATGTAGAAAGATTTGAGAAGAATTAGAAAAGGGAAAGGGGAATCTGTGGTTATGACTTTTGCCAATAAAATGTATTTTATCAAATTCTCAAAGAATAAATAAAAATATTACTAAAAATAACTGAATTAAAAAGTATAGATAAGGCTTGAATGTGGAAGAAGAGGATTAAATCTCAATAAATTTGAGGATTCACTTTTTACATTTGAAATTACTCTCTAAGCAATCACATGGCATGATCAGATGTTTTCGGTGTTTTAACCAGTGTTTAAAACAAGTGTTTTACAATAAAAAGAAAAAAAATTTTTTTCCTATACAATATGTGCAGTTGGTAGAATTTAATGTTTTATAATTTGGACATACAATCATTTAAATATATTATAACACATAATTTAGAATTTGTAAGAACACCTATTTAAATATAATCATGTTCTATTATATTCAGTTCAATGAGCATAACAGAGAGATACTTGTTTCTTAGTCTCTGGATTCTTTGAATTTTAAAATAATATAAACATATTATCACTCATTAGTAGCAAACAACTTAAACTATTTTTATCACCTTTACCTCAGGCAAGTCATAAATCTACCCCTTAATACATGATAAATCTATGTGTTTGTAAAGAATAGCATTCAATATACTGGAAAAACAAATTAATTAACATAAATTTAATATTATTGAAAATTGAATGAAAAATATTGCGAGTTGGTGTGGATTCAAGTTTTCCTATATGGGGGCCACTGGTTATTTGACATAGGCCAGTGTGAATTAAAATATGCTGTAAATATAAAGTAAACGCATGATTTTTAAACTTACTTTCAAACAAAAGAAGAAAACCAAATTATTCTGTAAATTTCTATTTGTAACATATTGAACAGTTTATATATCATATATATGACATATATGCATATATATCATATATGTCAAATATATATACACATACATATTTATATATATATGTACATATATATATGTATATATATACACACATACATGCGTATATATATGGAAAGAAAGAAAAACTAAAGTGGAATGTGTGATTTACAATTTATCTTCTTTTATGCTCTAATTAGTTATATTGGCCAAATGCAGTTTTTGTACAGAAAGATGCTATGGCCCAGAAAAACTATATGAGCAAGCAGAAACTTATTTTTAATGATACTGATATTTTAAAATGGATAGAGTTTTTCTCTTAAATTTAGGAAAGTTGTTTTTTCAAGTTATGTATCACCAAAGGTATTTTCAGCACGATCCCCTGAAGTTCAGATGTGTTCTGCCTACAGGTTCTCTGCAGTGTACTGGTTATGCATCCATGGGTTAAAGAAAAGAACCTCCATTTATTCATACTTTCGTTATCTAGACCATGGTTCTACTGTCTATCATAAACAACATACAAAATTAATTATTTACTTCTACAAATATCTTTCACTGGTTTAGAATAAAATGTCTAGACAGCAATATGCCTAAATAATTGCTCAAGTCAGAAAATAGTATTCATGAAATTCTCTAAGAGTGAAAAAGTCCTGCTCTTCATTGAGTCTTGAATATACTAAGAGATTTTGTTTAAGCTGAAAATCTATAAAGACTTTCATATTTCTGAAACTAAATGACCAAAGAAGCCCATTCATCCAGCAGAACCTGAGCATAGACATACATGCTGTAAAGAAAAGAAGTATCTACTGTATTAAATTCTGCTGTTTTAGACATGCATTAGGCTTTTCTCTGTAGAAAGCATCAAACTGCTACAGGGTTAAAGAGAGAGATTAGTATGTTGAATCAGGAGAATCATTCAGTTTTCCAGCTATTTAGCAACTTCCTATTATCAAAGATTTCATAACAAGATTTTGTTTTGTATTCTTTCAGGAGGAAAAGGAAATGACATCAAAATTTTCAAATTTCGGGAATAGAGAAATGAATATCCTTGCACACACACCCTCATTCCTTCCCACTCTCAGAGCTCCAGAAGATTCACCACCCTTGAAACTGCTTTGTAAATTCTGTATTTCAGCTAATTTGATTTTTCACATTCTTAGTAACCAAGCAACAAAGAACACATGTCATCTGATTCAAACAAAACTTCAATTTGCACAACACTGCCACTACGATCCATTAACTCTGACTCTATTCTTCATCATGCCAGCTGCCCAGGCACCAACCAACCCTTTTCATGGGTTATCACCCTTGCACTACACATTCCAGAGACTGTGGATTGCTTTCATTTGCTTAGAAACCAGATATTGAACTCTCAGCCTAAAATACTCTCCTACCCCTCATTTCCCTACTTAATTGCACACATTAAGGCATCATTTCCTGTAAGAACACTTTCTCAAACTCCTCAGCAGACAGGGCTTTTATATAGGTTCCAAAACATCCTCTCTCCTTGTATGACTACAATGAGAATAGGTGAAATTATATTGTTATGTACATTTATTAATTCCGGGACATTGTTAAGTATTTTGCTATTACATCCTGACCATTCTTCATTCATTTCTAATCAGAAATTTCTTCTATTTTGCAAATGGACCATGCCTGATATTTTTTACAAAACTTAGCTAAAACAATAAATTTATCTATATTTAAGTTTGATGTTCAAGAGTATCAATAGAATTATGGTTTTGTAATCTTTATTTTTTTTTTTAGCATATCCATATAGTATAGAAATAAGCTACTTTCTCATGTTATGAGCCAAAAGGAATATAACTCAATGTCTTTATCCCATGTTCTGAATTTGCTATTTAATAACTTAGGTCCCTTTTCTCTATCAATCTTTATCTCTGAATTGAGTTTTAGAATAAGGTGACTTTATTTGTTAGAATCTAAAAAAACAATATATCTTGATAAAACCTTATCAGTGACGATTATACCACAGAGATACTGGTTAAATATTTGTAATATGTAACCAGAGCTTAACATTTTCCAAATGGTCAACTCCTTCTTTATTAAAAGGCTTTATCAGTTTGCTTTCAATTTGGGTTTTCTCTCTATCTGGAAGGAGAAATGGAATTCTGCACCTACAATCTACAGATTTAGTGCAGTATGTGTAGCAGAGTATTGCCTTATCTGGAATCAATGGGAGGAGAGGCCCTTGGTCTTGTGAAGGCTCAATGCCCCAGTGTATGGGAATATCATGGCAGTGAGGTGGGAATGGATGGGTGGTTAGGTGGGGGAACATCCTCATAGGAGCAGGGGGAGGGGGCATGGGATAGGGGATTTGATGAGGGGAAACTGGTAAAGGGTATAACATTTGAAATGTAAATAAATAAAATAACCAATAAAATTTTTTTAAAAGATAGTTTATACTCCAATATTCCTGTATATTTCTATGTATGTCAACAGGCCTGAGCAACTGAGACTTGTTTAACATACATACACAATAAGGCAGACTATGTTTCTGGAGTAAACTTTTAGGGAGAATCTCCTATTTATTGTTTCAAGCCTAAGCATATAATTTGATACACACACACACACACACACGCACACACACACCACACACACACACACACACACACACACATATATATATATATATACACACATACATATATGTATCCCCACATGTGAAATGAGATAAAGCTTACAAATTTAAGCCTGTTAATCAAAACATCAAATCTTTTGGATTGCTTTTCCCCAACAACTAATACTACCATTCTGTAAATCCTTGTAAAAAAAAAACATTCCTGACAATAATCTAGAGCCTTTGAGTATTCTTTCTCTTGAGTGCCCTGTTGTTACTCTTACAGTTTGTTGAATTTGTACTGTCACCTTTTGTTTAAAAAATGTTTGAAAACTGAGTGCCTTTACCTCAATTCTTTGAACAAAGAGTCAATGAATTTGAAAACATCTGGTCTAGGCAGTAACCTCTGTAACAGATTTGTTGAAAACACCTTCAAATTTATCCCTGTGTTTCTTAATATCTATGCTTACATATTCTGTGCTGGGAAAAATATTAATGAGGAAATAGAAGCAACAAACCTACAGCTATATGTTTACTTTTGTGCAAAGTGTATTTTAAATTAAATGAATAGTAAAATAGATAGATGAAGATGAGGGATTAAATATCTTTATAATAGAGCTTTCTTATTATGAACTCTCACATTTGACTTTAAATAGACTCCCAGTATTTGACCAACAGGATCACAGAGTGGAACCAGTTGATAAGAAAAGGTGGAACTTACAAGGGGCCTGCAAGAATCCATACTATGGATACCTAACAATATTTTGCTCATAGGTATACACAAAATGACAGTTATTCTTTTCAGACTTCTGTGCCTATATTATATTTAGACACATTATTAAATGATACACAGGGTTGTTTGTAGCCCTTTGCTCAGAATTTCCAAGTAAACTAGAACTTCTTGACTGTGACTGCAGATATCATATAGACATATGATCTTCATATCTGGTTTCCTTCCTGCTTCTAATGTGGTCTATTAGGCAAATAATGAGCATGCCCTGATGTTCTATGACTCTCCTGTAAAGCATGAGCCTACAGAGAAACTTTAAGATTATGGACACTTTGGAGGCATAAATTTTGCCACTGCAAAGCTGTAGTGGATCTTGCATATCACCATCTCCTGTTGGAACTGACAAACTGACAGAGGTGAGAATCCTTTCTGCTGAACAGAGTCAGGAGGGATACACACATGTGGTGAGGACATTGCTGTAGCAGGGGAGAGAATCATATTAGCATGTCATTGTCTTTAATGACATATCTCCAAATGCTCCCTATGTAGGAACCTTCAGTCACATAACCTGTGAATACTACGAACATCAATTCACAAAATGCAGGAGTGACCAGGCACAGTTTCAACATTTTTCTTGGGAAAAACTTCAATAGTATTAATAACTATGCTAATTCTTACACTATCAACCTTGTGAAGCATCTTATTTTTAACTTCACAATAAACTTATCAAACAAAGGTAATAGCTTCTATCTGAGAAATAACAGCAGGAACTTAGAGACTAACTCATTTCTTATGATAGCCATATTAGATTGAATTGAGAGAGCAGAAACAAAAGTCAGCCTGTGTCCTGAGACTAAACTCTAAATGGGAACTCAACTGTTGATACATAAATTGTATTTAGTATTGTGTTTGTTTCCAGCTTATGAAATAAGGAGTTATATTACCTTTATACAGAGTTAGAATTACTAATACAATTTTTCTGATTTTTGTGAGGTTTAACTATGCCTTCTGAAAGTAGCCTGAAGATTTCTGAATATGAAATTCACTTTGATGGATAAACTTAGGCTAAACCGATATCTTCATTAGATCCAACTTAGAGTTCATAGACTCCTATAAATAGTTCAAAATTAAATGTTTTCTTCATTCTTCATATGTATTTTAACTGACTTGAAATTATATAGTATTTGAACTTCAAGGGTTTGTCTAATTTTCACACTGAAGTCAACTTCTTAAATTTTGCAAAAAGATAATGGAGCAGGTAGGCAAATTGTTATGTCAGATAGTAAATAATATAGAACCAAAGATAAGCTTGAGCAGCAGGTATGTGGCACAGAAAGATCTACCAAAGCAAACAACTTGCCAAATATCTGACTTTTAATAATGTATTGTTTACTAATTATTTTCTTTAGGTTCATATGTTTCTCATATAACTGTGATGTCCATGTGATTGGCATCACATGACAGACTAATTGAGATTTTTAATTAATATTTTAAATAAATATTTCAAATCATTTTCCCACTTATTAATCATCCTAGCATTACTTTTATATTTTCAAAATGAATAAAATTATTTATTCATTATTTACTCTCATGAATTTTTGAACGTGATGTTTGTTAGTACTTACAAAACAACTTATGCACTGATATACAGGAAATGCTACTTATTATTTATACAATGTATCTCTGATCCAGTAAATTTTCTAGAAGTAAGCTCTCCTAGTCATAAAAAAAAATACAAATTCCCATTATCTGTGGAGGGTTAGTGGCAGCTCGAGGCCAGCTTACAGATGTCAATTATGCAAATTTCTTTTAAACATCTCATAATGATGCATATTAAGATCCTCCATATTCTTGTTTCCTCACAGAAAAATGATTGTTATAATTTACCAGGACAGAACGATGTCCATAATTTACCTTTATATCCTTCTTTCTTGGAAATGTTATAGTAGTAGATGGCAGGGTACAACAAAACCACTGAAAACAGTATGTCTCCTCCTTTCCTCAGCTGTACACTCATGCTCTGCCATGTGACAGAAATATGCTATAGCACCTAATATGCTGACACATGGCACAGGCAACATACCTCCTTAGTGTAAGTATTTGTCATTTCAGAGTTATAAGTTCAAAATATGCTTTTCTCTTTGTCTCTCTTATACTCAGTATGGGACTTTCATTTACCCACTGAACCTACACATACTTAGGTACTATGACTGTATTAGGTTTTTTATAAACCAGACTTGTTTATAGGAGTGATTTTTTTGAAGAAGGCATCATATGCTTAGCAATACAAAAGAATAAGTGAGAATAAGCTCATAACCTAGTGTGATAGTTGAAGTGTTAGGGCTTGAACATTTACAAGAGACCCCAAAGAGTGTTCACTGGGGAAATCTGTTATATAACACTATGCCTCTGTTGAAGAGTGTTCTCATGAATATAAATAACTGCAACATAACAAAATTAAAGACTCTTTTATGATTTTGTAGGTGCAGAATTCTATTTTTCCTTACAGATAGAGAGAAAACCCAAATTGAAAGAAAACTGATAAAGTTTTTTAATAAAGAAAGAGTTGACCATTTGGAAAACGTTAAGCCCTGGTCACATATTACACATGTTTTACCAGTATCTCTGTGGTGTAATCTTCACTGATAAGGTTATATCAAGATATATTGACCACATGTATAGTCTCTATAATATATAGACATAGAAAACCTACTTTATCCAACAGTTTAAAGTCATCTTCATGATCTGAAGATAAAGAATCCTATACTCAGTTTAACATGTGTTGATAAGACACATACACACACACACACACACACACACACACACACACACACACACACACAAAGGAGGACATTTAGATTACTAGAATTAAGTAGAGCTTTTAAAAGCTTCCAAATGTATTTATCAGAGGATTGTCAGTGGAGGTGGAGGGTACAGGATTATCTTTCTATCTCAACTGAAATGATGCCATGCTAAGTACTCTGTTACTTAGTAACATTAAAATTGCAATTAAGTCCCCTTATAATTAAAGATCTTCAAATAAATAGTTTTGTGAACAAATTACATACTTTACCAGGATTTTATTCCTTTTATCTTGGTAATTATTTCATTCATTTTCTAAATACAGGAGCATGGTCTCCTCTAAATGCTTTTTTGGATTCTAATGAATAAAGTCACCTTATTCTAAAGCTCAATTCAGAGATAAAGATTGATAGAGAAAAAGGACTCAAGGCTAAATTAAATAGCAAATTCAGAACATGGGATAAAGACAGTGAGTTATATTCCTTTTGGCTACAAATAGTTAAAGTGAGAAAATGAAGCAACTGAAAAGTAATATCTGAGCACGTTTCTGTAGTTATGTTGTTCAAACATTGTAGTGAATGATAGATTGCTCTTGGACACATTGTGAAGTGAATATATTCAGCAAAGTCACATTTCCTATATGTGTTTACAAACACATTTTCAGTAAAAGCTTGATATAGCTGTTAAAGTAATGACTCAAGATTTTATTACAAATTTTAACATTTTAGAAGTTAGGGGGAAAAAATTCTTCCTTCTGTTTAGGCATTTCTGACATGACTTGATAGTGATAGTTATCAGAAATCACTGGTCTACACAAAGAATCAAAGTAACTATCATGTCATAAAGAGTTTTCCTTCCTGTGTTAAAAGCATGCTCATCTTTTGTTCTCATATTGATACAAACGAGAAGCAAACAAGGGCCCCTCAGGAAAGCTACAAGTTTCTTCGAAGAAGAATTTGCTTCCTTGTCTTCTGGGACACACAGTGTAAAATTGAAGAGATACCTGAGATAGCTCAAAATAGTTAATTCAATGTACTGTTGTAAGTGGATATAAGCAAATCACACACACACACACACACACACACGGACACACACACACACACACGGACACGGACACACACACACGGACACACACACACACACACACACACGGACACACACACACACACACGGACACGGACACACACGGACACACGGGCACATGACACTTCATATCTTCTTTGATATGATCACTGCTATTTCTTTTCCTCTACTCATAAAAGTATAAGGTCTGTGAAAAAATTTATTTGTATTTACAGAACCCATAGAAAACATGATAAAAATTGTAGAGTGAATTCAACTTGAAATAATAAAGTTAGTTATTCAGAATACATATTAAGTGCCTGCAGTGTTTCAGATGCCTTTTGGAGACATATTTAATTAGAAAAGACTGTAAATATGCAAACAAGAGTAAATTAAAACACTAAATACAGATTATAATTAATGCAATGGAGGAAATAAACAGATTTTATTTAAAAATATGATGTATGTTTACACATATGGGTTTTAATCAGGGCAGTTGGGATGCTATTTTAGTGGGAACCTGATGTCCTGGAGCATATTTTTAGTGCTTGCAACCAAGGAGCAATAGAATTAACAGTGGGGAATGAAGCAAATACTTAAAAATATCCAGGAAATAGTTATGTTTTTTGGTTTGTGTGTGTTTTTCATTGGAATGTTTTTTAATGATAGTATAATTAGAAAGGTTAAAATTTGTAGACCAAATAAAAAAGATAAACCATAGCTTGTAATATTTTCTGCATCATACTGAGCTTAAAATTATAAGGCATTTCAATTTACTTGAAGAGAATTTAGTGTGAAATGCTTTAGAATTCAAAAGTTATTTATCTTTTATTGACTTTGAAATATATTCTGGCACTTGATGAATGGATGGAATATATATATATATATATATATATATATATATATATATATATATGGCTCCTATAGGGGACGGAGATATTGGGGTCGGAGATATTGTGTATGCAATTAGAAAGATAAGAGAAAGGGCAGAGAAAAGAAATTATGATAGCCTTACCTTTGTACCATCAGGTACTTCAGTTGGATTGAATTTAGGATGCAAAGAAAAGAGAGAATAGAGATAAATTTCCATTCATTGGCTTTTGGTACTTAAATAATACGATTTATCAAAAAGGGGGGTTTTAAGAAATCATTCCATTAGAGACAGAGTAGAAATCAAGTTTTCTCTTGAGGGTTTGAAGTTCAGAGGCCTATGTTGTTTGAATATAGATGATAATAGGCTATTAGATTTGTCAGTTGGACCTATGCCAATCTTGATCATTACCTTAAAAATTTAATAGATGATGTCTTACTTATCTTATTCTGTAAGTCCCCAAAGTAGGAGTTTTATAATTGTTAACTGTTTTCTATAGCCTAATATCTTACCAACTAGATATTGTTATCATTTCAGTGTATAAACAATGCCTTTCTGTTTAGTCTTTACATCAGAATAGAGTACTAGAAATATTTGATATTTGAAATAATATATTTAGTTTAAAATAAATTTAGTAAGTACTCTGGTTATAAAATAATATACCTGATAGTATATATTTATCAGAAGAAACATGTGTCAAACATAACAGTAACTTTTCAGGAAGAAATAAGCAATTTAGAGTAAGAAATCCCATAATTGACTTGGAAGAGGGTAAGAAAAAGGGATAGGGAAAAGCTATGGCCATGTGCAGTTCTAAAGATAGGACAAGGAATTCATATTGGAGGTAGAGGAAATTTTATACATAAGTTGATTCCATTCAATAACTTACTTATCAAAAAGATAAAAATTATGGTTTTACATTATTACCCATAGGGCTTGTATTTCACTTAAAAGCACTTGTAAATGAATAGAAAAAAATGAGGAGTACCCTCTTAGAGCAAAGAGGAGGGGGCAATGAGATAGAAGTTTGCAGAGGGAGAATGGGAAAGGGGACAATATTCAATATGCGAATATAAAAAATAATAATAAAAGAAGAGAAAGGAGGAGGAGGAGAAGGAGGAGAAGAAAAAGAAGAGGAGGAGGAAGAGGAGGAGGAGGAGAGAAGAGAAGCAGCAGCAGCAGCATGAGCATAAGTATGGTCACATCTTAAGTCAAAAGCAGTTGTGATAAATAAAAGTATATTATATTTACATGAGAGCTCCAATAATGTAACTGAGTTTCCATGTGCAGTATAGGAATAACAATTTTTGAAAAAACAATCTTTGAAAAACAATTCTCATAGAGTTCCAGTTATGTCTAAGACAACTATGCTTTTTCCAAATTTTGTCAGTTGCTAAGGAAATTGGAAGGGGTGCTAAAACTATATAGAGAAGGCAACATTGCATAATAAATCAAATTGCAGATTATAGAAGTTAATTATAATTTCATATATAAAGAAAATATGTGAACACCTTAGGGAAGGTTGGAAGCTTCAGTAGGCAGTTTCTGTAATGATTGAGCCATGAAATTTTTTCTGGACACTCATTTTCCATGTTCAAATGGAATTCTTGTGGAATGCATTAAGACTAGTGGATGAAATTTTAGGAAAAGCAAATATCTGCTGGAATCAGATAATTTGAAATCACTAAGGTAACAAATAAGAGCCTTGCTACAAAACAGGTCTTGATGTGACCTTTAAGAACTGGTTTATGGATCCAACATCTAGATAGTACAGAATATGGGACAACTAATTGGTAGAGTTTCTTATATAATAATATGAATGACAATTCTAGAATTGGAGGAAGATTGTAACTTAACCCGAGAAAATTATGAATATATAAAATAAACTTTCAAGATTTAAAGACTTAGATCAACTGGTTAAAAATATGAATATACCCCCTTCTGCCCCTCACTTGGTTTTTTTGACTGGGGCAGACACCTAGCTGGTCTGCTCCCTTGAGGACACCATAACCTGAGTCATCATAGAGAAACCACTGCACTCAGAGAAGCAGAGGAACCACTGCACTCAGAGCAGTAGGATTTCAGGATCCCAGAGGCAGCCTGAGTCCCAGGAGTTCTTCCACCCAGGAGCACAGAATTATAGGATCACAGAGACAGCTGGATTCTGAGGAGTTCTGACACAAGCAAGGTAACTGAAAAAAACAAAACAAAACAAAAAAACAAAACAAAACAAAAGGCTTTCCAGTCAGAGACAGGGAGTGAATGTAGCACTAGAGATAACCAGATGGCAAAAAGCAAGCACAAGAACACAAGCAACAGAAACCAAAGATACCTGGCCTCATCAGAACCCACCATAACAAGTCCTGGACACCCCATCACACAGTAAAAGCAGGATTTAGATTTAAAATCACTTCTTATGAAGATGATAGAGTGCTTTAGAAAGGACATAAATAACACTCTTAAAGAAATACAGGAGAACACAGGTAAGCAGATAGAAGCCATTAAAAAGGAAACACAAAAATCACTTAAAGAATTGGAAGAAAACACAATCAAACAGGTGAAGGAATTAAACAAAACCATCCAGGAACTAAAAGTGGAAGTAGAAACAAAGAAATCTCAAAGGGAGACTACCCTGGGGATAAAAAGCCTAGGAAAGAGATAAGAAGTCACAGTTGCAAGCATCACCAACAGAATACAAGAGAGAAGAGAGAATCTCATGTGCAGAAGATACCATGGAAAACATTGACACAACAGTCAAAGAAAATGTAAAATGCAAAAAGTTCCTAACCCAAAACATCTGGGAAATCCAGGACACAAAGAGAAGACCAAACCTAAGGACAATAGGTATAGAAGAGAGTGAAGATTCCCAACTTAAAGTGCCAGTAAATATCTTCAACAAACTTATAGAGGAAAACTTTCAAACTTAAAGAAAGAAATGCCCATGAACATACAAGAAGCCTACAGAACTCCAAATAAACTATACCAGAAAAGAAATTTTTCCTGTCACTTAATAATCAAAACATCAAATGTACAAACAAAGAAAAAATACTAAAAGCAGCAAGGGAAAAAGGTCAAGTAACATATAAAGGCAGACTATAAAAACCAGTAGATCCTGGACTGATATCATACAGATCCTAAGAGAACACAAAATGCCAGCCCAGACTAGTAGACACTGCCCCAGAGTAAAAGGATAGAAAACAATTTTCTAAGCAAATGGTTCTAAGAAACAAGCTGGAGTAGCCATTCTAATATGGAATAAAATCGACTTTTAACCCAAAGTTATAGAAAAAGAAAAGGAAGGACACTTCATATGCATCAAAGGAAAAATCTACCAAGATAAACTCTCAATTCTGAACATCTGTGCTCCAAATGCAGGGGCACCAACATTCATAAAAGAAACTTTACAAAAGCTCAAAGCACACATTGCACCTCACACAATAATAGTGGATGATTTCAACACCCCACTCTCAGCAATGGATAGATCATGGAAACCGAAACTAAACAGAGACACAGTGAAATTAACAGAAGTTATGAACCAAATGAATTTAACAAAAATGGAGAAAGGGGATAACTTCTGAAATGTAAATAAAGTATCCAATAAAATATGAATATATATATATATATATTCAAATGATATATGTACATATTTTATGTCTTTTTACAAAAAAATGTATGAGTTATTCAATTTAGTTCTAGAATTTATATGTGACAATAAATGCTTCATTTTATCATAGTACGTTATATTATAGCATATATAATATATGTAATATGTATGTATATTATATAAATATATAATAAACTATGAACATTTATCTTTACGTATTTTAACATTTGGAACAGTATAAATTTCTTCACCATTTTGTCATGCCACATAAAAATTCCCTAGACATTTTCTCATTAGCTACATACAGTGTAGTGTCATCACAGAGCCTACAGAATAGTTGCTAAAAAATAAAGTTAATGTATTCTTGTAAGAATAATATGCTGTAACAATGTCACTGCATTTTATGCTTCTTCCCCCCAATTTATACTTTTATACCTTTGTATATTTACATATTTCACTATATTTACCTGCAACATATTTTCACATTTTCTTTTTGTATTTAAATCTAAAACTTACATATCAAGACGTATTCTATGCTGCATACTAAATGAAGTTTCCTTTTAGTCTATACAAATAATGAACATGTAAAATGTATTTATTCAATATTTATTACCCACTATGTGTCAGACTTGTAAGCATTCTTCTAGATTCTACTAATATTTACTATATTTGTATTTCCATGTATTTACCTACGAATTAATTTATAGTACATGATTTCTATTATTTACATGTAGACAATATTCAAAAGCTCTGTGCCTATACATCCTTTGTTACTTATTTTGCCAAACTCTAAATTCCTTGAATTCACAGATTAATTTTTATATAAGAAAATTAGCAGAATTTTTTAAACTGTACATTGTCACTTTATAGATATATAATAGAAACTATTTTATCAGAAATATTTGTTCCATGAATAAGAGACGATTTTACATGATATACAAAAAACTTTTTTAAATTATAAAATCTTACTAAGAGAGTGAAAATAGATAATTATGTATGTAATACAGAGATAGATACAGAGATAGGAGGCTGTATGAATGTGGATTGTATGCTGAACTTTGAAATTGTGGGAGAGGGACAGGAATACCAAAATACAATCAGGGAGGGTTAAGTGTCAATTAAGGTTTGAATACATATGCAACATGATAATCATTTTCAGTTAGGAAATAAAATAGTATATTTTAAAAAGCTAGACTCGACAGGCAGTGGTAGCACCCGCCTTTAATTCCAGAACTCCGGAGGCAGAGGCAGGCTGATTTCTGAGTTCAAGGCCAGCCTGGTCTACAGAGTGAATTCCAGGACAGCCAGGGCTATACAGAGAAACCCTGTCTTCAAAAACCATTAAAAAAAAAAAAAAAAAAACCTAGAACCAGGAACACTATAATGAAGACTGAGTACAGCAAAAACTCATTTAGAAAGAAAGACAATCTCTTCCATGTGGAGAGATTTAAATACAGTGATAAATAATTTAAATTTTGATTTTTAGAAATCTAGTTGGAATTAAAATTAAATTTTATCAAGAATCTTGTAGCTGTTTTTGAACGCATGATCCTCCTGTCTGCCATTCCTTCTGCAATCCCACAATACTGGGAAATACTTTAAAAAGACATACTTTAAAAACTCATGTTTTATCAAACAAGAAAACATAAAATAAATTGGTAATTATCTCTATATATACCATCTATCAAAGCCATATCAACATCAAATAACCAATTTAAACAGTTATAACCCTAGTAAAATAGCAATTGAAAGTCTCTATATCAGGAACTCCTAGGACCAGATAGTTTTAGTCTAGAATTCTACAGATTTTCAAGTAGAAATAATCTTAACGCTCTTCAATATTTTTTCCAAAAGAAGAAAAAGAAAGAATAACACCAAATGCATTTTATGAGACCACAGTTACTCTGATACCTAGACTATATAAAGACCCAACAAAATAAATAATTATATACTAATTTTCTCTATGGCCATGCAAGAAAAAAATTCAATAGAATATTTTCAATCCAAATCCAAGAAGACATAAAAAATATCCTCTATATTGATCAAGTAGGTTTCATACCAGAGATACAGAAGTGGCTTCACATGCATAAATGTTTAAATGTCATCTATCTTATAAACATGCTGAAAGACTAAAACCATGTGTTCATCAATTTAATGCAGAAAAGGCCTATGACAAAATCTGAAACTCTTTCATAATAAAAGTGCCAAAGAGATCAGGCATATAAAGACTATATCTAAACAGACTAAATACAATCTATAAGAAGACATACTCATATCAACTTAATGAAGTGAAACTCTAATATTTCCACTAAAATCTGGGACAAAATAAGCACTTTTATGCTCTCCATGTCTATTTCAATTATTATTGGTAATTTATATTATTGGCAAGTTATTATAATAATGAAGCCATAGCTAGAGCAATAAGAACACTGAAGGAGATCAAGGGTATACAAGTAGGAAGAAAAGAAGTCAAAGTATTATTATTTATAAATGATATATTATGTATAAAGAAAGTTAAAATCCCACCAACAAACTCTTATAGCTGATAAAAACTTTAGGCAAAGAAACTAGATACAAAATTAACACAAAAATCTGTAGCCTTTCTATATACTATTGACAAATGTTATAAGAAAGAATGTAGAGTAACAGTACCTTTCACAAACACCTGCAAAATAGAATATATCTTCTAGGAACTCTCACCTAGCAAGCAAAATACTTGTATGTTTAAAAACTTCAAGACATTGAAGAAAGCACTTGAAGAAGAGAGCAGAAGATGGAAAATCTGCCATGTTTATGGATTAGTAGTATTGATATAGCAAAAATGACCATGCTATTAAAAGCAAACTAGAGACTGAGTGCAATCTCCACCAGAATTCCAATGCAATTCTTCACAGAGCTTGAAAGAACAATTTCTTGCTTCAAATGAATACACACACACACACACACACACACACAACACAGGATAGCTTAAACAATTCTAATAATAAGAGAACTATAGGATGTATCATTATCACTGATTTAAGTTATACTGTATCCTGTATCTAAGGTCCTCCGTTTGAGGCCTGAGAGTCTCTCATCTCCCAGGTCTCTCATGCATTCTAGAGTTTCCTCTACTACTGGCCTCCTGAGGATGCCTGTTTTCTTTTTTTGCTGGCCCTTGAGGCTTCAGTCTTGTTGTCGTCCCCCCCAATACCTGATTATGTTCCCCCCTAACCCTCCCTGTTCCCTCTCCTACTCAGGTCCCTCCCTGCCTCTGCCCACCATGACTGCTTTCTTTTCCCTCCCTCCCTCTGCCACCATGACTACTTTCTTGTCCTTACCAAGTGGGATTGAGGCATCCTCCCTTAGGTCTTTTGGCTTGTTAATCTTGAGTCCTGAGGGTTGTGTCCTGGATATTCTGTACTTTTTGTTGGCTAATATCCGCTTATTAATGAGTACATGCCCTGTATGTCTTTTTGGGTCTGAGTTACCTCACTCTGAATATTTTCTACTTCCATCCATTTGCCTGCCAAACTCATGTTGTCCTCATTCTTAACAGCTGAGTAGTATTCCATTGTATAAATAAACCACATTTTTTATAACCATTCTTCCATTGTTGGTTGTTTCCAGCTTCTGACTATCACAAATAAGGCCCATATGAACATAGTGGAACATGTGCCTCGGAGAGACCTTGGATGGAGTGCTCTACAGTGGGGAAGGGGAACGTGTAAAAGGACAGGACATCCAGTAGAGGGATGGGGTTGCCATCTCACAGTCAAACGCTCTGACCCAGAGTTGTTCCTGTCTGGAGGAACTGCAAAGAGAAAACTGGAGAAGAGCATGAGAGAAAGGAGGTCTAGTGACAGGCCTCAACTGGGATTCTAGTTCAAGGGGAGGCCTGGGTCCTGACAGTGTTACTGATGTGATGTGCTTGCAGACAGGAGCCTAGCATGGGTGCACTCTTAGAGGCCTATCAAGCAAAAGAGCCAGATGGCCCAAAGTGTCAGTCAGACGCAGATATGAGTACCAAACCAAACCACAGAAACCTGGGTCTCCTGTAGTTGAACTGGGGAAAAGCTGGAAGATGCTGACGAGGAGGGTGGTCCCCTGGGAAGACCAACAGTCTCAACTAACCTAGACCCCTAGATTTCTCAGACACTGAGCCATCCACCAGGCAGCATACACCAGCTGATATGAGGCCCCAAGAACATATGCAGCAGAGGACTGCCTGCTCTGGCTTCAGTGAGAGAAAATGCACCCAATTCTCGAGAGACTTGAGGCCCCAGGGAATGAGGAGGTCTGGTGGGGTGGGCGTGGTGGCTGGGGGCATCCTCTTGGAGATGGGAGAAAGGAGGTATGGGATGGGGAGTAGTCGGGGGACAGGCTGGGAGGGATATGAAATCTCTATTGTAAAAAAGAATAAAAGAATAAAAATAGAAATAAATTAAAAAATTATACTGTAGAGCTACAGTAATAAAAACAGCAAGATATCTGCACAAACCAGACATATTTGTCATTGGATCTTATTTAAAGACCCCAAAATAAATTCACACACCATGGACACCTGATTTTTATAAAAAGCGAGACATACACCCTGGAAAAAGACAGCATTTTCAACAAGTGGTGTTGGTCAAATTAAGTGCCTTATGCAGAAAAATAAAAATAGGTCTACATTTATCAGCTGTACAAAACTCAACACCAACATAAATTAAATTTTTATTGTTACCAGATACATTGAACTTGATTGGATAGAAAGTGGGCAATGTCCTTGAACTCGTTGGTATGGTAAATACTTTCTGGACATAACATGGTTAGCACAGGCACAAAAACAATTAATAAATGAGACTTCATGAAACTGAAAAGCTTCTGTGAGGCAAGGATGCCAGACAAAACAGCAGTCTAGAGAATGGGAAACTATTTTGCCAACTATACAGCCAATAATAGGCTAGTACCCAAAATGTGTAAGTAACTCAAATAACTGGGCATCAAGAAAAAAGCAAAAATTAAAAATGCAATACAGATTTAAGCAGAGAATTCTTAGAAGAGGTAGCTCAAATGACTGGGAAGCATGTAAAAAAATATCTAAGATATTAATTTATCAGGGAAATACATATCAAAACTTCTTTGAGATTTTATCAACCAAAATGTTTATGATCAATAGAAAAAAGTGATAGCTCATGCTATGAAGTTCTAGAGTAAGAAGAATACTGATCCATTGCTGTGGAAGTGTAAACTTGCATAGCCACTATGGAAATCAGTGTGGTGTTTCCTTAGGAAGCTGGGACTCAATCTAACTCAGTGTCCCCATACACCCAAAAGATGTCTACCATAGAAATACTGATTGAACTATGTTTATCACTTCTCTGTTTAGAATAGCCAGAATATAGAAACCTAAAATCAGAAGCCATAATATTTATGCAAAGGACTTTTAAGCTAGTAAAACAAACAAACAAACAAACAAGTAAACAAAAATATCCTGACTTAACATTATGATACGGAAACATTAATAAACGAGGTCCAAGTTGTAATTTCTACAATGAAATATCACTCAGACATTAAAAAATGAAATTTCTAGATAAATAGTTGGAACTAGAAAAAAAATGTGAGATAAACTTAATCTAGAAAGACAAATACAGTATATATTTCTTTACACACCCGTGTTAGGTATGAAGTCATTGAGAAATAACCTATAATCCACATAATCACAGAAGTTTGCTAAGAGAGGAAGAAAGTAGTATGGAATGATCTTAGGAAGGGGAAATAGAACAGACAGTTACTGATGGACAAAGGGGAGACTAGAATAAAATGATCAAATAAGAAGGGTGAGAGAAGAGGTACTTGAGGAAGAGAATAAAGAAAAGGACAGCTAACTAAGGGCCATTTGGAGGCTCATATGGAAACCTAATACAGAGGAAATTTTCTATAATGTATATTATATGAAGGCACTCTAAATAAAATCCCCAATAATGGAGAAGACAGAGAACCCCACTTAATACCTATGTAATAGAGTAGTTGGCCAAATGGACCCCATGAAAACCCCAAAACCACCCTGGCTATTGTTGGCTATATACAAACTGATTGTAAGGGTATATTACTAAAGCTAACATATACACATCTTATTGAACCTGAAAAAGTTCATTTCTGTGCCTACCTAGATCCTTCACCCTATGGACTTCTCAGCTCTAAATGTTATGTTTCCTGTCTTCATCAAATCCAACCCTTCCATCCCCTGCCGGGCTCAGAGAAGCCCTGCAAAAAAGAGGTAGAAAGGATATAAGAGCCAGAAGTGATGGAGGATACCAAGTCATCATGCCTTCTAGACATAACAAGCTGGTATCCATATAAACTTACAGGAACTGTGGCAGCATGCACAGGGCTTGTATTGGTGTGCACCAGAGAGGACCTTGATCTTGAAGGAGAAGGAAACACACATTCATCCCTAACAGAGAAGCTATCTAATTGCTAACCACTTGCAAATGAAAATTTATTTTTCACCAAGGGAGTCTTACTTGGGAGACAAACTACTGTTAAGGGTGTGCTTCATGTGGAGCATGACAGGGCCGCAGAAAAGTGAACTCAAATGTAGCTCTGAAGGGTTTTTGTTTCATAATGTTAAGTCAGCATGTGTGTCTGTTTTACTAGCTTACAAGGCCTTTGCATAAAGATTATGGCTTCTGGTTTCAGTTTTTTATTGGATTCCCGAATATGCAAGTGTGTGCATGTGCGTGCGTGTGTGTGTGTGTGTGTGTGTGTGTGTGTGTGTGTGTGTGTGTGTGTGTGTATGTGTGTATGTGTGTGTGTGTGTGTGTGTGTGTGTGAGAGAGTTTATATGAATTTCTTGTAAAATGTCTTAGGCTTTTTCTTGTTTGGTTATTTTGTCATATTCTGATCTGTTTGATTTTGTTCATCTTATTTATTTTATTATTCCTTAGATGTCTGTTTACAAAAGAGAGACAAAAAAGGGTGTAGATACAGATGAGTGAAGATATGGGGAGAAGTCAGAGGTATACAGGAAGCAGAAACTGTAGTCAGAATATTTTGTATAAAAAACATTCTTTCTTTCTTTCTTTCTTTCTTTCTTTCTTTCTTTCTTTCTTTCTTTCTTTCTCTTTTTCAAATGGAGAGAATTCCTCAACTGAGTTTGTGTTGTCAAGAACTGACCAAGTCCTGGAAAGAGTCTTTGTGAGTACAAAGAGATGGACATTCATGAAAGCATGCAAGCCACCAGAAGCCTCAGGATTTAGTCCCCAAGCAGATTTGAATACTGAGGCTTGAAAAAGTTTCTATAATGTCTTTTTCTTTTCAAGTCTAAAACCATCTCAGAGTTAGCTGGAGTTTTACCTGCCAGGATCATGATCTCAGTGTGCCGATCTGAAGTACTTATGAAAAGTTCATTTAAGCATTTGATAGAAGAGTTGAAGAACATAGATTTTGGTTATTCAAGATGCTTAAAGAGAAAAAAAGTTTTTTTAATTGATTTGGAATTTTCAATTTTGTCTTCCAAACTTGGAAAACCAACTGCTACTACAAACATTCCAAGGTGTATGATTAGGAAATGAGCATGTGATAATCTCTTGCACAAATTAGGGATGTGATGATTGAAAATCCCCCCATTGATTCGCATAGGTGCAGTGTTGATAGCTTTTTAAAGTATATGTAACAGTATTATAAAATATTAATACACAATAAACTCTCAGCTTCACAACATATCTGGAGCTACATGGATCCAAGAACAAATGAAAGAGATTTAAACTATTTTCAGACATCATTTTCATATACTTAAAGCTTAACATTTCTTAGCATAGTCAGAATTAAAATAGCAACTATGCTAATTCATGTTTAACTTCTACCAGAAGTTTGAATTCTTTTGCTTCATCCATGTTTACTCTGTGTTCTGTCAGCTCATTTGTTTCCTGCTGGGCTTTTGTCATTTATTTCTGCTCAATTATTTGGAAAACTGTTACAGCTAGGCTGAAAAGACAGTGCAGTGAGTTTCTCAGTGTGAATCAGTGCACTACAAAGCTGATGTGAAAACTATTAGTACATTTTCAAAATCAAGCATATTGAAGAAGGACACCACACTGGTTGTAGAATCCCAGTATGAGAGGAACAAGAGAATGAATGGAGATAAGCAGCATGGGGGTTGAGAAGTGGGGGAACCCTCTAAAGTACCAGAGGCCTGGGAGGTGAGAGACTACAAGGACTCAGTAGTGGTGACATTAGCCAAAATGCCCACCATTGAGGACAGGGAATTGTCCACCTCCAGTAGAAAGACAGGGCCTCAATCAGAGGGACAAGGTTACTAACCCAAAATCAAAATTTCTGACCCAAAATTGTTCCTGTCTAAAAGAACTACAAGGACAAAAATGGAGAAGAGACTGAAAGGAAAGGAGGTCCAATGACTGGGCCAACTGGGAATTCATCTCATTGAGTGGGAAACTAAGGCCTGACACTATTACTGATCCTGTGATATGTTTACAGACAGGAGAGAGAGGGCAACAACTGGAATGTAAATAAATAAAATAAAAAGAAATAAAGACTTTCAATGAAAGTTGCTTCTTTTCATCATAAAATTTCATGTGACATTTTGACACATACACACATCTGTCAATACTTGATGACTCTACTTAGTTCTGTCTGTATGTGCAGCGGTACGTGATATTCTACTGGAATGTGGATACTTTCTCAGGGCCTGCTTCTTGAACAGAATTGAACAGAACTGATTTTCTTTCTACCAGCTGCTGCCAATTGCCAATACCTACTAAGGTAAGGGGTAAGATGTCAGGAGAACCTCTTCCAGCCAAGCTAGGACTCTTGCTTCTCTAACCACAGTTCAGAGATGGCCAGTCTATGGGTATAAAAATAACTACTTATGAGGCATCTTGTTGTCATGCACATTTAGCAGACGTTTAGTAGACATTGTCTTACATACATTATAACAATGGCAGCAGCATTGTGGTCATATCAGTGATGCCACAAGAAGGTCTATACTAAAATGAACACATAAAAAAGAAAGTTGACCTTGCATATTCTAAGAACAGAGTAAATATTAAAAATAGTTAAAGTGGTGTTTCTCATTTTAAAACAACCATTAGGTTGTTAGTAATAGCTATTTACTGTTAATCAAAATAACAACAACCATGGTATTTAAAACCTAATTTGTACAAGGTACTCTAATAAATGCTAAACCTAAACGTTACTGTTTATATAACCACCACATTAATTTTATATTTTGATTTTCCCCCATTGTACAAATGAGTAAGTACAAGTCTGAAGGAAATATAAATTTTAGCCACAGTCATTTTTCTAGTAAATGGATGAACCAAAACTTAGAATGTGACTCTATTCTCTACCATGTTGCTATATTGTACACATGGTTATTATAACAGGGCTATAAGCCTGAGTAGAGATTGGACCAAATAACTACATAGACCTATCCTAAGAGGTACTTCAGAAGTTTTCTTGGTTAAAAGGAAAGAAAAAAAAAAAGAAATACCAAAACCAATTAGCTAATCTTCCAGATTGTTACTTATTTAATGAAATGTATTAGTAATTTGAAATGGACTACAATGAATTACTCAGAGAAAATGGGTTCAACTAATTGGTCCAGAAAATTGGTCCATCTCAAGGATGTAATTAAATTGCGTAGTGTACTATTACTGCAAGCATAAACACTATCACCAATCTTTAGTACTGCTTGCATTTCCAGCATAATAAAAAAAAAGTGGTGGGAAAGAAAAAAATCCTTGAACACAGTGCGGTTTGAAAAATCAGTCTTGTGGTTAGATACTGAAGGAAGAGAACGGATGGTGCTTAGAAGTCTCATCACCCGCTTTCATTCCAGACAGAGTAACCTTAATTAGATATGGAATATCTCCTGCATTTGTTTTACTTTTAAGTATTTAGATTCAGTAATATAAAAATAACTAAACTTGTTTATAGGAATGCTCATATTTCTAAATTCTGTTAAGTCATTGTGTACAAAACTGCTGGGTTAATAAAAAAATCATTAAAAGTTAATTATTATAGTTGAATAAAACAATTTAAGGTTTTTGAAAAGAGCACCACTTTCTTCTGAATTTTATTGTGAAACCATGTAAATAACACAGAGGAAACATTCTGAGTGAATTATAATGATTTTATGTTTGTACAGAGAATTATTTTCACACAGTGAGTATCAGCCATTGCTCTAATTCAGAATTGTTATTTCTAAAAAATATTATGTCAATGAGAAAGAACAAAAAAATAGTAGGAGTTTTAATTATTATTAATTGCCAAGCTATTTATATGACCATGTTTTATTACTCATGAGAAATCGCAAAGGAGGGACTGCTCATATGTACCAAGGATTCATGTATTATTTGTACCGTAGTCATAACCTAACAAAAGAAAACAATTAGAATTTGGCAAGTATATGATAAAGTTCTTGAAAGTGAAGTTAGGTTGTTCAGCTCTTTCTCCTTTGCGACAAAGTATCATTTGCAAATAGGAAGCACCAGAACCTACTCCATATTTTGATGTTTTCTGTGATCATATGAGATCATAAACAGTGAAAACCACAAAAATCTCATAAAGGGCTAACTGAATAGCCAGCCATCTGTTTAAAAACCTCCACATGTACATTTAGTGAAATAGTATAAAGAAATAGCAAGACTGTGTTTTATATACTTAATCACTTATCTGTTTGGCAAAGATGTAAAGAATGCCCTATTTTCCTCTGTCTCTCTCTGTGTCTCTCTTTGTCTCTGTCTCTGTCTCTGCCCCTGCCCCCCCCTCTCTCTCTGTGTGTGTGTGTGTGTGTGTGTGTGTGTGTGTAACTGCAATAGGCCTGTAGATGTCTGGTTAGTGCATAGTCTTTAAGTCAGATTATTTATTTTTGTCAACTGCTGTTTAAGGCTAAGAAAGAAAGCATCTACATTTTCATGTAAGAGATTTGAATGCATTTCTGTTTTTCACAGTAAAATTAGATCAAGCTTAGATTTTTATTATTGATTTTATATATAATTTATGGTTTATTTATGAGGTGAATATGAAGCTCCTTCAGTTTAAAGATATAGCTTTTAACATGAAAATTCACTAGCAATAATTAACTTAAAAAACCATAAAATTCTATGTACAATATTATGTCTCTTTTTAAAATGTCTATGTGGACAAGAATTATGAAGGTTGATGCATATTTAAATACTATAATATAAAGCATATATAAGAAAAATGTTGAAAAATATATATTAAACTACCAGTCCTGTTAATAGTGAGAACAGTGAAGGTATGGAAAAGTTACAAATAGAGAAAATTGAAATACAACTGCATACCGTAAAATCATTTTAAAATTAAAATATCACAGTCAGTAACAGAGGTGAAAAGTGTCTGTGTTTCTAGTCTAAGTTTGATATATACCCACAGTTCCCTAGCTTGGGTGTCCTGAAGCAAAGAAACAATGTTAGGTTTTGTTGTTGTTGTCTTATATTGTGTGTTTATTTATTTAAGATCACAACTATAAGACACTTATTGTCAAAAGATACTTCCACCTTCTTTACCATCACTTAGAGAAATGATAGTGGAAGGAAAGGTTAGGCAGAACTTGTATTAAAATAAATAATGGATACATCAGTGAAGTGCAAATCAATATTCTCAGTTGAAAGAGTCTGAGCTCTAGTCCAGGTTTGTGGACAGCAATCAACCCTGAACAGGTTGCTGGGCAGTGGCATCTAGAGCTAATCTTCCAAAGAACAGAGAAATTGACATCACATATAAGCTTCCAACAAGAGGGAAAACCTAGGAAACAGTTTCTGAAACAACTTGGTTCAGTTTATGTGTGTGTGTATGTGTGTGGGGGGGGGGTGGTGGGTGTAAGTGTGTGTGTAAAAAAACAATTTCAAGAAATAATTAATTAAAATTCCTTGTTGCTGTAAGGTTAAAAAAAATGGGGTACAAAAGAGTTAAAAGTATTAAGTTTGAGCCAGGCAGTGGTGGTGCACACCCTTAATCCCCGCACTTGGGAGGCAGAGGCAGGCAGATTTCTGAGTTCGAGGCCAGCCTGGTCTACAGAGTGAGTTGAGTTCCAGGACAGCCAGGACTACACAGAGAAACCCTGTCTCGAAAAAACAAAACAAAACAAAACAAAACAAAACAAAACAAAACAAAACAAAACAAAAAGTATTAAGTTTAAAATCAAATGGCCTAGGTGGAAGAGATGACACATTGTTTAAGTGCTCACATACACTTATAATTTTAAATAAATTTAAATCTTACAAATGTCTGGATTCCCTAGCACTGTTCTGTCTAGCATGCCTAAGCTCAAATACTACTGTCTTTTTTTTCTGTATAAGTTTCTTGATTGAGATTGTTTACTATATAAAACCTGTTCCTGATCAACTAATTTTATAATGGTTTGTGATTCATTGGTATTGCTTTTTAATGTTGACTGATTACTTGCCAAAAAATATAAAACTCTAGTTTACTTGTCTACTATCAGTAATTGTGTCACTGAAAGAAAAAATATTTTATTGACCATTAATGCTAAGTGTCAATTACATTGCCCAGAACATAGTAGGCACTAAGCAATATCTAATAAATGAATGAATTAAAGAAGTTACTTTACGTGTTGTATGTGATGAGGAGACAACTGGACATAGACATGATATTACACAGTGAAAAGACCTAAGTCTGACATTTTAAAATAGCTGTATTTTGGGGACTGGCAGGATGGCTGAGAAGTTAAGATCTCTTATAAAGGACCCAAGTTTGGTTCCTTGTACTCATATTGAGTGGTAACCAATTGCCCGTAATTCCAATTCCAAGGAATCTGACACCTCAGGTTTCCAAACCACTTACATCCATGTATATATGCCCAACTAGTGACTTCCCACACACACAGTCAAAATTGAAATAAATAAAAAATAGTCAGGTAAATCTGAAATTGTTCCACTTCTGTAAGTTCTTAATCCGAAGATAAGATCTTCTTGTGCATGAGCAATACACACTTTTCCATGAGTAAGCAATACACACTTTTCCATGAGTAAGCAATACACACTTTTCCATGAGTAAGCAATACACACTTTTCCATGAGTAAGCGATACACCTGCCAGTGTATCTTCTAGCATCTTTATCAGAATCAAGAATGATATAAGTTGAAATAAAAACAATTATATTCTTATACACGTACAGAAACATTTCTTTATGGTTTTTAAGCATAATCTATTTTTCTCACAGCATAAATAGACTGTCCACTGCAATTAAATAAAATATATAAAGCTATTTCTATTGGAATATAAAATCCAAGAATAAATCACTACACAGTATATCAATATTGTTTTCATGTTTGAAAGGCATGCATACATGCACACACACACACACACACACACACACACACACACACACACACACTCCAAGACCTGTGGACTTCTGAAAATGTGAAATTGCTGTAATTTCTATCTCACTGTGCTATACAACATTAGAAGTTTTTCCTTCAATTTAACTGAATCTCTGTGACTTTTGACCTTCATCTTTCAGTCTTTAACTCATCTCTTCCTTTCTAGTTTCTGGTAACCACTAGTCTCTTTTCTGCATGATTAGTATTTTTCGCTTATACTCATATGTCTCTATGATTTGTTTGTTTGATTGTATGTGTGTGTGAGAGTGTGCATCTGTGTCTGTGCCTGTGTATGTGCACATGCATACCTCAATTATTAAATATCGATCTCCAATTTTTACTGTAATGCCTTCTATTCTCATTCATATTGCCTAATAAGATAGAACTCCATTCTTAATGGTCAAACAAATTTTCATTACTATATTTTATTCCAACTATTGGTCATCAATTGTCACCTTCATTAATTTCCTATCTTGGTTAATGTGAGTATAACTTTAGTAAAAATGAGAATTTGTTCTATAGTCACTTGTGATTTTCAAGGGTATGCACACCTAATAACATCAATAAAATTATATTTTAAATTTTTTTTCTAGAAATGTGTCACTGGGACTGATGAGTGGCTCAGTGCATAAAGTGCTTCATATACTAGTGTTGGGATTTCAGTTCAGCTTGCCAGAAGTCAAGAAATGCTGGGTGTGATGTTGTATGTCTGTAATCTCAGTAGTCTGTGACAAGATTGAAAGCAGGATAGGAGAAACTCTCTGGATAGTTAGCTGAGCATACATCATTAAGAATAACAAACTGATTTTATGCCAAGCAAAGTAGCAATAAGAACTGACATCAGTGTGCCTCCCTACAAACATATACACAAACATTAAAATGAACACACACACACACACACACACACACACACACACACACTAAAATTTATGTCATCAAAGAATTATTTTGCTTAGTAAAAGATGTATCTATGCAGCCTACCCTATATTTATCTGCAGTGCCAGTCATTCCAGTGAAAATACATACACTTAGGTTGAAAAATGCCTTCAAAATACACCTAACTTGAGTAAATAGGCATTGCAGTATGGACTGTGAACCATAGAGATCAATAAAGTTAAAACACTATAATTTGGACAAAAAGAAATTAGTACAAGAATGCAAAGAAAATGACTAAAAGAAATCATAGGAAGACATTAATGTAAATTTTAAAAAGCAAACAAACAGTGTGTGAATATATAGAGAATTTGAAGGGTCATTCCAAACATGGAAACTACATAAAAAAAAAAAGCCTGGAGGTGAACAAATTGTATACAGAATACACTGACATTCTACTTCATTGAGAGAATTCTTTCAACAGTATACACTATGCAGGCAGAAAATGCAGCTTTGAATAATATACCTTATTTTAGAAAAATAATTTTGTCTTCTGTGAGGATTCTACATAGAAATTTGAAGAGACAAATGAAGAAGAAATCTGGAAATACTTGTTTTTCTTTTTTTTTCAGAAGGAATACATTTGAGTAGAGACAGGTGCAAATAGATCTGCAATCCACATGTCCCTGACACATGGAGAAGCAATTCCCGATCCATGAACCTACTTACATGTATATTTCCCACAGGTTCCTGATGTGTGTCAAAGTAATTAAAATTCTGTTCTTCTACTTTACTTATGTGAAGCTTCTCTCTGTTTAACTAAGAGCAAATGTGTCAGTTAATATTGATTGTTTCTGTGCCCAACCATACCAGAAAGCCTGATTGTTCACTGCTGACCCCAGAGGATCGGAAGTGAGTGAAGTACTGTAATAGGTTTTAAAAACCTAAACACTGTAAATCAACATTAGCTATAAGATTATTAAATACTAATATATAAATCATATGTACCACTTTGCAAATAGATAATAATCAAGAAGTGGACACAAACACACACATATTTAGGATTAATATACATATATATATATTAACAATATTATGTATATATTAACAATATTATGTATATATATATATATTATGTACATACACACATATATGTATATATATATATATAGTCATAGAAACTTATTTTTCCCTTATGTCTCAGAAATTTATATATGTTTGTCATCTAGGGAATTGCATATGTATGTGTGTGTATGATATTCCTTAAGTGCTTTTTCTTTTGTTTTTTAACACTTATCCTAGCAATCACTTAGGATTTCAAGGTCTATCTGTCTCAGATCTCCCAAACTTGAATTCTAGATACATGCCATAATGCCTAACACATGGGTTTTCAGGATTGTACCCAGGTTTCTATGCATCATGGCAAGTATGTTACCAACTGAATCATCTTCTAAGAAAACAGTCTGAAGTTATGAGATAATTTCAAATAAGAACTTTATACTGCTTGAATCCAGAATGGTAAGAAGAAATTAAAAGATAGTGACTATCAAATTGTCACATGATTTCTTACTTATCAGCATTATTATAACACTTTAACACTATTTTTCATAGTTATTATTTATAGACTATTTTTCAAGAAGCACAATATATATTTTAGGGAATATGCTTTGGTGAAACATTCAATTTTAAATTTCTAGATTTTGACCAGTCAATTATACAATGTGTACAATTTTCACCAAATAATAGCATACAGTTATATAAAACGTAAAGTGAATATAAGAAAGTCCAAAAGTCCTTGAAAATTGTGGATATGACCATTGTGTCTGTGAAATTTTAGATGTCATATACAGGATGCAACTTCACCTCTGAAAAAAAATAATTGTAGGCAGACAGAAATAAGCATAAACACCATGGCTATTGGGATGATATGATTTCTCTGCTGTAAAATGAAAACAAAGACAGATAAATCTACTGAACTGAAAGTTTTAGTTAAAAAGCTTGCCTTTGTGGGAAAACAGCTTTAGTGAATTGAAACTGTGTTTTTCCACATAGTTTTTAAGAGGTCACTAGATTCTTAAGACAAATGCCTTGCACAGACTATGCATATAAATCGGACATGTGCACACACACACATACATATATACACTTTAACATGGTGGTCATGGCTGGTGACACTTATAGGTATTGATGTGGAGTATTGGAATATGAGAGACTGTTGTACAAAAGACAGTATGAACAGTAATAAGAGCAATGCACTCTGGAGAAACTGCTCCAGCAGCAGGGAGATACTCCTCTGTGTCTCAATAAACACTTGCTTTCTTGCCCTTACATGAATAAGAAAGGTAATAAATCCACCCTAATCAATCACTGACTTTAAGAGCTCCTTATTTTCAGTTTTTCTGTCTTCTCAAGTAGACTGCTGGCTTGATAGAAATCTGAATTTTGCTGATTCTACCTTCATGAATATTAATCATGCACCTTGAAATATGATCTCTGAATATAAATCCAATATGCTTGGCAGGCTTATTTTGATTTATCACATTTCACAGTTATTTTTAAAATAAAGAGTCCTCTGATATCTGTGACACCTTTGTCTTACTAATTAATCTCTTACATATACATACGGAAGCATAAACATAATCTTGGAATCCACATCCTTAATCTTTGAATTTACTCCTCTGTGAAAACTGATAATTTGTTTATCAGAATGCCTTGAAGTTATTGAATTTATGTTTCATCATTGGGAGAAGAATAAACAAAGAAAACTGAATCAAATAAGAAAAAAACATTGTAGCTTCTTGTGTTTATCCCTCTATGTGCTCTGAAACAGGGTCATCCTGTGTAACTTTGCATGGCCTGAAATTGTTATGTAAACCAGGTTGGATTCAAATTCAGAGAAATTCATCCGCTCCAGTCTCTGTAGTGCTGGGATTAAATGTTTTCACTACCCACATCTGGCACCACACATTAACTTAACTTATGAACCAATTAGAAATGATTCTTATTGTGAGATAGACCAGTCAAGATATGAAGAAATGTTGGACTAAGTGTATTTTCATAATCTTATACCAGACTTTCTGTGTGAGGGCATGTTTTATAATGTCTTTAACTTAACTAGCTAAGTAGAAGTTTATTTCCTGATCTGAGCATGTCTTAACCTTCTGACAATCAGTGTTGGTGGTGAGGAGTATAGATGTTATACTAGTACTCCCAATCATTTATTTTAACTTACATCTGTCACATATTTTTCTATATGTTGTTCATATCATCCATTCTTTGCAAAAGTTGAGGTGGAAAACATGGCTTTGACAAGGGCAACATGAGAAAATAATTGATTAAAGTGGATAAATTGTGAAAAACTGCAGCAATGAAGATAAAGAATCTTTATCTTCATTAAATCTCTCACTAAACTTTAACTGCATATACAGCCCAGAGAGAAATGGGGCCATGTGACCTCTCCTCCCACTTTTATGAAACATTAATGGGTCATCTTCAGGTAATCACAGATGCTGGGGTCAAGATGGCAATGGCATATTAAGACATCCACAGTGCTCCACCATACATTCATTATCTTCTTAAACATTTATAATTAAACTACTTATCAAGTATAAATATAAATGTTAGTATAGGGGTGATCAACTTTAATCAAGTTCATTAAATGTAGGAAATCATAAATACTAATCAGATAATTTGGGGGTGAAAATGATCTCACTTCTAATATTCTAATATTCTTTGTTTTAAAAGGCCATTGATCAGGGAAGAACATTATCATTTCCACTCTAGAGGTACAGTAGCATTAACAGAGACTGGAAAGAGATTACTTATAAGGACAACAATTAAATTATTCAAATGATTTCTCTAGCAGGCTCCTGATTGACGTGCCATCTTTAAGGGCAGAAAACAGAGTTTTGCGGGACTTAAAATATTGTATAACTCAGCGACTGGAGAAAGAGAATGGCTAGCATAAAATAATTTAACATGAGCAATTATCCAATACAAAGTAATTAGTCCTTAAATGAGCCATATACAAACAACAAAAATATGCTTAGGAGTTTGGATATGTATTTCAACAACAGTATTCAAAAAAAAAAAAAAAAGAGGCCTTCCATTTGAAAGGGAGAACTAGTGTGGATATAGTTTAGAGAAAAAAATAAAGAATTGATATAATTATATTGTCATTAAAATACATTTAAAAATATAGAGAAACATGGGTTTTAAAGCAGTGAACACATAATGATAAATTCAGTATGAGTACTTTCTAGATAACATTGGTAGAATCTATAGTACACTTAGTATTCTGTATACACAATATTTCCTGTTTCATTTCAGATATATAAAGAAAAGAATTCTAGAAAGCTAGCATAGATATAGACAAGGTACTTCTGATGCCAGCATTAATGGCTTTCTCACACATTGCATGGGTCTCCTCCATGTTAATTCATGAAACCACAGAGGATTTTGAGGTATATAGAAATATGCCTTCCTAATCTAGTACCTTTAGAATAAGCTACGTGCTGAATAAGATGGAAATAAAGAAACCAAATGTGTAGTTTGATTTTTTTTTCATTAAATGTGATATTGCATATAATGCTTGTCACAGGAACATGATCAGGGGTGGCTTCCTTCATATGTCATATTCATCTTATGAGGCCCAGTTTTTGCCTCTTTGGGGTCTACCATATAAAAACAGGCATAGTCTAGCAGGACAGATTTTTATCTCATATGCAGGATAATATGCAGGAATGGCATGATACCTTCCCTGAATAAAAAACTCATCTCTTTTCAGTGTAAAGAAAGAAATAGGTCAGTTATATAAGATACACATTAACTGAGCACACTATGGGCCACTCTGCTGATATTGTTAATGTTATTGGTTTCAAGTGGTAACAAGAGAAAGGTGAAGTTAATTTCCCTTGATTCAGGTTATATATTTTAGAAGTCTAAAGGGTGTAATATAATGATAACCTACATAAAATTTTAGCCATTTTCTGCCAAAAGCAAAGCTGTACTTCAATAGTAATTTCATAAATATCCAAAAGAAATTGTTCTAATATCCATATGTACGACAGTTAGCTCAGCAGGAAAAACTATCAAATATGAGACTCTGAAGAGCCCCCACAAACTTGAGATAATTACATGTGATACATCAACCCCCAAAGCTACATTCATGAGAGCTGCTTCATTATGCATGAGTTAAACACTTACAAAAAGGTTTCAGCTAGAGAAGCTCTTTCGTAATCTGCAAGCATTGTGAGATAAGACAACTGAGACCTGGAAATGTTACATCGTCTGCTTTCTGTTTCCCTATAAATTGAGGCAATAATTCTGAAACAGGACTGGTTTATTGGTCCAAACAATAATTATCATCCTGGGTCTCTGATTCAAACATTTTTATAAAAAATGCAAAGTATCTATCTATAAAAACTTTCAGTAAAACACACACACACACACACACACACACACACACACACATACACACACACAAACATATATATATATGTGTTAGTTCTAATCTTGTAGTTTATAGAAAAAGAAAAAGAATGATGACAATTATCCTATTTTCAGTCTATAATAGAAAATTAATACCTAATTTAACTGTAGGAAAACTGAAACTCTGATATGACAAATGTCTCATGCAACTATTTCAGAGAAAAACTACTAGAATTGTGAACATTGAACCTCTGATTCTGACTTTTTTTCCTATCCTTTTCTTCCTTTCTTACCATGAAGTATGTGCAGCCTAACTTTTCTGTTTTAAATTATGATTTCCTTACTTATTTTGTGTATTTTTATGGAGGATTTTTAAAACTATGTCTTAATTATAGCACATAAACTGTACTTTCTCATCTTAATAGTATTCTTTTTTCTTGCTAAAATACATTATTTTAACACTTTTATATACTTAAAACTTCCATTTCTTTTTGCCCAGAAAATTGGTGACTTTTATAAAACTTGCCTTGCAAAATATATTTGTGACATACTGTATTTTAATCTTTCAGCACACTGCTGACATTTCATTTGTGTTTTCAACCCCATAACTTTCATGTAGGAGGAATTAAATACACCCTGATAAGTGCATGAATGATTAGTGGTGGTAACAAGGACAACAGAGCAACCTCAGCATTTTAAATTCTGTATTCAGTTTTGAAAAGGTTTATCAATACAATTAAGCCTCAGCATTGTAACTTAGTTATAAAGCTTGAGTTTAACATACTAACCAGCATGTGCTTTACTCAAATTTTCTGCAGCTCATTAAAAGCCAGAATGCCAATGAAAACTTGCCATATGCTTTCAACATTTGAGGCTTCCATTAACAGAATGTCTACTAATTATTTAATTGCCTCCCTATGTAATTTTTAAAAATGTATCTTTAAAAGTCATGTCTTTATATAACAGTTTCTCCCAAAATAAATTGATATAGATGATGAACCTTTTAAATGATTCCATGGCAGTGTTAGAAATTAAGCTAAGTTGATATGTATTCTTGTGCAAACATACTTGTGTATATGGGACATAACAGCTTATATTATGGGAAATCATGTAGTTATTTACACTTTTGGTCAGGAGTATGTAACACATTACAAAATATCTCATGATTGTTTTTTTTTTTTTTTTTACTTTTTTATTGGATATTTTATTTATTTACATTTCAAATGTTATTCCCTTTCCTGGTTTCCCTTCAACAAATCCCTATCCCATCCTCCATCCCCCTGACTCCATGAGTTTGCCACCTACTCACCTACTCCTGCCTCCCTGTCCTGGCATTCTTTTACACTGGGGCATCAAATCATCCCAGGAACAAGGCCTCTCCTCTCATTGATGCCAGATAAAGCAATCCTCTGTTACATATGCGGCTGGATCCATGGGAACCTCCATGTGAACTCTTTGGTTGGTGGTTTAGTTCCTGGGAGCTCTGGGGGACTGGTTGGTTGATATTGTTGTTCTTTCTATGAGTTGCAAACCCCTTCAGCTTCTTCTGTCCTTTTTCCAACTGCTCCATTGGGGACCCCAAGCTCAGTTTAATGATTGGCTGTGAGCATCTGCCTCTGTATTTGTCAGGCTATGGAGAGCCACTCAGGAGACAGCTATGTCAGGCTTCTGTCAGCAAGCACTTTTTGGCATCAACAATGGTGTCTGGGATTGGTGTGAGCAGATGGAATCTATCCATAGGTGGGGATAGGCCAGTCACCAGATGGCCTTTCCTTCAGTATCTGCTCCATTCTTAGTCTTTGTATTTTCCTTAGACAGAAAAAATTCTGGGTTAAAAATTTTGAGATTGGTGGGTGGCACCATCCCTCAAATGAGGGCTGGACCTATTCATTGGATATGGTCTCTACAGGTTCTATCTCATGATTTTTAAAACATACATTCTGAATGTCATCATATTATAGGACAAGGGAGATGAACCTCATACATGCCTCTTACAGCTTTGAGGAAATTTCCAAGGTACAATAAGGGAGCAGGAACATGCTGTTAGGATTTATAAAATAAAGGACTGACAATGAAGACTTTGCATCTGTAGACATGCTTATCAGCATGTCAATCAATATCTACATAAGAGTAAAATTCTAGAATACATAGATTACTACATCTTAAAACAAAGGGTTCTACAGCACCCAATGGATCGATGCCAGTTTCCACATTCAAGGTAGAAAAACCTCAGTAAGTCAGACACTGGGTAGTGTAGTAGGAAAGCTGTTGCTTGTACATTGAAGAGCATTTAGATCTAGATGAGATACAGCTGTAGTACTATACCAAAATTAGGAAAGAAGACCACAAAGGATCAAGCAACCTCCAGCTCAGTGAATTACATTCAGAACAAATTTAAAGATATTTCTGTGAATAAAAGTTATACATTATCAATATACTTAGTACTTGTCTTCCAAAGAAATAGTTGTTGGATTAGAAAAATACCTTAGTAGTCAGAGCACAAAATCCAGGTTTGTTTCTTAGATCCAGATGGCACTTCATACTGCTTTAATTCTAGTTACAGAGAATCCAATGATTTCTCTACTGTCTACAGGTGCCAGGGACACATATGGTACCCATATATACATGTAAGTAAAACTATATATGGACATAATTTTTTTCTAAAAAGCTACAGTTCTAGGCTCTTGTCTATAAGCACACCATAACATCAGTAATAGTGTCAGGCCTTGCAGCCTGCCCTTGATATGGATCTCGATTTGGGCTGGTCACTGAACCTTCTTTTCTTCACTCTCTTCTTCACTTTTGTCCCTGCAGTTATTTTACACAGGGACAATTTGGGGTCAGAGTTTTTGACTATGGGATGGCAACCTCATCCCTCTACTTGATGCCCTATCATTCGACTGGAGATAGAATCTACAAGTTCATTCTCCCCAGTGTTGGGCATTTCATTTAAGGTCCCTCCCCCTGAGCCCTGAAAGTCTCTCACCTCCCAGGTCTCTGGTAATGAAGAGGAACTTTGGAACACTGTCCCCTCACCCTGAAAGAGAGGCTAATTAACATTTCTCAGGCCACAAGGTAGAGACTCCAAGTGCAGGTGGGGAAGGCCCAGAGCACATAGACACATTCCGCAGGACAGACCAACCCTTACCACCTGCAGACAAGGGAAGTTTCTGCCATCTCATTCCCTAAAGACCAATCAGTTTAAAAAGTCACACTGTTCTGCCAATTACATTGTGCCTAATGGCTGCTACCAAAAAATCTATAAAAACTGACCAAATGGGCTGCCCGGGGGTCCACCATTAGTGTAGGACTACCCCAATGCACTGGATCATTAAAATTCTTCTTGCTTTTTGCATTGATTCATGTCTCCACGTGGTTCACTCTGGGGGGGGGGGGGTCTCCAGTAAGCTGAGGCTCACAAAAGTCTTAGAGTCTTACATTCTAGAGCATCCCCCACCTCATCCACTCCCATGGTTGCATATTTCTATTTATTTCTACTATTATGGTGGCCCCTCAAGAGGCCCAACAAGCAGCTGAAAGAGTCAGATATGATACATCCAACTAATGGACAGAAACCATTAGTTGGTTGAATCAAATGTGGTTGAACCAGGAAAAGGCAGGAAAAAGTTGTGAAGTAGGGTGACCCCATAGGAAGACCAACAGTGTCATCTAACTTGGACACCTGAGATCTCTGGTTGACCCAGGCAGCATACAATAGCTGATATGAGCAACCCCCCTTACACATATACAGCAGAGGACTGCCTGGTATGGCCTCAGTGAGAGAAGAAGCACCTAATCCTCAAGAGACTTGAGGCCCCAGGGACTAGGGAGGTCTGGTGGGGTAGGAATGGGTGGGGAATTCCTCTTAGAGACAAGGAAGGAGAAATAGGATTAGGAACAGTCGGAGGGTGGGCCTGGTGGGGAATAAAATAAAGAAACTATAGTGCATAAAATTTTGTTAAGAAATGAAACATATAAAAAAAAAAGAAAAGAAAAGAAAAAGGAATTGACCCAAGCCAGATTTTTATTAAAAAAAAAAAAACCAACCTATGATTATGAATTAAAATGCCAATTTACCAAGTGACTATAATAATATTAAATATAAACACATTTAATAGTGGCTTTTTGTTTTGTCTTATTTTTTTATTTAAAAGATGAATAATTTTATTTTATTTTTATAAGTTAGTTTTTGTTCTTGTTTTTTTTTTTTTTTTCCCAATCTGCTTTTATACCATTTTAATTACATGCAAGTATTAAGGTCAGTTCTAGGTTGAGGAACTAGCCATATGATCTATGCAAATAGTCAAAGAACAGGCAAGACAATAAACACAAATAATCAAAGAACAAGCAAGGCAAAAATCAAAGTCCCAGGATCACTCCCATGATCACTGTTTCACTGTTTCTAAGGGCTTATCAGGATGACCAAAATATCTGAGCCTACTTCCCTGTCCCAGCCCAAAGTCATTTTCATGCCTGAAGCTGGTGGCTTTAAACTTCAAATAGGTGGAACTTCATAAGAATAGATAAATTTATAAACAGATGAAACTTAAGTCCTCCTCTCTCAAAATGATCACAAACTTTTTGAAAATGACAAAGGTTGTAGAAGACATAAGCTAAGTTCAAGCAACATGAGATATGTGAAATTTGTATAATATTACATCCATAGACGTATACATACAAATTTCAAGTATATATTTATTGAGAATTTCTCAGGATGAATCATGTTATAGTGCTATCTAAACATAGCCACACCTTTAAAACATTTTAACCCATAGGAAGTATACTTTTGGTATCGGTATTGTGTTATAAATGAGTGTCATAAAGTTATCTGGAATATTCTCCAGTACTTAGCAATGATTGAATCATTTTTTAAATTTATATGTTAAAAAAGAATAAAAATTGGAAGTTATATTGCAATAAATTAAGAGAAGTACTGCATATCTGTGAAATAATCAATAAGACTAAGGAGACAGCAAACTGTACGTCTGCAAAAGAAAATAAGGAAGGTCATGAATTCAAGAGTTGAGATCCTGTGTTAGGAAATTAAATACAAAAAAAAGTTTCAAGAACAAAGAGATAAGAGAAAATAAGGATAGGAGTAAAAAAATCACTGAAAGAGTAGATAAAAAACACTTAAAAATAACAATCAAGGGTGGGAAGGTGGGAGTGGGTGGATGAGTGGGGGCACACCCTCATAGAACTAGGAGGAGGGAGGATGTGTTAAAAGATTTCTGGGGGAGATGCAGAAAGGGGATAACACCTGAAATGTAGATAAATAAAGTACCCAATTAAGAAAAATAAACAAAAAGAAAACAAACAAACTAAAACAAACAAACAAACAAACAAAAAACAGATAATGGAACTGGCTATTGCAGTCCAACATCTGAGACTTTTTAGTAGCAATTTAATATTACCAGTATAATGGAAATTTCTTATAATTGTCAAGGTCAAGAGACTTGGAACGAGTCCATGGAACTTTAAAACATTATCTTCATAAAATAAAAAAAGGGGGAGATATATCCCTGTATACCACAAATTTATTTAAATCATATTCTTTATTTTTTATTTAAATTTTTTTTTTTTTAAATTTGGATGCCAAGTAGCTTTATGCAGAGTGTCTATGGCACTCTACAACTAGGCATACTTATGTGTAGATGAAAGGAAAGGATTCACTTACTGCATAAGGCATGATCCCAATCAGGTATTAAATACGGGGGGAAAAGGGCATGATTGTGTTTTTCTCTGCAGGATGCTGAAGGAGCATGGTGGCTGCCAGAGCGACAGGTGAGACATGCTGATTCCAAGACAAAGAATGATACTCACCTGTGAGATTGCTGAGTGCCCTGACAATGGTGACTGAGCTGAACAATTGGACATATGTTCCGACCAACCATTGCTTTCCTATAACCCTGATGGGACAAGCTGCCTTGCCTTAAGTTTTTAGAACTTGTGGAACAGAGAATCAAAAGAGAAGTTATAATGTCTTTTGTATTGTTATTAATGTGACCAGTTATTCAGACACAATCATGAACTGGTCTAGAAATCAATCCAATATTGTAAATAACAGTCTTCATTTGGAAGTCTGGATCTGGACATTTTCAGAGATATATTTGGAAATTAGCTTCAGTTTTCTATGATGTTATGTTAGCAAGAGATAAATTGGAGCAGGATCAGTATGTCAAAGAGGTGTTAGCACATGTGTTAAGGCTCTTTCAATTGTCAAGTTAAAAATACTTTTGTTTCTTCTACAGTATTTAATGTAAGTTGCATTGACTGTACACCTTCTAATTGTGTTTGTGTTTTGAAATCCAGCATGTCAGTTACAAAGGCCCACCAACCAGCTTTTGTTTTAGTGCCCTGAGTATCACAGAACCTTGGTTCTCTAAAAATAGCTTGACAGTACTTGAAGAAATGAGTCAGGCTTTAAGCAGAAGCAATAGGGTAGTGGGCTTGATTATTGTTGGTATAACAGCTTTAATTACATTAGTTACTAGCACCACTGCTTCTGCGATTACTGTGACACAAGAAGTTAAGACAGCTACTTTGTTAATCATTTAGCAAAAAAAAAAAAAATTACTAATGTGTTGAATATACCAGAGGATTTAGATAGGCATTTGGAAGAATGGATTGATGCTCTTTATCCTATTCAAATTGTTGGAAGGAGGTTCAGAATTTAAGGGTAAGGAGCTATCTCCAGTGTCATGCCAAATACCATTGGATTCATGTTAGTTCTAAAATTTACAGTGGTAGTCATTATAATTAGGAAGAAATTTAAAGACACTTGCAGTGCATTTTGCATAATTCTAACACCTCTCTGGAAATTTTAACGATACATAGGGAGCTTATGAATTTCTAGAATGCTGCTCTGCTGACCGTTGATGCCATAGATATTGCAGATAAAATTACCTATGGCCTGAGGTCAGTATTTCTATTTTGGTCAAGCTTCAAAAATGGCACATATAGCTTCATCATTCTAACCCTTTTTGTTTTGGGAATACTTTTATTCCTGCCCATTGTGATAAAGCTTGTCTTTAACAACATCAAAATGTTGGCAGCCAAAGTACATGGCTTGAACCTGAAAATGGACACCCAGACCGAGTTATTAAATTAACAGGCTGGCAAGCTAAGGACAGGTAAGATTCTGCTCAGAGCCTTACCAACCTAAGACAGAAGTGCATTGCTTTGGATAATGCATATTCCATTACATGTAAGGAAGGCATTCTTGTCAGAATGTCCTAAGACAGGCTCAGTCTTGTTAATGAAATAAAAAAGGGGGAGAGGCAAAGAGCCTTTGGGGCTGCTTGGCAAGAATCTGACATGGGTCAAGGACAAGGAAATGGGCTGTTTGGCAGGAATATGACATTGATCAAGGACAAGGAAGTAGGCTTCAGGCATGAATCTGACATTAGGCTAGAACAAAGAAGTAATTTCAGGTAGGAATCTAAATCTTAGGCTAGAACAAGGAAGTAGGCTTCAGACATGAAAATGACTTTGGGCTAGGACAGGGAAGTAGGCTCAGATACTTTGGTCATCCTGATAAGTCTTTAGAAATAGTGATCACAGGTGTGTTAACGTAATTAAGTTTAATGCCTTGCCTGTTCTTTGACTATTTGTGATTATTGTCTTGCTTGTTCCTTGAATATTTGCATCTATTGTGTTGCTAGACCCTTAACCTAGAACTGATCTTAATACATGCATGTAATTAAAATGTTATAAAAGCATAAAGGAGGATGGGGGATGGGATAGGGGTTCTAGGGATGGGAAATAGGGAAAGGAGATGACATCTGTATTGTAAATAAATAAAATATCCAGTGAAAATATGTTCCAATAAGAAAAAAATAACAAAGTAATGTATACTTAATATCAATAAAAGTGATATTTTTCTCCATGATGCTCAGCCACAAAGAGAAGAAAATCAAACTACCCAAATAGATTTAAGAACAATGATACCAGTATAATTTATGTAGATGTCAGAAGAATGAGAAAATACATGATAAACAACTGTATGTTCAGTTTTGACAACAAAAAGTGAAAAATATATCCACAATTTATTTACAAAGAACTATAATATTCAAATCACTTAAAAATGAATTTATCCTCACATACTATTCTATCATTATACAAATAAATAAATTAATGCAAAGGTCTATGGAATACATTTGATTTGTTTAAAAAATTTGCTTCTGATGTCACCCATAAAGAAGAGACAGTTAAATACTTAATAGAGCATAAAATAAAGTAGCATTTCTATTTAAATATGCATAGTAAAAACATTAACAGTAATACCCATTTGTAAAGTTTTCAAAAAACTGTGACTAGAATATTATAAATAAAATCTTAGGCTTAAAGCCCAAGTGAAAAGCCATGAACTCAGCTTTTCTAATGCTTGAAGTTTGTCTTTCTAGCCTAACTAGGCTAAATCACTTTGCCAGGTCTTTTATTTTCACTTCTGGGGTTGTTGTAACTCACAAGATAGTAAGAACACAGAATAATAACTGATAATTGAACAAAACATAAAATATCCTTCCTCTACTGTATTAAAAAAGTAGCAGCTGGCCAATACTAATGCTGATATTGCCAACTATCAGCCTGAGCCTGGGGACTCCAATGGAGAAGTTAGAGAAAGGACTGGAGGAGCTGAAGGGGATTGCGACCCCATAGGAAGAACAATATCAACTAATGGAACCACTCAGAGCTCCCAGAGACTAAACCACCAACCAAAGAGTATACAGTGAGGTACCCATGGCTCCAGCCACTTATGTAGGCAAGGACTTCCTTATTTGACATCAATGGGAGGGGAGGCCCTTGGTCCTGTGGAGGCTTGATACATCAGCATAAGGAGATACTAGAGAGGTGGGACAGGAATGGGTGAGTGGGTTGAAGAGCACCCTCATAGAGGCAAAAGGGAGGTGGATGAGGTGGGGGTTTGAGGAGGGGAAACTGTGTGGGGGGACAACATTTGAAATGTAAATAAATAAAATAACCAAAAAAGTCTTCTTTTTATCTTGTTATATTTTATTTATTTTATTGCCATTGCTAAAATGCCTGTATGTTTTCTAATGAGAGACAGAAAGGTGAGTGAACTGCAAAGAAGGTAAGATAGAGAGGAACTAGGGGGACTAGAGGGAGAAAAATATCATAATCAATATATATTGAACATAAAATCTATTTTCATCTTAAAAAACTATGAAAATAAAGTGAAGAAAAGTGGAACATGAGCTCTAAGTTATTTGATCTGTGGCAGTCTTCTTTTAGGGGTTTTAAATTTCATTCTTGGAACAATCATGTTTGATTTCTATGCCAACATTTTCACTCACAGTTTTCAACCACTGCCTTCATCCCACACAGCACAGAAAACTCATCAACCCATGAGACTGAGAAGGTGCATCTAGTTTATTTACCTGAAAAATCTATTCTTTGGAAGTATATATAGCTCACTGTCTATCAGGCCTCCGAAAATAAGCAAAACAGATTTATCTAAAACAGGACAAGAATGATAAATATAATTTTATATGATAAGAAGCCCTGGCATTTCTGGCAGTAAAAGTTAACATAAAATGTTGGGCTTTTTATGTTTATGTAACTTCCTCATCGTTTTAGAATAATTATACAACTACAGATTTGTAGTTTTCATGTATTAAACGTTAAATGTTCTATTTTGTTTATAATTTTGTGGGTTCAAAGACATGTTATCAACTTTTCCTGTGTTCTAGAGAAGGCCTCGAAATATATATGATGGGAATATTTGAAAAAATAATCACATGGAGAGACAGGGATACAGAAGGATGGCAAGGAGGTTTTAAAAGGAATCTTTTGCATCACTAATTCAAGATCCATGAAAAGCATATTAATTAATTCCAAGGGCATTTCAGTGGCAGATATCTTACCAGGACCTGCCTCTTAAAGGTCATCTGTCTCATAACCCTTCAGCAGTATACCAAGCTTGCATTCTACGACCTTGTGGCCAGAGCATAAACATCCAGTCAATTTTAGCTTTCTAGCTTATGTTTAACTTTTCAGTCAGAAAAAAATTGTCCTTAATTTCTTATTCTACATTTTTATTTTTACTCTATTCTATTATTTATTATTCTATTAGTCATAAGAGCTGGAAGTTCATCTCTTGCTGAAGGACAATAAGTAAACCTTCAGTTGTGTATATTCAACATTGGTGTTTATGTTCCTGAGGTTAAAGAGGCAGTCTTAGTGGAGTGGAAAGAGCAGAAATCTAGAAATCAAAACAACTAGCTTTGATGCTTCATGCCATTTCCGAGTCTGTGACCTTGGATAAACATCATAGCACTGTGAGTCCTAGTTTTTTTTTGAATAGAGTAAAACTAATACACCAAAATATGAAAACATTTTTTCAACTACAAATAATTCTATATATTTATAAATGCACCTACATTGTTCAATAAATGTACAGGATATGTATTTTAAACTTCTACTCAAGTATAAAGAATACATAAGTAGAAAGTATATAAATTCTCATTTAGCTACTAATTTATTTAAATACATTTTTACTACCATAAATGACAAATGCATACTTTTCCAATATTTTATGCTAAAATCATATTTTATTATTCATTTTATAATCCTATCAGTCATGTCTCAGTAATTAGACAATTCATTTTGATTTGACTTTTCATAATTTGCCAATCAGTCTTATGATGAGCAGAAAGGTTAAGAATGGCAAGATGGGCCAGTAAGTGAAAGTACTTGCTGCCAAGCCTGGTGTCTTGAATTTAATTCCCCAGAATGCACATAGAGGAAGAAGGGAACCAATTCCACACATTGTCTTCTGACCTCTACATAGATGCCATGGTACACAAGCTCACACACATATTAATTAAAATTATGTCAAAATGAATAAAGTTTATTGAAAATAAAAGCAATGAAAAGATTATTTGCTTAAATTATTCTATCTAAATACACATGGATTCTCATAGATTATTCAATTTCTTTTTAGTACCCCTCACAACCAGATAGAAATGTATCTGTGAACAATCATAAAGATTTCTTTCCCTGTTACTTTGATCCTTACCTGTCCAGCCCTGTGTGTTTTAAAAAGACAGCTTTGACTGGTCAATTGATTTCTTTGCACAATAAGATTAGAGAAAAAGCCACAGCATGAAAATGAATTTATTCCTGCTTCTAAGATTTAACCCAAGATGTAAGCCAAGTAGCCTTCTCTTTAGCACATTGACTAGTTTAATACTGAAACGCAAAAAATAAATTTTGATTTGCTGAGAAAATAAGGAAACATGTACCATATTTAGTACCCACTGCTAATCTCACTTTTCAGTTCTCTTATACATTCTTTTCTTCTCTCAAGCAGTATGAAGTATTTCTACATATACCTTCTGTAGTCATGGATCTCCAAACATATACTCAGCTGTAAAATAGAGTCAACAATGAGAAATGGGGGGGGGGGGGGGCTGTCCTGTAAGCAGTATTTTTCATTCCATAGTGAACAACACAACTTAATACAAAGAAGACAAAATTCTCTTCATTATATACACAGGAATCATTTTTAGGAATAAACAAAAATAGTTGAGACTTCCTGAAGATACAGATAAGTGTATAAGGGGAGTTTCTCACGAGAGGTAATGATATGATGACCTCAGCTATGGTCATGTTCCCAAAAGGACTATCACATCAGTGTTAAAATAGCCATAAATACCAAGACAATTAAGCATCTATCTTAAGACTGCACTGGTGAAGAGATGTTCTACAGTTCTGAAAGCAAGTCATCCAAGAGTAAGAGAGAGAGAGAGAGAGAGAGAGAGAGAGAGAGAGAGAGAGAGAGAGAGAGAGACAGAGACAGAGACAGAGACAGACAGAGAGAGCACATAGATACATAGATTTAGGTCTCTTTAACTTAAAAGTATGTTCTCTGTTAAAAAGGATATGCATAATTCTTTAGTGCTTTCTGCATTTTGGGGCATTTTTCTGAGGAGCCAAAAAAGAAAGAGAGTATGGAAGAAGAGAGCAACTTGGTGGTAAACTATTGCCAGAGAGCTATAGCTGTGTCCTAGAACCAACTCAAACAAGGAACACTGAGCTTTCGACCCCTTGTCCTCCATAGTGTGGAAATTACATCCTGAGTTACTCTGTTTATCCTCTAGTAGTAACCAGAATTTTTTGGTTGTTCTTTCCCAAGTTACTGTAATGATAGCTCAATTGAATATCTGCCTCCTTGAATGAACTTCAGTACCCTGCTTGCTATCTGCTGTGACCCTATTATTTTCAGGCTAAAATTTTGCTTGATAACAAATGACCTTAATTTTTGAACTCATGTATACAGAGTATTCTCAAAAGCAGAGAATCCAACCATAATGTGGACTTAATAAGTGTATGCACCATATGATAGTGAAAAAGTTAGTGTTTCCAGTAAAAACAGAAACTGAAAGAACAGTGAGTGATTCACACGTTTTAAGAGGCATGGTGGGCTAATCATGAATGTTACTGTCCTTTAGGAGATTTAATGAGTTCAGGGTCTATATTTATGAAAACAGCCAATGGGAAAATTTAAGGACAGAATAATTCAAATAAGCCACTGGGGCAGCAGACAACAGGTACAATTTGCATGAGATCACTACAGCATCTGCTTAAATACTCTACCTCTGATTTTTCTGCACTATGAATTTATTTCTCACCCATGGAGACAAAACGTGATGAGAAACTGGTTAGTGAACAACCAATTCTGCAATTGCTACATATATATTATTATAAAACAACTTATGAAAATTTTCTCACAGAAATTCATTTGTTTTTAATGGCTCTATCATGAAAACTTATTTTACTGGCTATTAGTTCATTTTTTTAAAGTGATAAAAATTGCTCCCTCTCTCAGACTTGTTGAAAGCTGCTAAGCAACTTCATATAATATACTTTGTGGGTATACAAAGTCCTAGTTATTGAGAATAAAGAAAAAAATAAAGAACCAACCTATGGTTCTGGGAATTTATTTTAGAAATGTTGGATGTTGTACTTGTCAAAAAAAAACCCATAATTTCAATATGTTTTACTTAAATTACTTTATAGATTTTTGGTGTTTTAAATTATGTAATATAATTTGTATTTTTGAAGAAATTACCATTAGTACTTGATTCATGTTTTGATGTTTTCTTATTCTTGAAGAGTCTACATGTTCTCAGTAGCTGTTAATCCTGACTGACTTTTTGTTCTGTCTTCAGTATTACAGGACCTCTCAGATTTCTAGGCAAGTATATTATTAATAGTAGAAAATAAACAGATTTCAGTATGATTATTTTTATCCTTCAAACACTTAAAGTATTTGTCGTATGTGAGTTTTCTAGGACAGTATTTGGAGTCTGTCATGTTTAGCATGTCATCTACTTGTAATGAGATTTCTTATTCTCTTATTAGTATTCCTTTTATTTCCTCCTCTTATGCCTCTAGTTAAGACTCGAGAATGCTACAAGAAAGTGTGAAGAGAGTGTTCACTGTATCTTTCCAGATTTTAAAGAAAATGCTATTTTCTGAATTTAGTAAATGTGTGTGTGTTATGTGCTTTTTATAATGTTGAAATGTTATTTCCGATTCCACTTTCATCATCATTTGATTATCAGGGGATGTTGAACATGGTCTTTGTTGCACCTCTTGGGTAATCCTGTGATTTCTGTTTTTAAGTCTACATTATAGATTGCATTACACTTTTTAATTTATATGTCATTTTATCCTTTAAACCCTGAAATGAAAACAAGTCAGTCATGTTTCATATTATTCTTCATGTTGGATTGAAGGAATCACATTAAGAATGGGTGCATCTAGGCACAACATAAATGTTTTCCTACACTTATTTTTCATTATGCATTTATCCTCTTTTGGTATCAGGTTTATACCGGCATTATAGATTGAATATGATAGTGTTCCGTTTCTTCCTATCATAGCAAAGAGTTGAGTGTTAACTCTTCTTATAAAGTGTGTTAGAAATAAGCGATGAATCTTCCTGCACTAAGATTTATTTTGGAAAAGTACTATGTTGTTTATGTTTAGTATCATGTTAAAAATCTTTTTAAAATATTCATGTTATTGATTCATTATCCTAGACTATGTCTAGAAATTGTTTCGTTTTATTCCAAGAATTTAAGTTTTTTAAACTATCAGTTTTTAAAGAATTATTTACGACTGCTCCCCTAAATTTCATTGCAACCCATTTAGTGCACCCACTTTTATTTCTAATTGTATTGATTATAATATTTTTCTCTTTGTTTTTGCTAGCTTGAAGAGAGGATTGCAAATGTTACTTACATTTTCAAAGAACAAAATTTGATTGATTCTATTATATTATTCTTTTAGTTTTTATTTTATTACTCTCTGTATATTTATTACTTTATTCTTGCGTATTGCTTTTTTGTTAAGATGCTTATTAGATCATTAGGTCATTTATATTCCTCTATTATTATTTTAGTTTAAAATTTCAAATCTGTGAACTTTTCCCTTAGAACTGAAATTTTTATTCCCTAAAGGTTATGGAAAATTAGGCTTTCATTTTCTTTTGATTTTGAGATTTTTTATTGCTACCCAATTGGTTATGTAACCTACAGTGATCTTGGTAGAATATTGTATGTACTTGGTAATTTATTTCCATTTACTTACTTGGTTTCTTTTCATATTTACTTCTAGTTTTAACTTACTATGGTCTGATATTATATGTGAAGTTATTTCAGCTCTTTTGTATTTGTAAAGACATTTTTGGACTCCTAGAATATTAGCTATTTCAAAAAAGTTTCCATGAATTTATCAGTGAAATAAAACAAAACATACACTACTTTGTATGTGTTAGATGAGATGTGGTGATGAAATTTATTAACTCTACTAGATCAATGGTATATTTTAGCTACAAAGTTTCATTGGTCAATTTAAGTTTGGATCATTTAAAGAGAAGAATGGAGTAGGTGGAATATTGCAGTCACTCATTCTTATTGTTGTATCACAACTTCTTTTGTTTATTTGTGTTTTATCTCAAAATATATCATATGATATATATGTATATATATACATATATAAAGATATTGAACTCCATTATAGCTCACTAACACCTCAATGTCATAAAATACATCAAGTACATCTATATTTAGAGTAGTTATGCTTTTTGATGAATCATTCAAATCATTCATATATTTATATGTATATGTATGTAGACATATACATATATATGCTATATCTATTTGACTAATTTATGTGTGAATCTCACTCTTCAGATATGAGAATAGTTTTATATAAGTGCATAGTTTTATACCCTTACTTTTGGTTCATGTTTTCTCATTGCACTGATTTTTTTATCTTTTGTTTCTCAATCACTTGTCATCACCGGTTATGGTTTTTGTTTTGTTTTCTTTCATTTTTGTGAGACAACATATAGCTGAATCTGGTTTTATAATTCAGTTTCTATATTTTCATAAGTTGTGTCCATTTAAAGTTACAATTATTATATAGTTGCTTATTACTCTAGTTTTGTTGTTTTTCTGGATGGCAAATTAAATTATTGTTTATTTCTTTCTTTCATCCTTTGCTGGTATTTCAAATTTACTTGTTTTCTGTGTTGAACATGAATGATTTCTTCTAATTTTTCTTTTGTTTATCTAGTTATTTATGAAACATTTCTTTCTGTGCTTTTATGGATGAGATACACTATTTTTTTTTTTTTTTACCTAATCTATATATACTGTCCCTTTAAGTATATTCTTTAGTGGAGCTGAAGGGGTTTGCAACCCCATAGGAAAATTAATAATATCCACCAACCAGATCCCCCAGAGCTCCCAAGGACTAAACCCCCAACCAAGGAGTGCACAAGGAGATGTAGCTGCATATGTAGCTGAGGGGGTGCATATCTGGACCATTTATCATCCACCATGTCAATAAAGCTCTTAGAATCCCGGACTTTTTTATGTTATTGGGGACTGCCATCATGCTGCAGGACTTCTCTGTATTCCAGGAAGTAGAACAAGCGAGCACTTCCTGCCAGGTGCTGCCAGAGCTCACCCTTTCCCCTTCTTCCTATGCGCCCACAGTCTCCATCCTGTTGTGTCCCCCTCACCCCTAATGGCCTCTGGGAGCCCCAAATGGAGACACTGACCTCCAGGTCCACTCAAGAGCCCTGTGCTGCCCGAGGAGTCAGGATGAGTTCACTCCCCGCCCAGGGGCACCCCTGTGGCCACTCATGGCCCAGCGCCTGCAGGAGTTGAGCAGAATGAACTCAGTGTAGGTTCCTGTGCCCCAGTCTCAGTCTCCTCAGAGCAGTGGGAATCACCAACTGGCCAACAAGATTCAGAAACCCACGCCCGCATTCAGTCATTTATCAATTTGGTTAGTAAAATTTTTCTTCACTAGGAGATTCACCCATTTCTATATCTTGGAGTTTACAGGTGTCTAGTTATGGTTTTGAAGGTTTCACATAGCCTGACTTTTTTATATCTTGTGATTGTGTTATGATTTGAGCACATGTCGCTTTGTATACATTTTCTTGTTTTACTTGAGAATTATCATTAACATTTTTTTTGTGCTCAATTCTAAGTGTCACTCAGAGAAAGAAAAGAGACTGTTGAAACAATAACTAATTATGAAAACTATATGAGCACAGTGGAAATCCATATAAGTCACACTCATGCTTCACTAATGATAATAAAACAGAAATAGACAAAATTAACATGGATTGTTCATGAGGTTTAAAATTACTTAGAGTAACTGTGGAAATCATTTAAATGAATGAGTTCAAGAAAGGGGTAGTGAAAAGTTATAAGATAGAGAAGGGTAACATTACATAAAGTAAAGAAAAAATGAAGAGGAGAATAGAACTTTGCAAAATGTAAAGACAGAGGAGCTTTGTTGAGCAGGCTTCAAAAAACACCCCAAGACTTGAAGATTGTACTTACTGGAATGCTGTATCTGGGGAGTCTCTCAGGTGTGCTTGGAATATAAGAAGTAAGAGTGGAATTGCTATCTCTACAGGAAGATGTGTCCTTATAATTTCAAGTATCAGCAAGCATTCATTCCCCAAGCCTTTTGGAGAAATGTGCCTGTGGCTGTAAGGGAGTCCACTGGGGTTATGGAGATCTTAGAATCTCTGGGGAGCAGAGATGGGAGGAATGGCTGTTGGAAGGGGTACTGGAAGGAGGAGGGGTACAATTAAGATGTAAACTAAGTTAATTGATAAAAAGAGCTCATTATTTCATCATTAAATTTTAAAGGCACATCGAAATAAATGAAAGCATTTTGGATATAGTGCAAGTAAGAATTGACATTGTCTTGGATATCCTTGGATACCATATTGTCTTAAATGTTTCATCTTCTACTTTGTGAATTAGAGACAATGTATTTTTTTGGGGAAATTTTCATTTATTATATAGGAATAGTTATTTTGTTTTGTTTTTTAGTTTGAATGTGACTTGTATATGACATCTTGTGATCATACCTCATACCCTTTGTGGAGAACTTTTGGTGCCCCTTCAAGAATATTGGCAAGAATATTTACATTGGGCTAGGACAAGGAAGTGGGCTCAGGATAAATAAAGCTAAGGAATATGTTCCTTGCATCTTGAGCATCGTGGTAAGTCCCTGAATACAGTGACCATGGGACCTTTGTTTAGGCCTTGTTTGTTCCTTTTCTACTTTGTTTATGGCTTGTTTGTTCTTTGACTACTTTGTTTATGCCTCAGAACTGACCATAGTCTTTGCATGTACCTAGAATGACATAAAAGCAGACTGGGAAAAAAATAAACCCACTTCAGCACTTGCTGGGATCATACTATAGTATTGTCTAATTGTCTGTCTCTCTCTCTTTTTTTTTAATCCTCGACTCCCTCCTTTGAGACCCTGTTAACTGATTGATCAGGTTTGGTTACTTCTTTAGCTTCTCTGATTCACCCTCAAACATGTTCCACTATCTATGTCTAGCTGGTTTTCAAAGTCCTCACTTCTTAGTCTGAATGCCTTTCTTAATGGTGCATATGTGAAAAGTGGAAAGCTCACACAGAAGCTCAGTAAGACTTTTAACAATCACATAACTACATAATGATTTAGGACTTTTTTTTAGAGCACTAGTAACTTAATTTTTTTACTTTCCCAACTTCTAAGAGATTATCATAAATTACTGCCATTTCATATCAGAAAAGATGTTTTACTGCTGCAATAAAAAGTCACTTATTAAAGTTTTATAATTAGATAAAGCTCATTTATAAATTTATAAAACTAAGATGAAAGGCTGGTAAGCATTTGATGAAATGGTGTCTCAAATTCAGGAACAGACTGCTCTAGCATGAATATCTTGCCTCTGATAGAAAAAAGAATATAACTGATAATTTACACCAAATAACAGGGTTATTACAGTTAACGCTGCTTTTTCTGATTTTTAACTAGATAATTGTACTACATAGTCTGCATGTAGATCTCACTACACTGCTCTTTTTATTATATTATATTAATTATATTTATTATATTATATTATTTACTATAATGTGGCAGAGACATAGAAACAAATTGGTAGTTGTTGTAGGTATAAGTCAGTAAGAAACAATATTAAAAATAGTCATTAAGAATCATGTAAACTCACAGATCAGAATAATTACATGGACATTTAGTTGATTTTTTTCTTTTTTTCTGCTTTCACTTTAAAGTAGACTTTGAAGACTTCATGCGTGTCATCTAAAAGTCTGTGGACCTGCACAACCACACACTAGTTAATGTGTTTAGTGTTATTGTGTTTGAATGCCCAGTGTCTTTTTTCAACCATCTGGTCTTATTGCCACTGAAGTATGTAGGCAGTCAGAGGATAAACATGTTTGGTTGCCATAATGTCAAGAAGTCATCTTGTAATCTTTAATGTCATAATATAGTAAAAAAATACATATTAATACTATTATGGTCACAGTATTGACTCACAATTCACAGAACAAAATTCTAAAGTAAGTCAAACTGAATAAAGAAAAATCAAAACCAAAACAACAACAACAACAAAAATTCCAGTCTTTTTTTACTTGAAAATCATGAAATTCTATAAAATTAGAAATGCAATTTCCCACCAACGTGCTAAACATTGACATTTTTTGATTTGTTACATAATTTAACCTATTCTAAAAGACAGACAAAATGAAATGAAAGTCTCAGGCTATATCAAACTCTTGAGAGTTCAGTATTAAAGGCAGATAAATTTTAATGATTTTGACCTATCATTAGAGCAGATTGCTGGAATTAAAAAGTTTATTTATAATGATTTTTTTAATACCCTTCTCTCAGACTAAATAAATGACTGGTACAAATTGGTACAAATGATTATTTTCTTTTCTTTTCTGTTTTGTTTTGTTTTGTTTTTTAGAAACATAAATGGATGATCCATGAAAACACAGACACCACTACGTAAATTCAAATTCAACATTGTGCAAATGGTAATAACTTAGCCAAGTTGTTATGGAGAATGTTGTATATTTCTATTTTATTTCTACCACCTTTGCTGTAGGCACCTTCTGGACTGATTTTTTCTGCTCCACCTCAAGATAAGGCAAGACCTTGATGTTCGTCACACCCCAAACATTAAGCATGAACTCAAGTGATTTGTCTTCATGGGCATGTTTATGTTAGTGAAAGGCTTGAGAATTTTTAGTTTGTCATTTCCTACAAATATGTTGTGATTTTCCTGAAGGAAGAGTCAAATGTACAAAGTTTCAGACATTGAGAACAGTAAGGGGACTGACTTGCTCAGTCTGCAATCCTGATTCTTCTCCCATGGCTGGTAAGGGACAAGCCAGCTTCTTCTTGCATATCTGCTTATTTAATCTTAAATGATACTGGACTTCTACCTGTGGAACTCTGAATAACTTTATCTACCACAGTAAGTGATAAGAGTTCTATTGTCAAAAGTCATTTTTATCATAAAATAGATTATACTTTTAAGGATGCATGGCTTGCATAATTATGCCTGGCTATAAATACTTAAGTAGGGGAACAAGAAAATCCTATTGAGAAGGTGATGTTTGAATAAACATTTCAGATGAGAACTCTAACAATAAAGATATCTGTGAGAAGATATCTCATTTTATATAGATATTAATATAGACAAGCTAAACCGTTGTAAGAGGGGAATAGAGCAAGACTATTGTGGCTAGATTGGAATGGATGAAGGGACAGGATAACATAAGTGGAAACACACACAAAAAGGGAGATTACAATGTTAAAACTAGATTTTCTGTAAATGAAATAGCAATTCAATTCATCTACGTTTAAGCAGTAAGAATAAACTGTGGTGGTTACTATCCTGTACTAGAACACAAATATAAACTCTTAAAGTGTTGAGATGCAACAAAGAGGATATCAATCATTTAGTTTCCTAATTTTAATCTCTTTCTTATTTATAGAAGAGAGAGAGAGAGAGAGAGAGAGAGAGAGAGAGAGAGAGAGAGAGAGAAAGAGAGATCACAAAGAAAGGGGAAAACGTAAATTTTATTAAAAACATAATGACATATCAATATTTTGAATTACTAAACAATAATCCAGTCTCATTAATTCAAGTATAGAAGGATACCTGTTGTCACCATTATTGTGTAGAATGACTTAGAGATTTTTTTGAATGTAAGAAGTTGAGAAAGGAGAATAATTACTGCAGGTGATGTGGGGAGATGAGTCAGTTATCCTGTTTATATACTTATGAAGTCAGCAGAAAATACAATGCTTCCATAGAGATTTAGGAATACTAAAAAAGGTATATGAATCACAAAGATACTAAGTAGATTTTTTTACTATACAATAATTAGAAATGTAAAATTTACTAAAAAAAATCATGAAACACTGTAGTAATTGAGGACAATATACTTTACATAATGTATAATACTATTATGGAAAGATACAAATATGTGTGAAATACCACTGAAATTTTCAGCCTTCAAGAATTTGTATTTAACACTCTGATTTTATAGCTTAAAAATTCTAAATTAGTATAGACCAACATTTACAAATGACAAGATTATGAAAGTAAGATTATATTCCTTATTGTTATTATCTATACTCTGAAAAATGTAGGGAAATCACTACATCCTCACACACAAAAAAGTAACAAAGGCCAAATATGGAATAATCTATGAATATTCAGAAAATAATGAGGTACTGTTACATCAACCATGAACCTGTAGTTTTAAATACAGATTCTAAAGTATGAACCCTTATTACTATTTAAATAGAGAAAGATTATGTGGGGATATCTGGCTTAAATGAAATAATATTAAGTTCTCCACCATAACTAGGGTCAGTCAGTTCATTTCCATTCTATAATTGAAATATCTATGTAGCTAAGATTCTTATGACTTTGCATTATTTAGAATTGAGTAAGTGACTTATCCTTTCTTCTCATTAAAACTATTGAAATATTTTATTTAGACTCTTATACACTAGTGATATTATTAAAATCATAGACATCTTAATTGTTACTTGTGTCCTTCTACTTAAAACAGAAATGAAATTTGTCTATGTTTCCATCCCAGTCTCTGTCCTTCCCAAAACTCTATTAAAAGATCCTCTGATCTTATCCTGAAATATAATAGTATCAAAGAGTCTAGCAGAAGTCAAGCATATATGTCTGCAAATGACTTTGATATGGAATTGAAACTGATGATTTGCAAGGGTATAGAGAAATATCTATGTACCTAAAGTTAATATTTATTATTATGCTTTGCTAGAAGAGCTGTTTACTAGTACATCTGAAAACAACTTTGTTAGAATAAATTTATATTCTTTTCCTTGTGAAACTAATTGAACTTGAATTACCTAATACTAAAATATTCTTATAATTGATAGAGAAATTTTAATGTGGCAACATAGCTGCCTTTGCAAGGGATCACACCCCATAATCTTCTAGGTCTTTGTTATCTAGCTGAAATAAAAACACATCTTTCATTCTGGGAGACAAGTCAAGCAGATTTCTGAGTTCAAGGCCAGTCTGGTACTGAGCAAGTTTGAGGTACAGAAAAGCTTAGATCCAGGCATGGTGGTAAAAGCTTTTAATCCCAATGCTCAAGAGACAGAGGCCTTCAGATCTATGGGTTCTCTCAGTTAGCTAGGTTGAATCAGTGAGTGGAAAGGCAGAGAAGTAGAGTGGTGTTCATGGCAGTACACTTTGTGGAATTCAGTGGCAGGTTTTACAAGGACAGTTTTGCAGAGACAGGTGGCAAAGATCATGCTAGACACAGGTGAAGACAAAATAAGCCAGAGAATGAGAATGAACTGCAAGAAGATTAGAACAAACTTCCAGAGTTCGTTTAAGAACAAGCAGAGCAATTCAACGAAGTCAAGAGAAGCCAGTTTGAAATAGATTGAAGAGGAGTTTGGGTCAGAACAGCTGAGTTAAACCAGCCATCAGAGTTCAGAAACAACTAGATAGGATAAGCTTATTCAGCAGTAAGCCTCTAAGATGACAATTATGTCAGCAAATAAAAGATACTTTTACAATAACTTCCAAGTACTGCTAAAATTTAAGTACACTTACCTTTTACAGAGCATCATTTCAAACAAACATATAGATATATAGTCAACAAACATATCTTTAAGTAGTTTATATACATGATCTCATTTCTAAGTTGATATTAAATTTTATGTTACTACATTTTCAAATCTAGAAATAAGATAGTATATTCAGGCCAGGCATGGGCACATCTTTAACCCCAGAACTGAGGAGGCAGACAGAAGTAGATATGTATGAGTTCAATGCCAGCCTAACCTACAGAGTGAGTCACAGGACAACCAGCACTGCATAGAAAGTCCCTGTTTAAAAAAAAATAGACAGTACATTCATTCTAGAAAAATAAACATATTTAGAAATATTATTATTCTTCAAGTTTTGATTTCTTTCTCCTAAAATCACTGAGGTCTTTAGCAAGATGACTCCATGAACCCAAAGAAGACAGTTTTATTCTTAACAAGACAACAATCTATCAAGAGCTCAAATGAGTCTGGGTGTCTGGGTCTAGGTGATGTTCACATTCTATTGATTTCCACCACTATGAAAAGACCTGTTGATGGAGGTGTTTGCCTCAGTAACAGATTTTTCTTAGTCCTACCAAATGTGTTAATTCCTAGATACCTGGAGAGTGAAATATTGGAAGTCAACCATAAGGAAGTCTCTACTCTAATCTTTGTAATCTAATATTTAAGATCATTCATCTGAGTATGAATCACCAGCACAAAGACATAAACAGAAATTAGGAGGGTACAAAAGATAAAGTAATTTTTAAAACATCAGAGGACTCATTGGTAATAGGATAATCTGATTAGCATACCCCTGTATTATTCTATATGAGACAGGTTGATAGAAAAAAAGAAAGTACTGGGTTGTCAGTCATAACTCCTGGATTCTTTTGTGTCTTTGATTCTGCCAACTACTACTTATGTATATCAATTTCATCACTTGTAAAAAAAACAAGTGTGTTTACATCTGCTAAAATTTGATTTTCTTTATACAATGGTAAATATTTTAAGGTCAATAGATTATGTTTCTGCAAAAAATTATGATAACAGTATTAAACATGTCAATTATTCCCATGATATTTAAGACAATACTACTGTCCAGGAAACCCATAAAAGTAAAAACTATTTTCTGTTTTACTCAGAAATGGAGCCCAAGCACTTTAATGAAGTAGGGATGCAATATTTCTCAAATACATGGTTACATGAAAGATGGCCGAGAAAACATTTAATGTAGTACTGAATTCTGTTCTTATTTGATGAGTTATTCTGAAAATTGTTTCATCAACATACAAAATGTCTTGTTAAAACTGACTGAAGAAGTAGAAATGTTTCAGAGGTATTGGAGGAGAATTCTGGATCATGTTTAAATACTTGAAAGATTATCATATGTTCTTTCAGAGAAAATAATGAGTAATAATGTGGATATTCTACAGAATTTTTCAATTCAGAATAAAAATCCCTTTCAAACAGAATTGCTCAAAGATAAAGTGAATCAGATCTCAAGTAAATATGAATTATAAAGTAACTAATCAATAAAGGGACTGAACAATCTCTGACAAAGGAGAGTAAATCTATTTTCTATAGGTTGAATAACTTAAAAAGAACTTTCTATATTTATTCTACCAAGAATAACTTTTAAAATATCAAATTTTGAGTTTTTATTTTGTGGTATAGCAAGCAATACAATTATATGTGAAAATTTGCATTCCTCATAAATATTGATTTTTTTTTTAGTCAGTAATGCCTGCATCCTTGCATCTAATAATGGAAAGATATTCAAATAGAATCTTAAAAATCTTATCTGACTGTTTAATGACACGAGTTTTTCTTTTGTTGTCGTTTTTTTCTGTTTTCGCTCAGTATTAACCTTTTGAATATAAAAAGTGTCAGTTAACATGTTCATGTGCTCTACAAAATTGTTACATAATTTCTGCTCATGTAAGAAATTAAGTTATTAAGGATACTTTAGAAAAAATGTATAACATTCATTTGTTTCCTAATGCAATTATTATGAATGACATAGAACCTCATACCAAAATAATTCCATCAAGTTGCTGCTATCATTTCAGACAAAAAAGTTAGGTAAATAAGGTGACTAACATAAAATATACCCAGGTAGGAGCTAAGTGTCCACATAAAAGTTTAAGTTTTTTTAAAACAAATTAAATGCAGCTTATTTTTAAATGGTATTCATTTCTAACAATTAATGTGACTTACTGTTGGGTACAAAACGACTGTAAAAGGTTGTATTTTTAAGCACAACCTTTTATTAATTATCATGTTTTTCAGAAAGAGTGTATGATACATGACATATGTAAGAATAGAATAGAAGTTTACACATCACTAAACAATCACAATTTGTAACTCTAGAGAGAATCCCATTAAAAACTGGTATTCTGTTGATTTTCTCAAAGAATCAGATCTTGGTTTCATTGATTCTTTTTGTTGTTGTTGTTGTTGTTGTTGTTGATGATGATGATGATGATGATGATGGTGATGACAATGTTTCTAATTGATTGAATTCTGCCCTAATGTTGATTATTTCTTCCCTTCTATTCCTGACAACACAAATAGGTCAATTAAAAATGGGGTACAGAGCTAAACAGAGATTTCTCAACAGAGGAATCTCAAATGGCCAAGAAGCACTTAAAGAAAAGTTCAAAGTTCTTTGTCATCTGGAAAACACAAATCAAAACAACTCTTGAGATTCCATCTTATACAGTCTGAATGGCAAAAAAAAAAAAAAAAAAAAAAAAAAACCAAAAAACAAAAAACAACAACAAAAAAACCTCAAGTGATAGCAATACTGGTAGGAATGTTGAGCAAGAGGAACACTGCTTCACTGAGGGCAGGAGTACAAACTTGTATATCCATTTTGGAAATCAATTTGATGGTTTTTCAGAAAACTGGGAATAACTCTACCTCACTATCTCACTCTTGAGAATATAACCAAGAGATGCTCCACCTTCCCACAAGGACACTTACTCATCTATGTCCATAGTAGCTTTATTTGTAATAGCCCCAAACTGGTAACAACCTAGGTAGCCCTCAACTTAAGAATAGATTTAAAAAAGTAGTACTTCTACCCAATGGAATGCTACTCAGGTAGTAAAAGTAAAGATACTATAAAGTTTACAGGTAAATGGATGGAATTTGAGAAGATCATCCCGAGTAAGGTAACCCAGACCCCAAAAGACATATATGGTATGTACTCATTTATAAGTGGATATAGGACATAAATACAAGATAGCCATGATACACTCCACAAACCCAAGGAAGCTAAATGAGAAAGAAGGCCCAAGTGAGTATTCTTGAATCTCTCTTAGAAGGACAAATAAAATAGTCATAAAAGGCAGATAAAAGGAGGGAGCTGTTGGGAGAGGGGATGGGGAAGGAAGTGGAGTGGTGTTCAAGAGCAGGTACGGGGAGGGATAGGAGAGATGGCCTGATGACTATGACAAATAAATAGAAATCTGAAACTGACAGGGGCGGGGATGTGGGGGGCATCTCAAGACCATTACTGAGACCTAGGATAGGAGAGGCACCTAAGATTCAGTGATAGTGACCATAGCTGTGACTCATAAAATTTGGGAATTGGAACCTGAAAAGTCTACCTCCTGTAGCTAGGCAAAAATTCGAGTGGAGAGATGGGAACAGCAAAATTTCCATCCAAAGTTTATTCTTTCAACAGGAAATTCAGACACAGAGGATGGAACAGAGACTGAGCAAATAGCCAAACAAAAACTGATCCAACTTTAGACCAAGGCCATAGGCAATCAGTAGTCTCTGATCCTATTAATGATACTCTGTTATGCTTGCAGACAGGTGTCTAGCATGGCTGTTTTCTGAGAGGCACCAAACACCAGCTGACTCAGACAGATTGAGAGACTCACAGCCAAAGAATTGATGAAGTTTAAGGTCTCTTATGGACAAATTGGGGGAAGGAAATAAGAACTTCACAGGAAGACCAACATAGTCAAGTAATCCTGGACACTAGTGACACTCAGAAACTAAACCATAAATCAAATAGCGTACATGGGCTGGACCTTGCCGTCCCCAACATATGTAGCAGATGTGCACCTTCATCTTCATGTGGGTCCCAAACAACTGGAGTGGGGACTATCCCAAAAACTGTTACCTGTCTTTGGGATATGTTCTTCTATCTTGCTTGCCTTGTCTGATCTCCGTGAGAGGGGATGTACCTAGCCCCACAGAGACTTGATGTAACTGAATCAGGGGATACACTGGTGGGGCCTCCATATTCTCAGAGGAGAAAGGGATGAGGGATGAGGGAAGGATTGTGGAAGGAGGGGCAGTGAACAGGATATAAAGTAAATGAATGAATTAAAAACTATGGCACCTTCCAAATAATTATGATGTTATACTTTATATACTCAATTGGTTGAGATGTAGTACTGAGACCTATAACCAAACATTAAGGATATTTTTGTGATGCTGTTTTTGCATAACATTGTGTGAGATCAGTAGAATGATTAAAGCATTGGTGTCTCCTCCTACTCGCCTCCACAGTGACAGAACTTCATCTAATCAGATTAAGATATAATAAGAGAAGACTGGACAAAAGAAGACATCTGTGTATGAATACATGGCACAAGACATTGACCTTGCACATCTTTTAGATGCAGACTATGCATTGACATTTCTTAGTACTCAGGTTCCTGACCTTCAGAAGAGAAGTTAATACAATCAGCTTTTATGTACTCAGATTTGTACTGTGAGCAGAACACACATGATCTCTCCTTGTTTTCTGGCTTTCCAAGTGTAGCTCCTGTTAGTCTACTCCTTCCTTTATCATACAAATTAGGTACTCATAATAAAATTTACATTCATGCATCTCACAAATATTTTCAACATAAAACATACATGAATTTTTATATTACACATATGTATATAATATTAAGTATTTATTATTTCTCTGAAAATCCTGTAATATACATTTAGTCCTATAGTTATACATTTAGGTATATCCACATGGTATCAGTCAACTGCCAACCAAGTGAAATCTCTGGATAATTAAAAATCCATCTTTATAAAATATAGTGTTTTAGAACTTTGGCTAGTGTCCATGTAGCTCAGCAGGAATGGGCTATCAAATATATTGAAAAGAAGACCTCATTTTAAATCTCAAACTTTACGATTTTATAGTAAAAGCAAGGTTATATGTAAATTCACAAAAACATTTTAAAAAGTACCTGCAAGATTTATGTACATTTCTTGATATCACTAAACATTTCAAGACATCAGCTTATATAAGTATATCATGATTTTGAGGATGTGAAGACTCTAAGTTATCACATTTTATTTCCTGCTTTCATCACAAGTCTGCACATACTGTAGTCACTCACTTTCCATTTTTCTCTGATTTTTATAATTTTTTTAATAGTTATGCTCTTCAGATACACAGATTAGAATTCTAATGGAGCAGCCTTTATACACCAAAAGAATGGACTCAAAATTTGGTATTAATTTATTTTCCATTGCCACTTACCTGCCCAGAAGTAGAAATTCCCCTGCTAGACCCAAGCGTCTCATGGCCATGAGCAGACCCCGAACTGTCATGCCTTCACAGAAGCAGGCTACCACCCGGGCTTTAGGCAAATGACTTCTAAGTTTTTTCAACAGCTTGTCAAAACTCTGTTCCCCAGCATTGCTGTAGATTTTGTAAGAGTGGGCGATGCAAATCCCTTCCTTCGCTGACATATCTTTGAAAGCCTCCATTCCACTTTCTCCGTAGTTGCCTGTAAGAAGATGAGTATACAAAGAGAAATAGTGAAATAAGAGAATTGCATTTATTAGGTACGAAAAGAATTTCTTAACATAACTGATAGGTAGAACAAACCATTTCAGTATATGCATACATTGTACAATGTTCAAATTAATTTATCTTTCTGTTTCTTTATTTTATCTTTTTATCTTCTGTTGAAAAATTTAGCAACCTTTTCTTCTATCTTTTCATCAAAATGTACAGTTTATCTTATTATCTAACAGAACATTCTTGAAACTGACTATGATAATAACAGTGAACCGACCATGTTCTTTCTTTTTCTTTCATTTCTTACCCCAGTCTTTGTGCACTGTCCTTTTTTCTATTACTTTTAATTTCTTCTAAAAGTAAGGTGGGCCGGGCGGTGGTGGCGCATGCCATTAATCCTAGCACTTGGGAGGCAGAGGCAGGCGGATTTCTGAGTTTGAGGCCAGCCTGGTCTACAGAGTGAGTTCCAGGACAGCCAGGGCTACACAGAGAAACCCTGTCTCAAAAAAATAAAGAAACAAAAAAAAAAGTAAGGTGACATGGTATTTACATGTCAGAGCTTAAGTTATGTATATAATACAATGTTTTTCATCTTCATTCATGTTGTCACAATAGCAGATTTTATTCTTTCCTTTAGCTGAATGTTCTATTGTATATAGAAACAAACTTTTTTTCTATCAGTTGGAAAAAACTTAAGATGTTTCCATTTATTGTCAGCACTAAGCAACAGCCTCAATGGCCACACGTGAGAAATTGTCTCTTTTGCATATAAACTTGTCTTCTGTTCAATATATACTCATATCTTCATATAGTGTGTTAGAAACTACTTATCTGCTACTCTTATTCAGTGCTATTTCTTTTCCCCTTTGAGTCTCATTGTATGATAATTTCTTCCCACTAGTGTGGTTTGTGTATGGTTTATCATCCAAAGATCCTATCATGGGAGTTTGTAGTGTGTCTGTAGTGTGTTCATATAGATAAAAGAGTTGGGCATATCCTGTTTCTTATTCATTCTGTCAAATATTTCTCTGATTCATTACTACGTCCCCCCTTCAATTAGACCTCCATTTCAAACATGACTGCTTCCTTCTACTTCCTTCCTTACCTTACTTTTCACTGTTTGAGATTAAAGGTATATATTAAGGGAGTGTCTGTATTACAGTCAGAAGGATTAATGGTGTCTCATTCCAGCCATATCACACAGACCTAGATCTTTGTATGTGACCCCTTGCCAGAAGAGCCATGCTGCTAGATTAAATTTTTTTTACTCATGATGACTTGGTAGAAAATTTAATTGGGCCTAGGAGAAGGTGATCAGAACATCAAGATTCCTTCTCAGATGGCTACTTCTGATAATGTCTTTCAGAATAGATTATTTCCCATCACTTAAAGACAGAGAAAGTTTGGTTCTTGCACAGTATCTTATTTCTTTGCTTGTAAACAATCCCTTTCATACACACACACAAACACACACACACACACACACACACACACACCATATATACTAAATATAATATATATCATAGAAATATTAAATTGTTTTACATAAAATACGTATTTTATGTCATATTTTAATCGTCATGAGGTTATTACTTGATATTCTAAACTGAAAACATTCATCATATTCTCAACTGATATTTAGACTTGTAGTGAGGAAATATGTGTTTTTATGAGAAAACATTTAATTTTCATTCAATATAATCAAAGAACAGTTAATGACATGAATAAGTGCAAAGACTATTACAATTTTTGGAGAATAGAGTATACTAATCTCTTTCTTATCTTTTCTTTATCTTTGAGATAATATTTTATTATATTTTTACAACATTTCTCCTATTTTTCTCTCTAAATCTTCTCATAACTCCTCTTCTTCAAATTTATGAGCATTTTAATATACACATTGCTCTTACATGTGTATATATATTTGTATTTATATATTCCAAAATATAACCTTTTAAGTTCATATAATATTGTATATTATATGTATATAATGTATGTTTATCCCATTTAATTCTCTTAATAATATTGGAAATGGGTATTGTTACCAGAATTCCATAGACAAAACAGTCAATACTCTTAACTCCTAAATATATAAATATGAGTAGTGAATAAAGACAAAGCTCCCTGCAGGCCCTCTCACTTTGTTCCTCCACAACTGGTTTCTTAGACCCACAGAACTCCAATTAGATGGACCTGATAGATTGGTTTGAAGAATGCAGGAGTAGTATGACAAAACGGCTGAAAAGTAGACTATAAAAGCATAACTGGATTATAATCAAGTAGTTATAGGAGCTAGAAGCTGTCCGGAACAGAAAACATCAAATGAGTTAACACTATGAGATATCTAATTGCAGAGCACTGGGTCTATACAGATATAAAAGTCAGCAAACAGGTAATGGGATAAGTCTTGGCTGGAGCATTCATCTGATTTCTGCTACCTAAGTGCATTACTATCACACAGGTACCATATTCTGAAGAGATCCTCAGCGTTTTCAGGATGCAATTCTGTGTAATTCTATCAGATTGCAATTCTATGTAGTTCTATCTATACAGAGCATATAATAGAACATGTTTTATTTCATACACAGGACAAGGGACTGAGGTGCATATTTTACATATGGAAGCAGACCTAGTCTCCAGGTTCTCCCAGCATCTCTACCTGACATACCCTGCCCCCAACGTTTAATTTTCTAACCCCATGGTTGGGCTGCCCTCCCCCCAGAAGGTCCTCTTTCTCTCTTTGTCTTCACCTTTTCTCTCTCTCTGTAAGCGTGTGCTCTTTCATTCTATATCCTGTACCCATCCTCTTTTTCCCATGGTGACTTTCCTGGCCTCAGTCCTTGGGGCCAGTGAGCTTGCCCACCTGATATCAGCTCTCCAGTAAACATGCTTTTAATATAAGCTAATCTGGTTTGAATTAGCTCATTTCACTGCAGCAAAGAAATATCCTATCAGAATATGCTAGTTTGACTCCCAGCTCAACCATCAATGAAAAATCTACAAGGATTTGTTTATCTCTAGAATTAGAAGTAATAAGATAGGAGCAGGTGGACAATTCATTTTGTTTTGTAATTATCAAAGTTTAAAGGGGGTTTTCTAGAAAATGTGCCAAGAGGCCTAAATGATTGGTTTTAGACTATTTACTATTCTTTTTTATTTTTAGAAAAATAATTTTCTCAACTCTTTTGCTTCTAATGCTTTCATGTAACATAGTGTCCATCACAGAAATAGTTTGAAATTAGGCATAATGATTAGGGTATAAATAATAAAAGCCATGTTATTCATAACTAAACTAAAAACATATTTTAAAAAATTCATGATCTTTAAGCTGGTATCGAATAATGCTTATTTAAAACTATTTATTTAACACTATTTATTTAAAACTATTTATTTAAAACTGTCTTCACATATATTCAGCACGTAATACAGAACAAAGTGGTTAGAGGAAAGATATTCATGATGAAGAAACAATTTTAACTTCAGTTTGGAATCCATAATCTCCTAAGCTTTTTCACCTGAAACAAAGTCAACTACATACTTATTTATTTGTATATGTGTATGTGTGAATATATATATATATATATATATATACATATATATATATATATATATATATATTGTGTGTGTGTGTATTTCACACAATTAGAATATCTGGTAAATAGCTTAGACTCAATTAACTAAACTTAAAACAAGAGAATAAAAAGTATTTCTCAGAGACACATGTAAACTGTTTTATATGAAAGGGACAGATGGATGGGTCAAATTGTTTTACTCTGTATTCTATTTTGTCTTAAAACTTACAATCACTCTAAAACAGTTTAATATATATTTGATGTGATATTTTGTAAAATAATAGCTTAGATTTATTTTTTAAAAAGATAATGTTATCTAGTAATTTAGAAAAAGGATACGGAACTGGTTAAATAACTTAGTGGGTAAAGGTGCTCACTGCTAAGACAGAAAACCTGTGCCGAATACCCAGGATACACATTACAGTTGGAGAAACCAGAGTTCTACAATTTTTTCTCTAACAACACATATGCACACTGTAGCACGTGGATGTGCAGGTGTTTGCACTGTCTCTCTCATATACATACATATAAATTAATGTATAGTTATAAAAACACACAAGACCATATGTATTCAAATAAATGAGACATTTAAAGTGTAACCATGCCCAACAGTTATTAACACTATTCTGTACAAATAATGGATAAATGGGGACATTAGAAAAATGTCTGCAAATCCCTTGAGTCAAATTTTGTTACTTGAAGTAGATTTTCAGTAACATATAGAAGGAAGAAAAATGCATAGGAATGTGATGGTTTGACTAAGAATGGCACCTATTAACTCAGGGCTGTCTTTGCATTATACCTTACATTTTCACACATCACTATTGCAGGACCCAGAGAGGTGAAGGACTCCAGAAGAACATGGCCCTCAATCAATTAAACAGTTTTCGTAGGGGCTCACAGAGACTAAAGTGGCAACAATGGAGCCTGCATGGTCTGTACCAGTTCCTCTGTATGCATGCTATGGTTGCTGATGTTGGACCACTTACAATGGGAATGGGATGTCTCTGACTTTTTTATCTGATTGTGGCACCTATCTCTTCCTATTGGATTGCCTCATCTAGCCTTTACATGAGAGAGTTTGTGCTTCTATCTTATTGCATCTTGTTTGGTTGCCATCACTGGGGGCCTGCTCTTTTCTGAAAGGAAGAAGGCACAATGTATCCAAAAAAGAAGGGAAGTGAGGAGGAAGGAGCTGCTGCTGTCAGGATGTGTTGTATAAGAATAAATTTAAAATTTCAGCATTTAATTCTAAGTACATTCTTAAAAAATATTCAATGCTGAATCAGAGATTCATGTAGACAATGTTCTATATAACAAGAAATAAGGGGAATTTTGGAAAGAGCTATTTCAGCTTCTTAATGACATCATTGCTAAGCATGAAGAGACATGTGGATTTTGACATTAGGACTTTTATAGTGTTTATGTTTTAACTGACTTGTTAATGTAGTTTAAGTTTAGATTTGCAATGTAGAAAAAAATACTACCCCTTTTCTTAAAAAAATATATATATATTTTGGAGACTTTTTCTTATTCTTTTCTCAGGCTACACTTCCCAGAGGAAAATAAAATGTTGAGACAGACACTGTGACCCAGATTCTCATTTCAGCCCTATGGAATTCAACTTCTTTTGGCTTTCTTTGTAGGCTGTCAGGTTTGCAGCTGAAGCCTGCAGTGCTTGTCTCATTAAGAGTGATTCTATTTGAATCGAAGGGAAAAACTTCCATGTGGTACTGTGTGTCAATGGGTCGAGTGGACCTGGGAGGTGTTCACTTTGCTTTGTTTTTAGCTCATTAGTTACCTCTAGTCCTTGATTCTAACTGGATCTAATGACAGGGCAGAAATTGTTCTGTGTCAGCTGAAGGTAGAAAAATCCTTCCCAGCATAGCCAAAGCTTTTCAAGCTTGACAACCTTTGCTGAAAAGAAGTCTGTTCTTTGACAGCAGCTCCCTGATCTGGCATCTCCTTGGAATTAGAGTTCCTCTGTGTAGGTTTGTCTTCTCTAGATTTCCTCTGCACTCAAGATTTCCTCACAACATGGAGAAAAGGGACTCAGTTTGGTTTTTGGGAATGAGCATAATAGATTGAAATAGGTCCCATGTAAGTGTACTTGCCATGAGACAGAGTTTTATTTAGATATGAGTAGTCATCCTGTGTTAGAGTTCTGGCTTTGGTGCTTCTCACCTATAGTTCAGACCTTACCTCTCTATTACGGTAGCCTCTAAGCAGATGTGGCCATGAGAATGTGACATATGTCTACTCCAAAAGACACTATTCCACAATTTCAAAACAGTTATTTCGAAGAAAATGAATAAAAACATGTTATCATATAAATGTTTTATAATGTTGATGACATATCAAAAGGTAATAATTTATAACAACAATTAAATAAAATATACTCTTAAACTAATTTTACCAATTTATTTTTATTTGTCTTGTTACTCACATGGCTAGCAATATATTTCTATTAAATGATTGAGCTTTATAAATATAATTTGTCATCCTAATGTTTCAGAGCAGAATCTAACCTCCATAGAGCACTAGATCATATCTGAACTTTCCGAAGATCAAATGTCTAGTCTTCGTATTAACCTCACTTCCTACCATTATATTATGTACAGTACATTTCAGCCATAATGGTAAAAATAAGCAGATCATCAAATTCACATGATTTTTAATCTAGAGAATATATAACTATGACTAAAATATGAGTGACCATGGCCCAGAAACAAAGTTCTAGTTTTTCCTGAGTGACTTGTTTTACCCTGGAGAGTCTCTACAGAGTCACAGAAAAGGAAGTCATGAATTACTTTCTTTGCAGGACAATTAACTGTGTACAACATGCTTTCCAACATCACAGATTGTACTGAGTTATCTTCCTCTGAGATATTTTTCTATATACTCATTTCCGCTGCATGCCTCAGACATAGCTGGTATGGATACAATTCTCTAATTCTCTATTTCTAAACCAGTCTATTTCACTCACCCCAAAGATGTAAGGTTTTATTTTTTTATGTCATACTCTAATCATTTATTTGGCTGTCTAAGTGAATGTATGGTAAATGGAATGATTTCAGTTACACTTCTGTCTACAGAGTTTTGAGATATAATTGTATTGAAATAAACAGATTTTAAGATATAAACATCAAATTTTCATCAGTCAATTGCTGTTTAGTAGTAACCATGATCCAAAATGATGAAGCCTGGCTAAAACATTATAGATAGTGTAGCTTAACCATAAGTACCATTGACAGAGTAATAAATGATCGGAAATTTGTTATCCTGTAATCGTTTGTTTACTAACAGTCTTTGGAAATTTCTCTCTCTCTCTCTCTCTCTCTCTCTCTCTCTCTCTCTCTCTCTCT
>JANHMN010000003.1:79774582-79796644 GCA_030674055.1 Rhabdomys pumilio | reverse complement strand
TATATATATATATATATATATATATATATATATATATATATATATTCAAACCTGAAACCAAATTCTTATACAAACAAAAATAGACTCACAATTTGTATTTATATATTTATATATTTATGTATACATATCTTTATACACAACACATACACACACATATATACACACACATACATACACACACATAACAATCAAAGAAAGAGGGGCTATCAATTTGAAAGTAGGGCACATGGGAGATGCTGGAGACAGGATAGCTGACAGGGTCTAGAGAGAGAAAAGAGATGACAAAAAGCAATGTTTCTATTTTAATTAAAAATATATTTTAAAAATATAAAAAGTATGTAAAAAAGAAATAAAACTCATTGCAAATTTCATAAATTATTAAAAATTAACTTAAAATTGATAATGGAAATAAATATGAATTATAAAACTATAAATATTAGTAAACATTATAATAATGCTTATTTTTTAACCTTAGAGTGGGGAAAACACTTCTCAAGTATCAAGTAAGGACATGGTCCACAAAATTAAAACTGATTGATCAAATTTAATCAAAATTAAACCATTGTGTTCCCAAAGATACTCTGAATTTTAATGATAATCATAGACTGAAAAAAGTTTTTTTTAACTTTTTCAAAGTCACTGTAAATATTTGTCTTAGATGTTTAGACACACTGAAAATTCTGACTGACACAAATGGTAACTGAACATGTAAAAAGATGTTTAGCATTGTTAGCTTCTAAATACATTACTGGGTTAGTCTGTTCTAGCTTTTAAAACATGTTATAATGGCACTTTATTTGAAGAATGATAAGCAATAGAGGGGCCTGAAAGACATAATGTCTGAAGAAGTTACAGGGTAAACTGCAGAAGACAATTATGTTCTATTATGTTGCAATAATCTACCAAAGTTCCTAGACATTTAAAATCAAAAGATGTTTGTTTGTGAACATAATTAATATGTAAGCAAATGTGAAATATTTTCTACAATAAAATGAAGCCATAGCTCTCAAGACATAAAAACTGAGTTGCTGGTCTGCCTAGAAATAGAGATTAAAACATCAAAAATGGAAGTGAGATCTGCTAAACTGTTCTAATTCTTGCATACATATAGAAATTTGTTAAAGGTGCTTTCTTTTTTCCATTGTTATGTATTTGGCATCTTTGTCAAAGATCAAGTATCCATAAGTATGTGATCTTATTTCTAGGTCTTCAATTCTATTCCATTGGTCAATCTGTTTGTCTCTGTGGTTTCTGTTTCTTTTTTCTTTTTTTTTTTTTTATCACCATTGCTCTGTAGTCAGTAAATTATGCTGTTCCATTTTGCAGTCTGTACGTAGAAAAATTAAAATACATCTACATTTATCACCTCACACAAAACTCAAGACCAAGTGGATCAAGGACCTCACCATAAAACCAAACACACTTAATAGAATATAAAAGAAACTGGGAAAGGGCCTCAAATTCATTGGCAGAGGAGGAAATTTCCTAAAGAAAATTTTAATGACTCAGGTGCTAAGATCAACAATTGATAAACTGAAAAGTTTCTGTAAGGCAAAAGATGCAGTCAATAGGACAAATTCGTAACCCACAGATTGGGAAAAACATCTTCATCAACTGCACATCAGATAGAGGGCTAATATACAAAATATACAAATAACTCAAGAAGTTAACCTCTAAAAAATAAAATAGCCAAATTAAAAATGGGGTAGAAAGCTAAACAGAAAATTCTCAATGGAGTAATCTCAAATGGCTCAGAAGCATTTAAATAAATGTTCAACATCTTTAGTCATTAGGGAAATGCAAATCAAAACAACACTGAGATTCCACGATATAACCATCATAATGCCTAAGATCAAAAACTTTGGCAACAACAGATGCTGGTGAGGACATGGAGAAAAGAAACATTCCCCCATTGCAAGCTGGTACAACCACTTTGGAAATCTGGCAGGGCCTCAAAAGATTTTAAATAGTTCTATCTGAAAACACAGTTATAACACTACTGGGCATATACATAAATGATGTTTCAACATATAACAAGGACATGTGCTCCAACTATGTTCATAGCAACCCTATTTATAATAGCCAGAAAGTGGAAACAACCCAGATGTCTCTCAATGGAAGAATGGACACAAAAAATGCGGTATATTTACACAAAGGAATATTATTCAACTGTTAAAAAGAAAGACTTCACAAATTTTGAAGGCAAATGTATAAAACTAGAAAATATCATCCTGAGTTAGGTAACCCAGACCCAAAGGGACATGCACAGCAAGAAGTCACTGATAAGTGGATATTAACTCCAAAGCTCAAAATACCCATGATTCAACTCACAAAACATATGAAGCTTACTTAACAAGAATGAAGGCCAATGAGTGGATGCTTCAATCTCACTTAGAAGGGAATAAAATGGGAGGTAGAGGGATGGATGGTCTTGTGTGGGAGAGGGGAGGGGGAGGAAAAAAAAAACAAGGGCAGGTTCAGGTATAGGAAGAGACAGGAGAGAAGTTTAGAGGGCCAGGAGAATAAATAGAAATATATAGTAGTGGTTGTTAGGGAACAGGGGAACCATTGGAATGTCTCAGATACCAGGAATACCAAAAGGTTCCTAGGACGCAATGTGAATGACAATAGCTGAAACACCCAACAGAGGGGAAATAAAATTTCAGGAGACCACCTCTAATAGATAAGCATAGTTCACAGTTGAGGGAAGGAGGCACTCACCCATCTCAAAACTATTAACCCAGAATTGTTCTTGTCTAAAGGAAACACAGGAACAAAAATTGGAGCAGAGGCTGAATGAAAGGCCATCCAGAGACCACCCCACCTTAGGATCCATCACATCTGCAGACACCAAACCCTGACACTATTGCTGATGCCAAGAAGTTCTTTCAAGCAGGAGCCTAGTATGACTGTCTTCTAAGAGGCTTTGCTAAGACCTAAGACAGATGTGGATACTAACAGCCAACCTCTGGACTGAGCCCAGTGATTCCAATGGAAGAATCAGGGAAAAAATGAAGGAGCTGAGGGGGACTACAACCCCATAGGAAGAACAACAAAATCAACTAACCAGATTCCTCAGAGCTCCCAGGTCATAATCCACCAACCAAAGACTATAAGAAATGGGTGGCTCCAAGGCTCATGCTACATATATAGCAGAGGATTGTCTTATCTGGCATCAGTGGGAGCAGAGGTGCTTGGTCCTTTGGAGGCTTTTCGCTGCAGGGAGGGGGTTGTTAGAGGGGTGAAGTGGGAGTGGGTGGGCATAGCAAAAGTGGAGGAGGTATGGGATGGGGGGATTGAGATGGGAGACTGGAAATGGGGACAACATTTGAAATGTAAATAAATAAAATAATCAATTAAAAATTGTGACAAAAATATTGAAATTTGTTTTGCTCATTCAAACCTGAGCCACTAAGCACTTTCAGGATACATGAAATAGAAAAGAGTAAACAGCCATTCTTATTGTACTGAAAAGCTATAAGAAAATTATTTTAATAACATCATAAGTACAAATCAAATATCACTTAGGAGCTAAACAAATATTATAAGATCTATTAATCCCAGCCAGGCAATGGTGTCACATACCTTTAATCCCAGCACTTGGGAGGCAGAGGCAGAGACAGGTGGATTTCTGAGTTAGAGGCCAGCCTGGTCTACACAGTGAGTTACAGGACAGTTGAGGCTGTACAGAGAAAACATGTCTTAAAAAAAAAAAAAGAAACAAAGAACAAGAAAAACCAAACCAAACCAAAACAAAAGACTTAATAAGAAACTTTACTTGAGGCTATTTGGAGTTCTTGGAAGTTGGTCATAACACACACACACACACATGCACACACGCACACACACAGAAGTGTGTGTGTGTGTATACACTAATAGAATGAAGTCTGTCTTGTATTTATTCTCTTTGATTTCACAATCACAGGAAGATTCTATATAGTGTACTTGCTAATAGAAGGATTTAAAGGATTTAATAGATTTTTAAAGATTGAAAAACTACAGTTGTCATTCAGATCCCTATCAACCAGATGGTGTGATGCTTATTGCAAGGACGCTTTATTTTGTAATGTTTAATTTTCTTGGGCTTTACATAATTGCATTATTTACAAAAGAAAGTTGATAAGAAACTGGGACCCATCGGGATTTTAAGTATTATTTTTCAAACAAGCTGTGCTCATTTGCTGTCTGTATTACAAGATGGTTATTCTCACAACATGTCAAACAGTTTCTTCATAATTCTGCATGAAGGTGAAAAATGATCATTGTTCTTTACTGGGACTGATATAATTTAGGAAACTTATAAACTCTGTTTGCTAAATATTTGTGTTTTAATTATCCATTGATCAATGATTTCCTCTCTTGGGATGTTATTTTTTTTCACTGAGATAAAACAGCAGTGAAATTAGTTCAGTTAATAACTATCCATGTCCTCTAAGCAGTCAAGTAAGAGAGATAAATGTCTCTCATTTCAAATCCCAAAACTGAAAGTGATTACCATATTGAGGAAGGCACATTGAAATTGAGACTAAGATCTCTTAGAAAAGTCAGAAAAAAATTTTCCAAAAGAAAGAAGACACAAATCTCTTAATCGAATTTATATTACCAGTCTCATGACATTCCATTAGCAGTGGTAAGAAAACAAAACAGCCTTAATGCAGATATAGAGGAGATCTTAGTGACCTAGATGGAAGGTCAAATTTCTCAGACATTCCTTTAAACTTAATCCACAGTGCGTCCCTTAGTCTTCAAGTCTATAAAATCTTTAAAGAGGCTCAGGAGCTGCAGAAAAAAAAGTTTAAGCCTGTCATAGATTGACTCATATATCTTAAAGCTAACTCTTGAAGAAGATTTCATTTCCATAAAATGAAAGCACAAGATGAAGAAGTGAGTGCTGACAAAGAAGCTCAAACAAGCTGTCTGCTTGTCTAACTAAGATTGAGCATGATTAATGGACGTAGCTATGCTACAGAATTGATTTTTAATCTTTATTAACAGTCTTACATTCCAAGATGTCCTCTAGGACTAACTACAGAGAGGAGAAACCAATCTCTAGCTTCACATCTACAAAGCTCAGGCTAACTGTATTGTAGATGGAGGGCCTACTACAGCTGGGAATAATAAATGAAACCAATGCCCACCTTTCCACTTAAAAAAACTGAGAACCAATTTAAAATTAAACTAAATGTGCTATTCTGATATCTGCCAATAGAAAATCATAACAAAGACACACGCCTGTTTACAAAGTAGTGTGATTAAATATTTTAAACCCTGTTGAGACCAATTGCTTAGAAAGTAAGATTCTATTCAAAGTATGATGGTTCTTTAGCAATGCTGCTGGCTGTTCAAAGTTGTGATGAGATTCAAATAGTTAATGTTCTCATGCTAATAATATACTACTTATTCTGCAGTCGTTGGATTCTGTGTAATTTAACTTCAAGTGTTGCTATTTAAGAAATTCTTTTAAAAGTACAGTACTGGTGATGAATCCAGAATAAATAAATGAAAAAAATTCTTCTAGAAAAGGATTTTTCTTTTATTTTATTGAGAAATTTGTGACACAATGATGGTGGTAAAAGTATCCGCAGTAACAGGAGTGTAGAAGACATTTATCATAACTGCATTGATGACTTTTAGAGGTTCAAATGTTATTGAGAGAAGTGAGTAAAATGTCAGAAATTAGAAGTGAAGACCAAAGATGTGATAAAACTGTTGAAACTTTAGAGAATACTTTCAAAAAAAAAAAAAGGACTAACATGTTTCAGAAAAGCAAAGAAGTAATTGCTTGAAATAAAACCCACTCCAAGTGAAGAGTATGGACATTTTCAAAATGACAACAAATAGTTTGTAAAATTACACAAAGTTCATTTACAAAGCAGCAGCAGACTTGAGAATATTGACTCCAATTTTAAAGAAAATACTTAAGGTAAAATTGCTAATGTTGCGTGCTACAGAGAAATCTTTTATAAGAGAGTCAACCAGTGTGGCAAACTATACCGTTTTGTTTTATGACATTTGATAGCCCTCCCAGTCTTTAGCAACCATGACCCTGGTGAGTGAGTGGCACTCAGAATCAAGTCAAGACTCTACTTTCTAAAGGACTCACTGAAGTTTAACGTGAGGATTATCATTCTTTAGCTGCAAAACATTTTCTAGTTTTAGTTTATTTTCACAGATAAGTTGTTGTACACTTGTTGGATGACAGCCCAGAATGTTGTATGGACACAGAAACAAAAGAAAAAACTGTGTGACTAGCTTTATTGTGAGACACTGCAGTCCTTGGAAACTAAGCCTTCAATACCACCAACACTGTCTCATGGATTTTTTCTGTATAATTTTCTAGTTCTTTATTGGTCTTTACTTGACTATATTTCTATAGTTCAAAATTTTCACAATATGTTATTAGCTGTAGTAAATAAATTAACCCTATGCTCTGAAAACAGCTTATTCTTAAAATGTATTTATGTATTTATGTATTTATGAAACGGGTTTTCAAATGTCCTGGTATTCTCCAAATTTCTACCTTTTATGACATCAGTCATTGAATTACTACATATATTAGTAACCTAATTTCAAATTTATAAATCTTTAAAGATTTTATTTTTAAACAAGACTAGATTCTCTTAAACTGAGTTCTGGGGATTCAAAAATATAAGGGGAAATTACTAACTGATGATTTCTTCACCTGTGAAGCAGAAATAACAGTTTTTAATGTTTAATTGAGAAAGCAAAAAGCAACCATCTATAGAAAACCAATTTAAGCAAGAGCTGGTATACTGCAGATGTTCATATATATATATATATATATATATATATATATATATATATATATATATATATATTCATTTTATTCCCCTAATATTTCTATCTAAATATATATATTCTATTTTATTTTATTTTTTTAATATTTCTATCTCCTTGGTGTTCATGTAAAAAAGGAGCATTTTTCTATTCCATTAGCAGGATTATTCGTGAGCTGCATTTCCGTTATTCATCTGCTTTAAAAAAATCTGCATCAGAGACTGTTGCAGTAATTTTCAAGGACCAAAATATAAGTTAATTTACTCAGTATTAATTTTTCATAAAGTAAAATGATTATGGATGGATGGAAATGCCTAAACCTTACATAAATATTCACATTAAATATGAATTCATTTTAGTGAGTCAGTATAGGGAATATACAAAGTAAATTACAGGATACACATGTCTTAATTCTTCAATTTTTGTTTATTTTTATCTTTTTGTCTGTGCATACCTTTGGTGGTATATGTGTGTTTGTATGTCTCTCTCTCTCTCTGTGTGTGTGAATGCCAGAGGTTTATGTTGAATATCTTCTTCAATAGATCTCATTTATATACTGAGATAAAATCTGTCACTTATATCCAAAGTTTACTAAATCATTTAGTCTAGCTAGCGACCCATATTGCTCCAGAGATAGACTGTTGTCACCTACAAAAGCATTGGAAGAAAGGTGAGCTTTTACCCTCATACAACATTTGCTTATCTGAGTGCTGGGGATCTGAGCATGGGTCTTCCCACTTCCCTAGTAAGTGGATTACCCAGAGGGCTATCTTTTCAGACACTATATTGCCATTATTATTCTTAACAGAATGCTAACTACCTGTTTTTTATATTTAGCATCTTTTTACAGCTCTGCAAATTTGGTTTTTAAAAACCCTAATAGCATCTACTGTATTTCTCAAGGCATTTACTTTTTTTTTTAGTAATATTATTTTTGTTGTTGTTGCTGCTATTATATTTTCAACCCAGCCATTACTTCCCTCTCAGTCCCCCTTCCACAGTTCCTCATCCATTCTTCCTCCTCCCTGTCTCCAAGAGGCCCATCCCCAGGGCATTTCCCTTCCCTGGAGCCTCAAGTCTTTTGAGGATTAGGTGCATCTTCTTCTACAGAGGCCAGACTGAGCAGTCCTCAGCTATATATATGTCAGCGGGCTCGGACTAGCTCATGCATGCTGCCTGGTTAGATGCTCAGTGTCTGGCTGCCAGGGGTCCAGGTTAGTTGAGACTGCTGATCTTCCTATGGGGTTGTCCTCCTCTCCCTCCTCTTCAATCCTTTCCCTACTTCAACCATACAGGTCTCAGACTTCAGTCCAAAGGTTAGGTATAAGTATTTGCATCTCTCTCAGTCAGCTGCTGGCTCAGCCTCTCAAAGGACAGCCATGCTAAACTCTTGTGTGTAAGCATACTATGCATCAGTGATGTTGTCAGGCCTTGGTGTCTCCACATGAAATAGATCCCCATTTGAGTCAGTCACTGGACTGCCTTTACCCTAGTGTCTTCTCCTTTTTTGTCCCTGGAGTTCTTTTAGACAGGAACACTTCTGGGTCAGAAATTTTGATTGTGGGTTGCTAACACCATCCCTCTTCTTGAGGCCCTGTCTAGAGATGAACTCTTGCTTTTAAAGTAACTTCTCAAGTAATTCATTGTTCTTCCTCTCAATTTATTTCTCTTCAAGACTCAAAATTTCTACCAGGCATGGTGTGAGAGAAATCCCATCACTAAAAATGCTGGATGCAATTCAGACATGCATCAATCATCTTTTTTCACTTTCTCTGATATGATGAAGATATAGAACAGATTTAAATTTTGCAGTTAGGATTCTTTTCTCACTTTTCTATCAATTGAAGGAAAAAAAAAACTAGTGCATTCACTATTTATAAGAAAAAGATCTGAAAAGAGTATTCTAATAGAATTTTAAAGCACATTCATATCCTTGAATATATCCACTCTCAAGTGATTACACAGGAAATGGACTTTGGCCTTCTAGCCTAAGATTGATTTATAATAATAACTTGTAGTTCTAAACCAGTGTTCTATTTAGAAGACTGAAGTAATTATTAATAATACTGAATAGCACATAATAATCATTTATATCCTGAATGTAAATCAAAATAAAGAAGAAATGAGCTCACTCTTTCCCCAAGTATATAAAATAATTGCAGCTTTACATTTCACAGAAAACTCTGAACCCCTGAATTGTGCATCTCTTTGTCTGGAGAAATAAAGCAGCAGTAGAACAAAGCCAACCTTTACCAGCTGGTTATATTTACCTGCATTTTAGTGACAATAATTTTACTAGTTCTGTCAAGATCATTTTTGCCACTTTGCTGAACTTTGAGTTTGACACACTCACAAAGCTGACCTTCCAAACTTCTAAGTAAACCAACATGAAGAAAGTTTACACGCATTCTGTCATAGAGAACTTGATTTGCCTCATTTCTTGACTTCCATAGCATAAAGATAGGGCCTTCGATTTCAAGCTTCCAATGTGAAGTCACTTAAAGTGGAGTTGGAGAGGACAAACAATATCTCACAAATCTGTGTGGTAAAATGTAACACAACACTGCTTAAATCTGAATGCATAGAGTGAGTGGTTATTTTTACCATGTATCACATTAAACAATCTATGCGGGTGTTAATGTTGATAGCCTTATATACTCCAAAGTATCTTGGTCAAATTACATTTGGAATATCTAAATCTGCAGTCATTCTAGTCATATTGTTATTACTTAACTATAGTAACAAAAACCTTTAATATGCATTTAATAACTGTAGCAAAGTGTATAATGAAGTAAGTTTTCTGGTTCACCATTTGTGTAAATCACTTTCTGCATTATGATACGGGGAAGAAGAGATGATTCAAGCAAAGCCTCCCTCATTACATTCTGAAGAGGGCAACTTAAAAGATAGTTACAAAGCATACATTCCAAAAATAATTAAAAGAGATTCAGCATCTGTCCAGCAGTCAATGAAACATTTGAACCTGATTGATGTAGGGTGAATGGTGATGCTACAACCACTTTACTAGACACAAGGTCTTCTGCTATAATCATTCATAGAATGATGACACTCTTGGACCAAAATTTTATTTAAGGTGAGGCAGATCTATAAGCTTTTCAGAGATCCAGAGACTGGTCCATAAAAAAATAACCTGAGTTAATGAAATTTCATGATGTTGGTCACAGACAAAATAGTCCTGGTGGTAGACAGGTAAAACAATTTATGAGCCCCATGAGTGAAATTAATCTAGGTTTTTCCTGCTTAATTTAGGGCCTTATTGGCAAAATACATAACATATGCTAGATAATAATATCAAAATAATAGCTGCTGTTAAGTATGACTTTATTGTCATTGTAGTCTGCAGATACACAGTTTACTTACTCCCCTAACAACCTTGTAAGTAGATCTTTTTCTTTGTTTATATTTGAGCACTCTAAAAGCCATAAGCTCCATAAAATTATACAATGAGGATGGTCAAGAAAAAGACATGCAACCTGTATTTTTTTCTTATTTTAATACCGTAGGCACCTCTTGAGATTACCAAGCTTCATAATCTGTTATCTCAGAGACATGTTACAATCAGTAAAGCAGTGATTACTCACAGTAGCAGTGGAAAACTAAGGATCCAGGCTATTCCTTTCCATGAATATGCACCCTTATAAATGAGCCCTAGAAATGCCAGGAAAATTTGCCACCAAGTCTTCATATTAACTTTTCAGTAATATTCCCCTGTTTACTAATTAGGAGGAAGGCCCATCTTCTGCTTGGCCTTTAAAAACTGATCATTTACTTGATTGCTTTCCATGAAAAAATTCCCATTGCCTCTTATATTTTCTTTTTATCTCATCTTGGTGTTTTATTTTTAATTACTTAACTTTTTTTTTTTTTTCTGCAGCCGCCTCTTGTGAATGTTTCTCCAACTTAGGGCTAAAAAGCCAAATGATTCAATTTTGTTACCCTGCCTCCTATGCAAATAAACAAAAGGAATTCGATAATGTGACATGTTTTAATCTACTACATCTCTTGAGATATGCATAGTAAATCTTCACTTTTGAGAGTGTTACTCAGTATCCAATCACTTTCCATGGCTTTTTGATTAAAGAGTAAATTCTCCATGTCATTTGTGACTGTCCTCTACCTCATCTCTTACTGTTTAGGAGAGCTTCCCCCTTCACTCATAAAGGTATAGATTGTCAAAGAAAGAGATGTTTGTATGATACAGTTTTTTCCCACACCTGGTACAATAATGATATGTGTTAGTGTAGAAGAACTTGTAGCACCCCGAATAACTAGAGTCAAATCTTATCTCAGACACTTTCTCACACCACCACAGAAAATGATAAAAAAAATAAAGTTCACCTAGTTTAAGAAGAGCTTATTTTACATAATGAGTTTCAGGCCAGCAAAGGTTACACAGTAAGATCCCGTTTGAGAGACAACAAAAATAAAAACAAAACAAAAAACAACATCAAAAAATCTAAAGAAAATTTCTTAGCTTTACAAATATGTCAATATCATAATCAAAATATTTTTGTGTGAATTACCTTTAAGCAGTCTATGTATATAGTGCTTTGCTCAGTTTTTCATATATTAGTGATTAAACAAATATTAATAACAAGTGAAAATATGCATTTATAAACGATTAATATATATTATATGCTAGGCACATGGGTAAGAGGACTACAGATCTGAACACATTGTTAGTTCTTGTGATGGGATCATATATTTGAAGGCTTGATCCCTGATAGTTGAACTAATTTTGTTGAAGGATGTTTATCATTAAGGGCAGGCTTTGAGATTTCAAAAAGTTGATATCATTCCCAATTTACTTTCTCTGCCTCTTGCTTATTTATTAATATATATATTTCTGCTCTGCCATGCCTGGCTGCATGCATGCTGCTATTCTCCTCACCATGATGATCATGGACACTATCCTTCAGAACCTGTGTCTAAAAATATCTCTCTTTTATAAGTTGCTTTGATCAAAGTATCTTATCTGAGAAATAGAAAAGTCCCCAAGACAGAGTTTGAAACCAAGCAGGTGTGACCTATTGCTATATGACAAGCCTGACTATAGTGTTTTGTTTTGTTTTGGTTTGGTTTGATTTGGTTTGGTTTTGTTGAAGACCATAGAAGTCTCTGGGACTTTGAACTAAGAAAGTGGTGAGATGCTGCAAGTTAGGTGTAATGAGAAACATCCTGGTAGGAGAATGTGAGAATGTGCAGAGAGTAATGTGGACTACTAATGCCCAGTTCAAGAATTTATAGAGAAAAAAACACTATTTACAACTTTCTTAGAGACTATTCTTGTGGAATTTTAGTAAATACTATGGCTGCTTTCTTGTCTTAAAAATATGTCTGAGGCTAATTGAACAGTTTGAGACTACGTTCATTGTCAGAGAAGATTTTAAGAAAGGCTAGTGATTGTACCAGCTTGCAATCTCACCAGCAATGGAAAACTGTTCCTCTTCCTCCATATCCTTGCCAGCATCTGCTGTTCTCTGAATTTTTGATCTTAACCATTTTGATTGCTGTAAGGTGGAATCTTAGGGTGTTTTGATTTGCATTTCCCTGATGACTAATGATGTTGAACATTTTTTAGTTGCATCTCAGCCATTTGTGATCTTTGTTTAAAATTATTTGTTTAAATCTGTACCCCATATTTTAAATGAGTTATTTGGTATTTGGCTTTCTGGATTCTAATTTATATATATATATATATATATATAAAATTTTTGATATTAGACTTCTATTGAATTTAGAGTTGGTACAGATCTTATCCCAATCTGTAGGTTGCTGATTTGTCCTATCGATAGTGTCCTTTGCCTTACAGAAGCTTTTCAGTTTCATGGGGTCCCAATTGTCAATTGTTGATCTTAGAGCCTGAGAAATTGGTGTTCTGTTCAAAAAATGTTTGCTATGCAAATGTGTTTGAGGTGATTTTCACTTTTTCTTCTATTAGATTCAGTATATCTGGTTTTATGTGGAGGTCCTTGATTCACTTGGACTTGAGTTTTGTAAAAGGAGATAAGAATGGATCAATTTTTATTCTTCTACATACAGACTGCCAGTTAAATCAGCACCATTTGTTGAAAATGCTTTCTTTTTTCTACTGTACGTTTTTGGCTTCTTTGTCAAAGATCAAGTGGCCATAGTAGTTCCTCGGAAAATAGGAAATAGTTTTACCTGAAGATCCAGCTGTACAACTTCTGGGCATATACCCAAAGGATGCTTTAACATATAACAAGGACACATGCTCCATTATGTTCATATCAGCCTTACTTATACTTACCAGAAGCTGAAAACAACCCAGTTGTTCCTCAAAAGAAGAATGAATACAGAAAACGTGGTACTTTTACCAAACAAAATACTACTTAGCTATTAAAAATAACGACTTTACAAATTTTACAAGCAAATAGATGGAGCTAGTAAATATCATTCTCAGTGAGGTAAACCAGATCTAAAAGGACGTACATGGTATGTACTCACTGATAAGTGGATATTAGCCCCAAAGCTCAGAATACACATAATACAACTCACAGAACATATGAAGCTTAAAAAGAACGAAGGTCAAAACATGGATGCTTCAATCCCACTTAGTTAAAGGGGGAACAAAATAATCATAGGAGGCATAGGGAGGAAAAGACCTGAGTGGGAGAGTGGAAGAGTAGGTTAAAAGGGGGGATAGGATCAGGTGTGAGATGAAATGGAGAAAAATACAGAGTGTCAGGAGGTATGCAGCAGTGGGGAATGGGGAACTGGGGTAGGAGGGCTGAGCTCTAGAAAGTCCCAGACACCAGGGAAGTGAGAGGTTCTTAGCAACCAATGGGATAACATTAGTGGAAATACTCCAAGAGCAGGGAAATAGAACCTGAAGAGACCACCTCCAGTAGATAAACATGGCCCCATTTGAGGGATAGGGTCATCCATCCATTTCAAAGTCTTTAACACAGAATTGTTCCTGTCTAATGGAAACAAATAGGGCCAAAAAAATAAAAATAAAAAAATGGAGCCAAGGCTGAAGGAAAGACCATCCAGAGCCTGACTGAACTTGGGAACCATTCCATCTGCAGATACCAAATCTTGACACTATTGCTGATGCCAAGAAGTGCATGCAGACAAGAGCCTGGTATAACTGTCCTCTGAGAGACTCTCCCAGCAGCTGACTAATACAGATGCAGCTACTCACAGCCAACCATTGGACTGAGCCCAGGGACCACAATGGAAGAGTTAGGGAAATACTGAAGAAGCTGAAGGGGACTGTAACCCCATAGGAAGAACAACAGTAACAACTAACTAGATGCCCCGCCCCAGAGGTCCCAGAAATTAAACCACCAACCAAGGAGTATACACGAGTTAGCCCATGGCTACAGCTACATATATAGCAGAGGACTGACTTATCTGAAAGAAGTGGGAGGAGAGGTACTTGATCCTGTGGAGGCTTGTTGCCCCATAGAAGGGCAAGGCTAGAGGGGTCAGGCAGGAGTGGGTGGATGGCAGAGTACCCTCCAAGAGGCAAAGGGGGGAAATGGGATGGAGGGTTTGCAGAGAAAAAACCGGGAAGAGGAACATTTGAAATGTAAATAAACAAAATAATTAATAAAAAAATTAAATGAATGCTTAGGAATTGTTGCCTCTAGAAAGATGAGATAATCTACAATAAATGGGATGTCTCTTACTCAAGAACAAGTCATATGGGATCAGATGGTCCACCTGAGATGGAAATACCATCTCAGTGCAATAGTAAAATAATTTTACTTTTGCAAAAACATAATAAAAGATGGCCTAGTATTGCCCCTGGTGTGTGGTTTTTAGTCATCACTCTTATGCAGGTCTAAAATAAAAATACCAAGCTAGAGAAAAAGATGCACAAAATTTACAGTTTGTGGATTAAGGGAGAGCCAGGAAATTTAATATTAGAGCCAAGGCTTGAGCTGAAGGAAATAGAACCTTAGGGCAATATTCCACCCAGGTATTCTGGCAGTTTGTGAAAGGAAGAGGCCTGAGTAATTTACATATCAAAGTTTTTGCAAATGAAATTTAAGAAAGAGGGCCAGAATCTATCTCCAGCAGGTGGCTGAACTTTGTAGCAGCAACCTAGCTTTACAGTTATAAAGAATATAAGATTAAAGGGGCTGTGAAATCATCTTCTGTGGTTACATAGAAATGCTAAGTCCAAGAGGGTGGAAGGAGATCTCTGCCTGGAAGCCCTTAGAAGTCATTTGGAGCTGTGAAAGTGAAGAATGCATTGTGTGGGAGACCCCAAGTTGTTAGTGATACCAGGGCCTTGGGATATCTGCTAAGAAGAATGATAGGCATGAATTGGGATCATCCTGAGAGAGAAATGTGCTGCAGACAACAAAGCCAGAATAGTGGTGCCATCTAAGTCCTTTGATATCAAACATGGAGTTAAAGAATTTGGAGTTTGTCTTTCAAGGTTTTGGTCTTACTTTGGACAGTATTTCTTCAATAAGTACCCCTTTCTCCCTTTGAGAACAGTAATATATATTCTGTGATAATGTATGTTGAAAATATATAATTGGCTTACTTTTTAGGTTATTGCAATTAAGAAATTTCCTTAAATCTCAGAAGAGATTTTTACATTGTATAGAATGGACATGGACTCCATAGGCTTATTTACTTAAATATTTAGTCTGAAGTTGTTAAACTCTTTCCTCTGTTCAATATATTTCACATACAGCCCATGTATTTGTCGTGTATCCCTCAAATGCCAAATAAGAAAATTACCAACTTTAAAATTCAGAATAATTGCTCAGCTCACAGAACTTTTAAAATATTTTATGAATTCTTTGATAACTGAATACATTGTAAGTTGGTCATATCCATCTCTTTCCCCAAGTTCATTTGATAGCAACCTCTCTCCTATATTTTTTGAGCCTTTCAAAAGAAAAGTGGACTCAAATTCCATTTCATGTTTTTATTCTATTAAAACTTACTTTATTATGATATTTTTTAGAGGAATATTGTTAAACATTCCTCTAGTCTTTTCTTACTTTTTAACTGATGACTATTCATTATTAGTCACAATTGGGTTTTTTTTTTTTTTTTTTGGTGAACATTATTTCATATCTCAGTTGACCTAAATTTCCACCAAGGATTAGGTATTAAGCCGATTCATAAGATTTGCAAATAAACAGTGAGTGAAACACATTTACCAGGGTAAACTGACCCATCTGTATATGATTTTCCTCCATCCACTTCACAGGGAGGCCTTCTATCCTTCCTTCTTTAGATGCATATTCCTTTTGATCTCCACTTGGCAGCAGGACCTGGTGAGAATTGCCTGGAGTGGAGATGCTGAGTTTATTACACACATTCCTGCCAAGCTTGCTTATTTAGAACCACCATTTGCAAGCAGTCGATTCTAGAAATCCAATAGTAAACAGTGGAACTTTGATTCCTCATTTAACATATTGACCAATAATGGAAATGCTTTGGAAGCATCATGAGAAAGGTGATTGATATACAACACAAAATTGTACTGATACTGGATTTCAATGACCACATAAAATGCAGAGAGAATCTGAAATCCATCATACAATAAATAATGTCAGTTCTTGTTTCTCTGTCAGCTAACAGAAAAAGATGGCTTAGAAACTAAGATGGGTTCTCCGGCTTATTCATATAATTCTTCCTATTTTGTTTAGACTACCAGGTAGCTAAATTCCTCAATGAACATGAAATTAATGCATATTTATTTCAATTTTATGACTAGAATTTTTTCATTTGCTTTAAACACATGATTCTTTTTCTACAAAAAAAACCTCCTCAAACTTTTTTAATTTTTATGCCCAGTGTGTTCTTTTTCTCCTTTTCTGACTCTCTTTTTCTGACTCCAAATCCTTTAGTGTCTTTCTTGTGTCTGGCACATCTAAGAACTCTCAAGTTTCTTCATTTGATGGCATGTTGTTTCTCAGTTATGCTTAGTCAAAATGAGCAATGTGATACAAAGAAATGAATTCATATTGAATGTTAGTGCATATCACTTTGGAGTAAGCACCCCAATTATTGCAATCATGATCATTTTAAGGATAATTAAGCCTTTTCCTTGTGTTTATCTTTGCTTTTCCTCTAAAGGGAGTGAGTATATTTCATTTATTTCCAAAGTTGTAGTTATCTCCAGCAGAAACTATGTACCCAGTAAGCACTAACCTTCAATTGTCCTGGTGATCTTTGGTCACCTCTGTTTTCCTCTCCCTCTCTCAATAAACTCACTCTAGATATTTTACATATGTTTTTCTTTTATCTCTAGTTTACTTCCCTTAGTGCAATGTTCTTTTTGTGTTACATGGCAACTTTAATTTCATATAGAACTTTCCAACTGTCTAAGATAAAAGCGAGATAAGTTTTTTCATAGTGGTGGGTGTTGTTTCAATGGCTGTTCCTTATACTGAGACTGTGAAGGAGTGAATTAGACAAAAGCCCTAAGTTATTCTTTAAAGATACATCTAAAATTACCCAATGATTGAGCAAACAGAAATATCACCACCTGCTCAGTTTGAAATGGTGTGTTTATAAGCAAAACCATGAGAAAACATCAGAAGCACTTCAAACATAGTTCAAGAAAGAACCAATTGTTTTTAGATTAGTAGAAAGGTATATAGGAGTGATCACCCATAGACATAAGATGGGACATGTTACAGTCTCAAGTTTTTAAAGTTCATACAACTTGAAATCTAAGAAACATTTTAGATGTCTAGCTTCTAATCTGTCTTGTTTGTTGATTTTTTTTTAGTTTATTTATTTATTATGTACACATTGTTCTGCGTGTATATATGCTGACATGCCAGAAAAGGGTACCGGATCTCATTAGAGATGGTTATGAGCCATGATGTAGTTTCTGGGAATTGAACTCAGGACCTCTGAAAGAAGAGTAAGTTCTCTTGAGTTCCTTCTTACTTGTTTAGATAGCTATAGAATAGAATTGAAATAAAAAATGCAAAGTCCCTTTGGCCTTTAGAGATTAAATCTTCAGTTTGAACAAATACTTTAACAAGATGAATGGTTTATCAAAGACAGATGGTTTATCTTTTTTTTTTTTTTAAAAAAAAAAAAAAAAAGCTTTTCCCCCAGATATTCCTTGATTTTCCAAGTGATTTGACTGATCCAAAAGAAAGTTAAATGATTAAAATCACCTTAAAGACTCTCAAACAATAAAAGAACACTGGTGCCCACTCTATGATAGACACCATTTTAGGCTCAAGTGTATCAGGCTTTTACTGAGGAACCATAAGAGAAGAGTATTCCTTCACCTAAAAACAACTATATTTGCCTAATGTAAGAGGGATCTATATCTTTATCTTCCTGTTCCTTCTATCTTGTGTATGTTTATTTTTTTCCTATTACAAAAAGCATACAACTTAATAGGATAAGTGCAAATTATTTTATATCTGATGGAAGCCTTCTCCCAACAGTTGGAATACCCTTGTTATAAGATCAGATGAAGAAGTATATGAGCTACTTATTCTTGTACCAGTAGAGTTTTATTTTAATTAGGACACTGGGCTTTTAAAGTATACTCAAATTCACATTGTTTTTATCCTGGCAATAATCCTACAATTTTTGGCTTTATTGTGAATAAGCCATTAATGGTCTCTAGCCTATTTTTTTTGTTTGTAAAACTGGAGTTTAGTTGAATTGCTGTTGACATATTGAGTCTCCTTAGAAGCTGAGGTGAAGAGGGAAACTGAGTACATCACTAGGGCTCCAGATTTGTTGCCCTTTCTTTAAAAACAGCTTTTTTATTTTGATATAAATTAACTTTTGGAAAACTGTGAAAAAACGTATCTAGAAGAGGAAAACATGTCTCAAAGCAGAGGTTTTGTAAAGGAACTTCAAATATGGACTACCAATAACAATAAATCCCTTGTTATTCCAATATTAATTTCACTTACTGTCTGGATATGGGGCCGGTAAAATGACAAACAACATGTAGATAGCTGGGGTGTTGACAAGCAGGTGTAAATAAATATTTTCCAATAGTATATGTGTTGGTGAAGAGCATAGGAACATGTGTTTCTAAAATGTACTAAAAGTAGCAGAACCAACAACACAACATTGGAAAGTTTATATTGTGAAGTACAAATGAAGTCATGTTTTGTTCCTCAGAAAGCTATTCTGGTTCTTACCCTCTTGCCTGTCTGTTTCTGTTACTTTTTCTGTCTATGTCTGTGTCTATGTCTCTGACTGTCTGCCTCTGCCTTTGTTTCTATTTCTGTCTTTGTCTCTGTGTTTCTCTGTGTCTCTCTGTGTCTGTCTGTCTGTCTGTCTGTCTGTCTGTCTGTCTGTCTGTCTGTCTCTGTTTCTCTCTGTTTCTCTCTCTCTCTCTCTCTCTGTGTGTGTGTGTATGTGTGTGTGTGTGTGTGTGTGTGTGTGTGTGTGTATGTGTATGTGTGTAAAATATATACATTTTACTAAGATTATTTTGCTGATTCTCCCTGTTTCTAACATATTAGAGGGTGGTCATGGCTCTCGATTGTGTCTGTCTTTCCACTTTGTTCTCACTTCCATAGAGCATGCTATATCCAGGCAACAGTGCAAATGATAAAAGAGTAGCTAATTCATATGCTTTTAGAAGTTTTTCTAGGCTGAAGCAGACTTTCTTTTGCTTCTCTTAATAGCTGATTTTTTCCTGTGTTTATCAATATTCTCTATACATTACGAATACTTAAAACTTTCTATGTATGTTACAAGTTCTTCCATTAATGTTTGTAAAAATATTAATACAAAATAATTGACATGTATCGGGCATAAGGGATTCTTGACCAGGATAAGAATCACCCCAAGTGATTAATCAAAACAACCTAGCCCAACAGGCTGCCTGTGAGAAATCAACAGTAAGCCAGAAGATGCTAAGAAGCCTAGAGATGTGGGTAAATTAATTTAGAAGGATTTCTTGAGATTATCTCTTTAGTGAAAACAAACCACTAGAGGTCAAGAACTGGTACAGAAGCCTGGGAAACAGCAAAGACTGTTAAAAGTAAAGCTGTATTGGCATGTAGGATCAATTGGTAGAGCAAACATGTAGTATGAGTTCAGAATTCAGCACTGCATAAACTAGGCATAGTGCTACAACCTCTAATTCTAGCACCCACAACGTGCAGACAGAACATGCAAAGTCATAAATTCAAATAATTTCTAAGTCATTCTCCTTGTCTACATGCCCAGTTTAAGAACAACCCAGGCTACATGAGACTCAAAATTTAAATAAAAGTTTTAAAAATAAGAAAAATAATAAAGAAATTATATCATTTACACATAGAAATGGAAAGTAGATGTTCTGGCCCTCAGCATATATTCTACCAGTTGGATTCTTTCCATTATACTGAATTCCAAGGAAGAACAATATTTCATCTGCAATTGAGCAGTTTGCTACTAACAGGAGGTAAATAACTGTGTGATCAATTAAAAATGTCTATTATCTACATAAGACTGAAGAATAACATTTTTCCTTTTTCTTGGCAATGGTTGTATATATTTTTCTTTACTCAAGAATAATGAAAAAGAAATAACAAAGTGTCTAGGGAACCATGACAAAATTAAATTTAAAAGATGATTGAAAAGTTCTTTATTGAATTGCTCAAAAATGAAGTTGTTCTAAATGAAATACCAAAGTGGTTATTATCCAAGTGAGTCTCGCTATCCTTATGTGAATAAGACAACTAAAGCTTCTTTAATAAGATTCATAATGGTTTTGTCATTAACTTTTACAAAATAAGGGAATTCTGACACTTTTCCAAAGATAGTATAATTGATCATTATAATACAGCATAAGGTATAACTACCACTAAAATATTAATATAGTGAGGCTTATATCAAATGATACTGAGACATATACAAAAAGGGAAAAGGTAGAGGAGCAGGAAGAGGAAAAGTGAAAGCATGCATAGCATTGCTCTTACCGTTTCCTAAAGTAATGTGAATTTCAACAAAAGGTAAGCATATTTGTTGCTGAATTTTAAGACATGTTTTTAGGGTTCAGTATGAATTTGATTCATACAACAGCGCTATTGGAGTAAGGAGAGTTTCTAGGTCACATTAAAATAATTAGTGCCAAGTTGAAATGTAATTAATTGAAAAAGGAGAGGAGGAGGGAAGCTCTCCATTCACTTATATAGGGAGAAGCTATTTCTATTGCAGAGGTCCATAACTAAATTCTAGTCTATTGCTTAAAGGTCTAAATTCCTCATTACCTAAACAACGACATTACTAATTTATAGTAGATCCATTAATTCTTAATTTCATTTTGTAGATGAATTTTAATGTAGCAACATGGCTGCTATGTCAAGGGATCACATCCAAAGACCTATTAGGTCTACATGATCCAGCTAGAATGCAGATACACACTGGTTTCTAGTCTGATTTTGCCATAATACACTCTTAGTATACACCTTTAATCCTTAGCAGTATAGCTAAGGTTAGTTTGTAGAGAAAGCAGCCATATTTGAAAGTGATGACTCTATTATACTGTTCAAGGAAGGCAAAGACTGTTCTAATGAGTGCTATAGCTGAGAGTCAAGGCCCGCTCACCTGCCCTCTGGGGCAGTTTACTTGAGTGCTGCGGATGGCAGGGGGAAGTGGAATATCTCTCCCATACCCATACCATCTCTCAGTAGATGAGGAGTACAGGCAGTTGTTTTGTGCTCACATTCTGGCCAGTTCACCCAGTACAGTAGTTTTTAATAGTATTCAGGAAAAAAATGCCAACAATTGTCAAACAGAGTTGCAGGTTATTTAAAAGCTTCTCCATGTAAGAAAGCACTTAACCTTGAGAACAAATTATCTATAAAGTGGTAGAAAAATCTCTGTAAGTTGTACATCTCACAAAAGATTAATATGTAGAGTATGTCCTGAGGAACAAAACTAGACAAGAAATCCAACAGCCTGCACAACAAATGAGTTGATGAACAGGACAGTTCTCAAAAAAAGAAGATCAAACTTGTCTTATACATATGAAAATGCTTAGTCTCACAGGCCATCACAGGAATATAAATTAGAACTGTATTGTGGTTTCATTTTAGTCCAATTACAGTGGCTAACATTAATAAACGCAAGTGCAGTCCATCCTGGAGGGTACTTGGGGAAAGAGGCAAAGAATGGAGAGAGAGAAAGTACACACATGTGGGTACACATACCTTTTTCATCTATTTCATCCTGAGTCAATGTTGCCATCCCTACTTATTTCCATTGTAATATGTGTGTGTGTGTGTGTGTGTGTGTGTGTGTGTGTGTGTGTGTGTGTGT
>JANHMN010000003.1:79752988-79774572 GCA_030674055.1 Rhabdomys pumilio | reverse complement strand
TGTGTGTGTGTGTGTGTGTGTGTGTGTGTGTGTGTGTGTGTGTGTGTTTGTCTGTATGCCATGTCTGTATATATGTATATGCATGAATGAAAAGGAAATGTCTTTAAGTGGAGAGAAAAGTCTCAAAGGAATTAAGCCAGTTTCAAAACATCAGGATCACATGTTTTTTTCTTATTTGTGGTTTTTAGGTTTTTCCATAAATGCATAAATTTATGTGTGTATGTATATAGGACACTAAAGCCAAACTGTATAAGGAAACTAAGAGGACTAACAAGAACTGGGTAGGAGGGCCTAGGATATGTACAGTGTCCAATATTTGCCTGTATAAAGATGTCTTTAGATACATAATACCATGTAATATGAATATATTTGATAAATTTTTTTAAACTGTTATCATTTTTAAAACAGTTGGCAGTATCTCTACAAATCTTACATTGATTCAATTTGTAAAATAGCCATTTTAAAATATATGTGAGTCAACCTTGCCCTCTTCTTTCATGACCATTGCCAATTCTGCCTCTTGAAAGACCTCAATTTAAGAGCTACTCTATGTGGTGTGCATGGTGATAAACTGCCTGGGATGGCTGTTTGTTTACATATTGTAGATGTTCATGAAATATTTGTTCATTGTATTAAGAACTAGTTTTCTGTCTCCTTTAATTTGTAGTTATTTGCAAATCATCTAACAATTGTATTTCATTTAATTAAGATACAAGTGTAAACTATTTACATATCCCATTCACACAAAAGTGGTATGACTAATTACTTTACAATTCCTTGTAGTGTTTCTTTGCACAGACTTTCTTCTCAGAAGGCTGAAACATTGCTACACAGAATACTTACTTAGTGTTAGCTTCGCAGCATTCTGAATAAAGTCTTCTTTGTCCAGAGGTGGTCTGAATGACCTTAGCTGACTGCCTTGGGAAGGGAGGTATACTTTAAGAAAAGAAAGCAATAGAGTTTTTCAGGAAGCTTCGTCTCCCTCTGGACATGTTCCCAGTTTGCTCCCTGGTATTTGTACACGGCCAAATATCCCAGGATGAAGATGAAAGCCTTTGGCATGTTAGGAGGAAAGGATATTTTCTTGAAATAAAGCCTTCTTGGATTGTCTTGTCAGGAGGAAGGCATCATTATTTATAACTACAATGCTAACAGGTGCTGGCGAGGAGCAAGAGGATCATCTCCATTTCAAATCTGCAAATAGTCGTCACTATTTTGTAAAAACTACATATAAAACTCCTAAGTGTTTTCAATAGCCTATTTCCTACTACAAAGAGGGAGGGACTGTTTTATGAAACAATGACACTTGTCAGACCACTGAACTTAATTTAAATGGATAAACTTTGTCTCTTGGCAACTGAAATCACAGGAATCCGCTTTACTGTCTCTAGAGGAAGAGCATGCTTTTCAATATTTATGAGCTTCATTATTAACTCCTGTCTTCTTCTTTCCATTCAAAGGCTGGCTTTTCTGTTGAAAATACAACAGGTTTGATTTACAAATGTAAGCAGGAAGGAGTCTCAATTTTTGTTTCAGTTTTCTGTGTGTGTGTGTGTGTGTGTGTGTGTGTGTGTGTGTATGTGTGTGTGTGTGTGTGTTAGTCATTAAGATAGAAAACAATCTTCCCTAATATTATGTAAACTTATCTAAATCAAAGACATTGAAAATGGAGCATTTAATAAATGCACAATGTCAATCAAATGTTCCCTGATAAACAGGAGGAAATGACACTTTGAAAATATTTCTCAGTCACTGAATTTTAGAACCAGTTTCAGGAATCCCTTTCTCCAGCAGCTCTACATTTCAGACAAGTTTGTTTTAACATAGAAAAAGAAGGTAAGTACAAGAGGCTGTGACTCACCATGACTCCACTTAGAGTCATGAGCATCTCCTATGCCCATGAACAAGGGAAGTTCTCTGAGATCACAGTCTATCAGGTCGTCAACTCAAAGGTGAATAAAGACGAGCAATGGTGTTAGAAATTGTGTGCAATTTAAAAGTTGAAAAATTGTTAGAAAACATAAGTTATAGTTATAGTTGGATGCTCAGAAGGGGTGTAGTTATAGGTGACTCAGTTCCCCATTCAGCACACATCTGTCATCTATGAAATGAGAGTGACAGCTTGCACCAGTGATCCCACACTTGAGAGCTGCGCCAACTGCAGCTCCAGAAATGAACTATCAGGTTTTACATCTAAAATTTTAACAATCTCCCTCTCCCTCTCCCTCTCCCTCTCCCTCTCCCTCTCCCTCTCCCTCTCCCTCTCCCTCTCCCTCTCCCTCTCCCTCTCCCTCTCCCTCTCCCTCTCCCTCTCCCTTTCTCCCTCTCCCTCTCCCTTTCCCTCTCCCTCTTCCTCTCTCTCCCCCTCCTCTCTCTCTCCCTCTCCCCATTCTCCCTCTTTCTCTCTCTCTCTCCCTCTCTCTCTCCCCCTTCTCTCTCTCTCTCTCTCTCTCTCTCTCTCACACACACACACACTGATAATTTCTAAAGAATAAAAGCATATTTTATTAAATAATGTAAAAATTATTTGAACATATACTTGAATATATTACAGTTTTCATTTAGTATGTGTTTTCAGAATCACGATTGAAAAAAAACTGACAAGTCTGAGTTCTGCTGAAATACACAGAAAATCTAAATGGCTTCTTATTTAAATATTACAGATGTATGACTTTGCTTTTGTGTTTTAATTTCAAACTTTCATTGCATTTAACTTGGACATACTTATCAACAGGTATTTGATGAGCTGCTAGTCTATGTTATTATTATTATTATTATTATTATTATTATTATTATTATTGAAAGTTTCCAAATTCTTTATTTTAGAAACAAATTACATATTTAAACTTATTTAGTATATTTGTTAAGCTTTGTAAGTTTTATCTATTAGATATAATTAAATCAAGATGAATATAAAATGAGAGTGATTTCCCTAGTTTATCTGAACTTTGTCTCTATATACATAAGTGGTGTGCTCACTTCATGTTCATTATTGGGGTTGTCTTTAAATACTCCAATTGATTCAGCTTTCACTTTTTTAAAAGTAGGATTATTGAGACAAACTTCAAAGAAACAGGATAAATTATACAAAAATGATTGGAGCTATCATTCACAGAAGAAAAAAAATTGCCATTTCTCCAAATGATGTTTGCTGTCTATGTTTCTAAGCTCCAATAAAATAAGGCATGACAAAGAAAATTTATCTCTGTTAATTCATGCAAGGGAAAATGCTAGCTCAAATGGTAATGGTAAATTTGTTTCAAAGGAAAAGGAGCCAACATTTCTACCATACATATCATATTTAAAAGGACTACTGATATTTGAAACTCAAAACAAAGAGGAAAATGGAGTAGAGTAAGAATTATTTTCAGTATAAATGAAGAAAAAATAGAGAAAATATATTTTTCTCTTTGTTTAATATTACTCTGTAAGCTATGTACATATGCATGTTCATGTGTGTATGATAGGCATGTGCAAGAATATACATGTTTGATGCTTGTAAAAGCCTATGATTAAAATCATAAGGTTTCTTTATTTGCTTTACCTTATTCTTTGACACAGAGCTTCTCAATTGAACTCCCTGTCATGCATAGTCTCAATATTTAGCTAGTTCCAAGGAATATCTCATCTCTGCTTACTGAAATTTTACACTTATGGCCAAACCAAGGCAGTATTTACATGGATTTAGGGGATCCAAACTCTGGTTCTCAGACTGGCTCACAAAGTGTTCTACTCTCTAAACCATCTCTATAGATCAGGATTTCTTTTATAAAAGTGTTAACTGTGATTTCGTATCTCATTTTCTTCTAGGCATGGAAATATAGATCATATGTATGAGACTGGAAGACAACATCCAAAGCACAGGGTGATGTAATGGTCTGTTGACAAACAGATAAACAACGACAGTCACAAAAAAACAGAGAAATTAAAATAAAATACTTAAAATTTTTCTGAAAACAATTTAGTGCTAATTTTAGGGATGCCAAAGGCTTCACTATATGAGAAAGCACATATGTAAGCCTTGTAACTAAATTAATTATTAGTTTAACAAAATTTTTAATATTAATTCTACTAGTTATTTTAATTGTAGATTCTGATTTATCCACCAAGATTAAGATTATATATATATAATCAATTTAGACAAAGTTAAATGATAATAGGTACATTATACAAACAATAAAAATAATAACTCATATTGTGTCCTTCAAATGTATGTGCATTGGCACAAGGGATATGAAATAATTTACCTTTTTAAAAACTAGTGTGCAAAATTTAAGATAAACCAAAAGTAGAGGAAAAGTATAAAGAGCTTAAGTGAAAAAATTAAATGTTAATTAAATAATTCAAGGTTGCTCCATAATAAATAGCAGCGTTTGATGAGACTCCTTATGATAAAAAGTATAGGATATAGGGTTGTTCAAAGAAGGAACCTAGAAAGGTTAGAAAACTCATCTGAAGAAATAGCATACCAGATACATGTCCATTGTTAGGGATAAAATAGAGATGCTATTGTTCCCCTGTATTGATTCTATTAACCTAAGAATTTTAATCTAGTAACATCTTATCTCATTTGAGGATTAAATGCTCTTAATGTTGATTTGTATTCTTATTTTATTTATTTGTATAAGTATATCTACATATTATATATATATATATATATATATATATATATATGTGCATATATACTTGTGTGTGTATAAAGTAGAATAACTATTTGTATTGTAGGAGATTTCTTGTGGCTCACATTTGCACTAACATGATAAAATAGAAAACATCTATGAGCAGATATATCATAAATTACATATAATATATGGCTTCCTATTCAGATACCTTAACATTTAAACCAATCTCTCAGGAGAAGGAATAATAATTCAATATCTCAATATATGGTATATCTACTTGCTTCGAAGCTGAGTAAAAAGTGAAATATATAATATAAATGCCAGCAATGCTGCAAAGAAAAAAGTTTATGTAGAGATGAAGAATGTACAAACTGATATAAATTGAGTGATGATTTAACAATTGTGTCTAATAAAACCAAATTTATCTTATTTTACTTTTTTGGTTCATAAATGTGTATGTTTATATGAGTATAGGCACCCATATAGCAGGGCACATGTATAGTAGTCATAGGACAGCTTCCTAGAGTTGTTTTATTTCTTGCTATATTTTGAAATCTTGACATCAATCTCAATAGCAAGGCCTACACAAAAACTGCTTGGGTATCTGGGTGACTCAAATATTTCCATGACTTTATACCTTTTGAATGAAACAGAAAAATATTTATTGTGTATGAAAGAGTTGAGTTTTTAAAAATTATCTTTTGAAGCCAGTATGGTAAAGGAGTGTGTTTATAATTCTAACACTTGAGAAATACAGTAGATGGATTATGTGTTGAAGACTAGTCTCAACTAAGCAGTAAATTACAAGTCAGTCTCTGTTACATGAAACCATGTCTCATCTTATGTAGGCCATATAATATGAAACACTTGGAAATGTATATCTCACAGCTAGAGGTTGTCTAAGAAAGGTATGATTTGATTAAAATGAAAACACTATTCAACTATCAAAGGTTAGAATGGATTTATAAGTGTTTATTTAGTGGCATGGAAATGTTCACAGTGTAGACAGTAGTTAGCATCGTCATTCCACTTAGGGAACAGTTAATTCAGCATAACTCTTATTATAGCCATCATTTATTAGTAATAAATTTGAATTACTGTTAAAATAATGAATGAGCTTTATATCTGTATAGAATGATTATAGAAAGTTAGATATACATCTGATGACAGGTTAAGATTTGTCATACATCAGACTATTATAGTATTTGGAGAATGCTTTGTTTTATAAATATGTCTTCTACATATAATTTGAAATTATTAATGTTTTAAACAGCAATGGTTCACTTCAAATAGAAATCCACTGTACGCATATGCATGTTGTAGAGGAATTTCAGTCATCTCATTCACCAGATAAAGCCTATTAAAGTTCTGAAGTTGCCAAATGTCTAATAGGCCTTTGTTAAAGACCTTCTGAACTGTAGCCATTTAATTTGCAAATACTTATCTGCTTCCTCTGACCCACATGTCTTTAAATCATGTATACGACCTTTTAACAAATCAATTTTATTTAGAAAAATACACTATCTGAGATCTTTTTAAACAATTCAGAGACAAGCCTACCAAACAAGCAATTCAGAAAGGTCACTTACAAGCAATTAACATTTAAACTTTACTTTCCTACTTTTTGATACCCACTCCTTCAAAAATTGGAAGTATTTTAGAAATTACCTGAACTCTGAATTCAACTGAATTATGCAACTCTGTGGCTAGTCATTTGCTTGATTTTTCAGTACAAACAGAAAGTGTAACCTTTCGTTTGACCAGGATCTACTAAGTACAGCATTCAGTGATAAAATTAACAGTTGTAGATGACTAACTAAAAGCACACAAACTGACATTTTTTTCTTTGAAATGTCCTGTATGTTATGTGCACTGCTCTTGTCTCGAATAGTACCAAAATTCAAATCAATGAATTGGGTCAAACTTTTAATAATAATACCTTGAAGTGAGTGAATAATCAAGTCTTTACATAATATAGCAGAATCTAACTGAATTGAGAAAGGAGATGCATTGTTGATATCATGGTACCTATGATTATTTCATCTATACAGCTATTTACAGCATTGTGACAGCTGATCTTGATGGTTAATTTGTCTGGATTTAGAATCACCTATAAACACATTTCTGTCTTGTGTGTGAGATGACTTACAGAAAGTTTTAACTGAGAAAGGAAGACCCACCTGGATAGTTGGTGGCACCATCCCTGGGCTGGAATCCTGAACTGAATCAAATGGGACAAAGGAAAAAAGCACGTATCAGCATTATCCCTTTCCCCCCTTCTGGAAACACAGTGGGATCATTGGCATCATATTCCAGATGCTTTGCTGTAGCCTTTCTTACCAGCATGCTTTCCCCATGGTAATGAAATGTGATCCCAAACTGTGAGACAATAAACCAATACCTCCTCACATTTCTCCATGTATGACTTTTTGTAAAAATAATGAGTAAAGTAATTCATACAAACATTATCAGATACATTAAATTAATAACTATCTTCAGTTTACTCGACTTTAATTTAAACTTAAATTGGAACTCAAGATTTAATCTTTTAATTGACTAAGAATTATAAACATTCATGCATGAATCATCATGAATGGTCTTATGTTTTAATTTTATTTTAAAAATGGGGCAGCAGTAAGAGTGCAGGCAAATTTCTTGCCTTTAAAACAGATTGAAATTAAGACTGAAAGCTTTGTACTATAATACCCTATGTTAATTAATACTAAGATTAATATTATGAAATATTAATACCATCTAAAACATTTTACAGCCTTAGAAAAATATGGTATTCTTTCAAGAAGACATTATTAAAACTATATGGAACAACATAAGATACCAAATAGTTGAAGTGATTCTGAAAAATATGTCTAAGTGGGGATATCATAGACCTTGACTTTAAAATGTAGTACAATCATATAGAATCCAGAATAGCATGGCTCTGGTTTAAAAATAAATATATGAGCCAATGAAAGAATAAATGTCAGAAATATATTCACACAGATATAGTTACCAGATCTTTAAAAATGTACAAAACATACATTCAGAGGGAAAATTCAATATTTGATGAATAATGATAGAGAACTGAAAAGTGAAATGAGATACCCCACTTCTGAGCAGCCACAGAAATCAATCAAATATTATATTTAAATATATATCAAATTTATATTTAAATTTAACTATAAATTTAAAACTTGAAACTATTTACTTTTGCATTTCCAAGTGTGAAATCTGAGATATAACAGTGAATTTTAGAGAGAAGGAGTAGTAGGAGATAAGGGCATAAGTTGGTTCCCTTGGAAAAATAAAAATAAAAACCCCAGGGTAGTTAAATCAATTCTGAAGACTAAAAGAATGTTGGACGTATCACCATCCCTCATCTTGAGTTGTACTCTAAAGTTGTAGTAAAGAAACTGCATAGTATTTTCATAAAACAGACAGTTTGATAAATGAAATCGAATTGAAGGCATTGACATAAATTCACACAACTATGGACACCTGATTTTTATAAAGGAGTCAAAAGCATACAGTGGGACAAAGAAAATATCTTCCACAAAAGGTGCTAGTGTAGATGGAGAAGAATGCAAATGCATCTATACTTAGCAACCTGCTCAAAACTCAAGTCCAAGTGGTCAAAGACCTCAACATAAAACCAGACACACTGAACCTTCTAGAAAAAATAAAGTGGGAAACCACCTTGAGAGCATTGTCATCACAGGAGATAACTTTCCTCACAGAATATCAATAGCACAGTCACTAAGAGTAACAATTAATAAATCAGACCTCATAAAACTGAAAGATTCTGTAATGCAAAGGATGTTGTCAGTCAAACAAGGGGCTGCCTGCAGAATGGGAAAGGATTTTTTTTTTTATCAGTGATACATCTGATAGATATCTAACACCCAAAATATATAAAGAACTCAAGAAACTAGATATTTAAAAAATAAATAACATATTAAATTGGGGTACAGGTAAAAACATAATTCTCAATAAAGAAATATCAAATGGCTGAGAAACACTTTAAGAAATGTTTAACATCCTTAGCCATCAATTCAAATGATAACTACTTTGATATTATAACCTTACAGTTTTCAGAAGGGCTGAGATCAATAACATAACTGAAAAGCCTTTCTAGTGGGGATGTGAGGAAAGGGCAATGCTCCTCCATCACTTGTGGGAATGCAAACATATACAGCCAGTATGGAAATCAAAATGGAGGTTACTTAGAAAATTGGGAATATTTCTACTTCAAGATTTGGCTTTCCATCTTTTGGCATATGCCCAAAGGATGTTCTATATCACCACAAGGACACTTCCTCAACTATATTTATGGAGGTATTATTTGAAATAGCCCGAAATTGGAACAATCTAGATGTCCATTAACTAAGGAATGGATAAATAAATTGTTCTATATTCAAACAATAGAATATTACTCAGCTGTTTAAAAAAATGGCAATTTGAAATTTATGGGGGAATGCATGCAACTAGACAAAAATCAACCTGCGTGAGGTAATTGAGACTCAGAAAGGCAAATATGGTATGTATTTACTTATAAGTGGATATTAGCTGTTAGGTAAATAATAATCAAGTTACAATGCACAGATCCAGAGAGGTTAGTTGGCTTTAGGGGGGTAATGGATCTCTCTGGACAAGGAAATGAAATAAATTCTGTGGGTGGAGAAGGGAAGGATAAGCTTGGGGTGGGAAGGCATGGAGGGAGAGAGTGTGGTAAAAGACAGCTGAAATTGGGGGCATTTGGTGGGTGGTGTGGAAGCCTAGTCCAGTGGAAAATTCCTGGAATCTATGAAGGTTGCCCTGTTGAAGACTCCTAGTAAAGGAGAATAGTGACTCAGAGCTGGGTCTTTTTTGTAACTAGAGAAAGCTTTTAGTGGTAAGACTTAGTTTTATTTGGTTGAGTTATCGACTGAGGAGGACCTGTAGATATCTTTACAGGACATAGGCTGATTCTTTGACAGAAGGTTGCCATCTGAAAACTGATACCAATGCTGAAGACAATTTCCACTCAGATTGTTAAACATAGAGAGGTCAAGCTTGGAGCCTTGACCCCTACCTACAAGTCTCTTTTTCATGAGAAGGTATTCTTCAGGTTACAGAAAGAGAAACATGGATACCAAGCCAGCCACAAATTCCTTCACCTACAATCTGCAATAAGCTGGGTAATGGTGGCTTGGTTTTAATTTGAGGTCCACTCCACTAGTGGATGACCAGAAACAAGAAATTATATATTCCAGAGTCCTAGGTAGAACCAAACACTATTGGCAAATATCAATGAATTAATGATATGATGATATCATGATATGATATGATGCTATACTCATAGATCTGTCATTCAGGTGTTCTCAGAGAGGCTTCCTCTGGCAGCAAATGGGAACAGGTATAGAGACCACAATCAAGTATTATGAGGAAAGAGAGTCTAAATTGGAGGTCTATATCAGGTCACTCTCCTAGGAAATTAGGGAACCCTATGGAAAAGTCTGGGGGACACTGTAGGAGTCAGAGGGAAAACATGATTCACAAAATCAACTAAATAGGCTCTCTTAACTCACAGAGACTGAAATGGCAAGCAGGGAACGGGCATGTGTCTGCAACTGGACCTCTGTGTATATGTTATAGCTGCTAGCTTTATCTTCTTGTGAGACTCCAAACAATGGGAGCAGGCACGTCTCTGACATCTTGCCTACTCTTGAGACTTTTGTCCTTCTATTGGCTTTCCTTGTCTAACCTCCATAAGAGGGGTTTTGCCTGTATCAGTTTTATCCTGTCACATCTTGGTGTCTCCTCTTATTTGAAGCATAAATAGAGGGGGAATAGACCTGGAGCAGATGATGGTGGCTAGGAGAGGTAAGGAAACTTGTAGTTGAAATGTATTGTAAGGGAAAATGACATTGTGTCAAATATAAAAAGAAAAGAAAAATAGTAGTAATAAGCCATCAATAGTCTAATCAGTTCTTTAAATTCCATGTTCAAAATGCTGGTAAATAAACAAGAGTGTCACATCGCCACCTGATCTTTGTCTCGAATATAGTACATGCTAGTACAGTACTATGAGGGGTACTGCTGTGCTTAGTAATATCATTGCATTCACACATTAACAGTGGTGTGTAAATAACTGTTAATTGACCCATTTACAGTTGGATGACTTCAAAGGAGTCTCACAGAGGACAGAGAAAGGATTTTTAGACTTGGGTTGGCTTTTAATCGCTAACAACCTTATGCTCTCATTTACAGCAACTGTCTTAAGTGTCATATTGTACTCTCAAGCAATGTAAGAAACATTGTATGTTTTCTTACTTGGCAGAGGAAGAGTCCCTAACTGAGATCTAAGGCCAGCCTGGCACCTGATAAGACTAGAATCAGAATTCCAGCCTCATGTTTTCACTGAGACCATAGAAAAGTGCTCCTACCAAAGACACTAAGAATACAATTTTTAAAAATGTTTTATTTTTGAGATTATAATGTAATTACATCATTTTCCTTGTTCTTTCTTCCTTCTAAACCTTTTGTCTTGCTCTCTTTTAAATTTATGGTCTTTTTTAGTCTCCCCGCCCCAACACACGTATATTTTCATAAATACATCCTGCCCAGTCTTTATACGTATGTATGGATATTACTTGCATGTACGTTTTCAGGACTGACCACTTAGTATTAGATAAACGATCGGTGTGTTTATCTCACACTGTCTCTCCCTCTCTCTGCATTTCTTAGTTGCCTGTAGTACTTTGTGTAGGCTTGAGGACTTGAGGGTTTTTCTCCACCTATTTTAGCATGTCTGGTGCTGTCCTTGTTCATCTCATGTTTGGGAAGTCATGTTGGTGAGACTTTACAGATGTAACTTTTGATGTTACTAGGAGACAGTCTCTCTTTTCAAATGTCCTGATCCTCTGACTATTACAAAAATTTTGTCACAAAATACTAAAACACTGTATGCCTCTCTCAAAGAATGAGGGAGCCATTGACATACTGTACGGTTTGGATTTTATAGACAGAACTTACAGAATGCTCAGTTATACTATTTTCAAGCTTAATGGAGAAAAACACACGAAATAGGATGCAAGGTTACAAAGGCAGGGAATAGCATACAGTCGAAAAGGGAAGTAGCAAATACTACTGTACACCATGCATATGGTGTGATTTATTAAGTGGACAAACAATTTAAAAATCCAGTATCTATAATAAGCATGAATTTTACAAAAAAAAGTCACAATATTTATAATATTCATGACTAGTAATATAAAAACAGGCATATTGGGAATCTCAGAGATTTTTGAAACATATTGGTGAATATTTGATATGACAAATATGCTAATTAGTTTAGCATAATTTTATGATGCATATAGACATCATTCATATATTATACAGTATGCTGAACACTATAAACATATAAAACTTTTCTTAAAAAATTGAGGCTGTATATAGTTCTAGCAAGAAAAACTTCTGGTAAGCTGTTAGCCATTGCATATTTTCTCATGGTTCTGTGTATAATATACACAATTTTAGTTGTGAGAGGGCACATTTATGTGCAACTCTATATGTATAAACAGATGCTCATATGAAAGTCAGAGGTTGAGGTGAATATCTTCCTTGATCACTCTTTAGTTTATATATTGAGCTGGGCTCTCTCAATGAACAATATTCTTTCTCATTAATCATTATCTGAAGTAAAGAAATAGTTCTTAAGGGTTTTTTGTTATCAGCTGATAATTGATTATTTAAAAAATTTATATAAAAAACAAAGCTTCATTATAAACAAAATTTGACTAAAAATTTTTGAGCAACTATTATGGTCAAACATATTAAAAAACCTTTTCACACACAGGTGTATGGTCATGTATACAGTTGAATATTTGCACATGTGCTTGTTCATATGTGTATGCTTATGTGTTAAGTCAGAGGTCAATTTTGCATGTATTTATTTTAAAACCACCTAGTTCATTTTTTTTGAGATTGTTCTCTTATTGTCTTGGATTTTGCTAAGTAGTTTAGACTGGCTAGGAGGCCTCCAGGATTTGCTTGTCTCTGTCTCCCCAGTACTGGGATTATAAATACTTGACATCAAGCTTGTAATTTCAAATGAGGGCTGGGATCTGATCTCAGGACTTTGAGAGTGGAAGGTAAACACTTTATCACCTGAACCATTTTCCCACCCTCTGATATCCTTTCAAGCTTAATACATACAAATATCTTGCAAAGTAATTAGTATTCTATTATTATTACAAAAAATTATGCCTTAGAAGTCAAATAATTTTTCTAAAGTGTCAAAAAGAAGCAGAATTCTGTACAGGATTCTTATTTTCAAAATTCATATGCTAACTGCTCTGTGCCTTCTCCTCCTCGCCTCTTTTTCCTTTTCCTCTTCTTCTTCCTCCTCCTGCTTCTTCACTAACACCTCCTTATTCCAGGACTACCAGTAAAACACTCAGTAAGACAATCATTTGAATGCACTTTATTAATGAATGTGAAATTCCAGTTATATGTTAAAGTATTAATATCGAAATGAAATCTATTCTATTTCTTATGCTATATTAGATTAGAATCCTAAAAACCAACCTCTTCGATTAATATGTTCAGAATGGATTCCATTCCACAGTTTTTTTTTCATTTTTGAAAAATTGAATTTATACTGTATTTCCTGACTTACTGATATTTGACTTTAAAAGTCCTTGACTACTGCATGTTAATACTGCATACTAATTTCGCAATTGCTCCATTTTTCATGTGCTACAATAATTTCCATTTATCATCTTCTCTGGTGATTTCCTTCTTTCTTTTCATAATTCTTTATTTTGAGTTTATGACTAATTCAACTTTGGATGACTCAAAAATTCCTCTCTTTTTTGGCAAATCAGAAATAATTTTGTTTCTCTTGAGATCACTACAGTCTGTATTCAAATTTCATTTCCCAAATGTCACTGCTGAAAGACTGAAATATTTTACTCAATTTTCTTTTATTTTTAGCCATTAGAATTTTGGTGCCAGATATATTTACCTGAAATGAGCATGTCAATGCTGTTAAAATTTTAAATAAAATAACCAAGGGTATCTACACTATATGTCAGTAAAAAAAACAGAAATATTAATATAATCCTACTATGAATCAGAGGCATAGCTGTACAGAAAAGCAGAGCAAATGGAGAAAGGTATGCACTTTTAAATGCTATGACTTATGTGTATTTTGTTTCTTCATGCAAGCAAGGAAAGAATAAATAATGTCTTTTGTTGTAATAGCTCCAGGTTATTGATACTTGTTGGACGTCTTATGTAATACAGTTATGCTAAGTCCTTGAGCTTACTCTTACTTTGCTCACAGTTACATGTAACTCCAAAGCTACATTATGATAATTGTATGTGTGCTTATATTGAAATGATATTTATATTGAAATTATAACACTTCACATTGAGGAAATAATGGGTAACCAAATGATAAGAAAAAAGATGAGAATGGATTTAAAGTGAATATCTAAACAAGTAGTTACATTGAAAAGTAGTAGTAATCTAGCAGTTGAAAAATATACCGGGGGCATTTCAAACAAGGAGAATACAGGAACAAGAAGTGGCAGGCTGTGTGAAAACAACTGTTCTTCAGTTAGGTGACTCTTGTGAGAATATTAGACAAGGAAACTTGGAATGAAGGATGCAATGATAAAGAAGGCAAAACAGAGGCATGTCATAGATATATAGCCTTGGACAGCGGGAGGAAGGATCTGGCATGGAATGCCCAGGGACTATAGTTACATGTAATGGTGAGTCAACATCTAGGTTCAGGGAATTGAGTCTGGGTCATGTGGAAGAATAGTCAAGTGCTCTTAAACACCAAGACATCTTTTCAGCTCCACTGTGGGGTTTCTTAACACAAAATCAAGTAAGTATGCCTAAATACACTTAATCAATTATTAGTGGCCCAGCCCTCAGCAAAGAGAGACTCTGAAACGCTCAAAAAAAGTCCATAATTCCATAATGAGTTCCTATTTGTTTCTGATCTAGAAACATTCTTCATTCAGTGATCTTATCCTATGTTCATTATATGAAAACAAAACAAAACAAAACAAAACAAATACGTTTAACACCATTTCAACTCTTAAAGACAGGCAAGCTCTTTTATATAAAAATGGAAAAAATGAACTTTTGATGAGAATAAAGATGCTCTAAATGATTGCTGTAGTTAACATTTTTAATTTTATATTGTATTTTATTTTCATTTGTATGTGTATGCATACTTTTGAATGTGTGAATGTTTAAACACACACACATACACACAAAACTGGATACAAATGTTCTCAGGGGACAGAAAAGAATGTTGAATTTCTGGGAAAGGGGGTTAAAAGAGGTTGTTAACTGTTCAATAGAATGCTAGGAAACAAGCTCCAGTCCTTATCAGTACTAGCAAGTGCTAGTAACCACTGAATCATTTTCTTCCTCCCCTGGTGTCATTTTGTAGTACTTCATCACTCAACAATAGAAAAAGCTAAATTCAAAACTATATCAAATTAAATTGAATGAAAATGATAGGTAAAGGTGAATCAACATAGAAACAGCTAAACCTCAATTCATCTAAAGTTGATAAAATATTGACAAAACAAAGAATAAATTCAAAGACTATCTACAAACTATATTTTAGACATGGCTTCAAAAAGTTTAGAAATATAAAACTAAAAATAATTGGAAAAATCTTAAAAATTTGTTACTTGATTTTTAATTTTTTTCTCTCATATATGTATTACATCCTGACTGCATTTCCTTTTCCATCTTTTCCTCCAAGATTCTGTCCGCCTCTGACGTCCCTTCTCCTTCAGATTTGCCCCTAACTACTGCCTAGCCTCAGGAAAAAAAAGCAGTCTTCTGCAGGACTTCAACCAACCACAGCATAACAAGCTAAAATAAGACCAGGCACTTAGCATCCTATAACATTGATTAAGGCAACCCAATATAAGGGAAAAGGTTCCTAAAGTAGGCAAAAGAGTCAGGGATAATAGTCTCCACTCTCACTTATAGGATTCCCATAAGAACACCAAGCTAACACAGTATAACACTCCATAATAAGACAAGGCACATATTACCATATTATATCCAACTGTTAAGATCCCTATAAGAACACCAAGTTAATCATTGAGAACATGTATGCAGATGACCAAGGTCAGACTCATAAATACCTGCTGATCTCTGTTAGTCTCCATGAGTTTATTCAGTCGATTGTGTGAGGCTTGGTCTTGTGGTATGCCCCAGACCCTCTGGATCATCTGGTTCTACCTCCCCATACTCTGCAGGACTCCCCCCTGAGCTCCACCTGACATTTGGCTGCATTTGATTCCATTAGTTGCTAGGTGTAGTCTCTCTGGTCTCTTTGATAATGCTTCTGCTAAGCTCTGGTCTCAGAACACATTGCAGATGGGACCAAGTCTAGGTCAAAAGTTTTATGACTGGGATAATGTCCCAATCGCTCTACCTGAGGCCTTGCCTTGTTATATATGATGGCCACAGGATACAACTTCCTGAACAGAATACCAATAGCTTAGTTACTATGAACCACAATTTATAAATGAGACTTCATGACACTGAAAAGCTTCTGCAAAGCAAATGATATTGTAATGCAACAGGACAAAATGGCAGCCCACAGACTAGAAAAAGATCTTCACCAACTTCATATCTGACAAAGGGCTAATATCAAAAACATTCAAAGATCTTAAGAAACTAGACATCAATGAACTAAATAATCCAAGTAGAAAATTCTCAACTGGGGAATCTCTAATGGCCCAGAAAGAAAGAAATGTTGATCATCCTTAGCTATCAAAGACATGTGATTCAAAATGACTCTGAAATTCCATCTTATGTTTGCCAGAATGACTGAGATCAATAACAACTTACACTGGCAAGGATATAGAGCAAGGGCAAAAGCATTCCACTAATAGGAGTGCAAACTTGTACAGCCACTTTGGAAGTCAATATGACAGTTTATCAGAAAATTGGAAATCAACCTCAAGACTGTTGTATTATATTTGGGAATATACCCAAAGGACACTCCATCCTATCACAAGGATACTTGATCAACTATTTTTGTAGAAGCTTTATTTGTAATACAAAAACTGGAAACAACATAAATGTCCTTCATCTAAAGAATGGATAAAAAATTATGATACATTTACAAAATAGAGTATTAAGTTAGCTGTTAAAAACCATGGTTATAGAATTGGTAGGCAAGTGGATGGAGCTAGAGGAAATCATCTTAAGTGAGGTAACATAGTCCCAGAAACATAAACATAGTATCTACTTGCTTATAAGTGGATATTAGCAATAAAGTAAAAGACAATTATATTTCAGTATATAGACCCACAGAGGATAAGTAACATGGAGGGCTTAAGAGGGAAGGGGAAAGAATCTTCCCTGGGAAGGGAAAATAGAATGGAATTTGAGGGTAAATGTGGGGTAGCTGGGGTTGGGAACAAAAAGAATCAGATGGAGAGGAGGGAGGGATTAAGCACTGAGAGAAACAACTGGAATTGGGGTTGTTTCTGGGTGAGGTGGAAACCTAGTGCAATGAAAACTTCCTGGAATCTACAAACACACATGCACAAACAAAAATACGTACTCCATTTTTAAAGCTTTTTCTCCTAAGTAGTTCAATAAACAGTAACTCTTATGAAGCAATAATCTCAGCACATAGACTTTTGTTTCTAAAGAACATTTTCTACTGACAGAAATCGAAAATTCTTGAAGAAATGGCTATTGTGCACCTGGTGCTGAAAAATACAAGGTGAGTGCAGATCAAGTCTTTGTTTCAGAAAACAAAGATATGTTCAAAGGTCAATGAATAGAAAGAAAAGGATTTGGAAAATAGTGTTTTTTTTTTTAAAAAAATCATTTATAACTAGAACACTCAAAACACTGAAAGAAAATACCAAGATCATATAATAAAAAAAATAAATTATGTGTACACAGTAACAGTAGAGGAAAAGGAGAGACAGAGAGGAATGCAAGATAGAAGGATTGAGAAAGGCAGAGGAAAGTTAGAAAGACTATGAACAGGCAGTAGATGAAGGGAGGAAATGAGGAAAAGGAGAAAGGGTAGGATGGGAGAAGAGAGATAAGAAAAGATAAAGAGGTGAAAGTCTGAGATGATAGAGACAGAAGAATAAGAAACAGTGGCAGAGGGAATAGAGAGAAAGAGGACAGTAACAGAAGGAAGGAGAGAAACGAGAGGTAAAATAAAATCTTCAATGGAAACATATTGATTATTAATGTGGTCTCTTGTATCAACAAGTGATTCGATACAAGATGAGTAAAATAATAGCTTACATGATCCTGTGAACACAGTAGGATCAATTTCAATTTTATACAGTGTAAAACTACATTAACAAGGCAAATAACTAAGAATGCTGTACACAGTCAAATAATAACTGCTGACATGATGTCATGAGAAATACACAATATCACCATGGGATGCATGTCCATGATAATTTTGACATGAGTTTATTTATGGTGATATTCACTCCCAAACTCAGATACCTGATGAGACATGCCTGTTGATTTTGCAAACAATACAACTGAATGACTAAAGAATATCAAGAATGACTAAAGAGAAGGATTAATATATGAATCTTGATTGTCTGTTAAATACAAAATCAAATGCAAAGCATAAAAAAATAAAATGGAGCCTGAGGATATTCTTAAGATCATTGGAAAAATGGAGACACTGACTAGCTTTTACATGGTTGTTGTCAAGGTACTGTCTACTTCCATAGGCTTTAGAAATTGTTTTGATGTATTTGTAGGTGGGATGTACTGACAGCCAAAAATCAATATTCAGGTGATTTGGGAAATATAAAAAAAACATGTTAGCAGATAATAACATTGATAAAGAATACTTACATTACCTGATTATGTTCTAATGTGAGTTTTTTAAGGGGCTGGATACATGGATTAGTTTGTAAAGTGCTTATCAACTAAGCAAAGAGACTTTAGTTTAATCACCAGAGCCTCCAAAAAGCAAACCAACCAATCAACCAACCAACAAACAAAAAAACCAAATCAAACTAACCAACTAAACAAACCTGGTGTGGCAATATTCACTCAAAAACTCAAGTTATAGCAGATTCTGGAGAGGATGTGCAGAAAGAGGAACATTCCTCAATTGTTGGTGGGATTGCAAGCAGGTTCAACCACTCTGAATATCAGTCTGGAGGTTCCTCAGAAAATTGGACATAGCATTACCTGAAGACCCAGCTATACCACTCCTGGGCATATACCCAGAAGATGCTCTAACATATAACAAGGACACACACACACACACACACCACTATGTTCATAGCAGCCTTATTTATAATAGCCAGAAGCTGGAAAGAACCCAGATGTCCTTCAACAGAGGAATGGATACAGAAATGTGGTGCATTTACACAATGGAATATTACTCAGCTATTAAAAACAATGAATTAGAGAAATTCTTATGTAAATGGATGGAAATAGAAAATATCATCCTGACTGAGGTAACTCAATTACAAAGAACACACATGGTATGCACTTACTGATAATTAGATAGTAGCCCAAAAGCTCTCAACATCCAAGATACAACTCATAAGCCACATGAAGCTCATGAAGAAGGAAGACAAAAGTGTGGGTGCTTTGGCCCTTCTTAGAAGGAGTAACAAAATACTCATGGGAGCAAATATGGAGACAGAACCTGTGGGACAGAATTGTGGGACAGAACCTGAAGGAAGGGCCATCTAGAGACTGCTCCATCTTGGTATCTCTTGAGCAGTCACCAAAGGTAGACATTGATGTAGATTCCAGGAAGTATATGCTGACAAGAGCCTGATATAGTTATCTCCTTAGAGGTCTGCCAGAGTCTGAAATATTCAGAGGGGGATGCTCACAGCTAACCATTGAGCTGATCATGGGGTTCCCGATGGAGGAATGAGATAAAAGACTGAGGAGCTGAAAAGATTTGTGGTCCTATGGGGACAGCAACAATACCAACCTACCAGAGCTCCCAGGGTCTAAACTACCAGCCTGGGAGCACATAGGAAGGGACCCATGGCTCTAACTGTATATGTAGAGGAGGTTGACATTGTCAGGCATAGGTAGGTGAGGAAGTCCTTGGTCCAGTGAAGGCTAGGTGCCCCAGTGTGGGAAATTGTGGTTTGGGAGGTGGGAGTGGGAGGGTGAGTGGGGGCATATCCTCATAGAAGCAAGAAAAGTGGGGATGGGATGATTCCTGGGTGGTGAGAAATGGGGAAAGGGGATTACATCTGAAATGTAAACAAAATATCCAATAAAAAAATTAAAAAAATATTAAAGCAAAGATGGGAGAATTCCTGAGAACTCCCTGGCCATGCAGTCTGGCCTAATCAGCAAGCTTCAGGTTCCACTGAGAAAAATTAGCTTATATAAATATAATCCCTGAGGAAAAGTATAAGAGGTTGAACTCTAGCCTACACACACAGGCAGACACACACATACACACACACACACACACACACACACACACACACACACACACACCTCACATATAACTTCTGCATACATAAATAATAAAAACAAAAGACAGATAGCAAAAACAACCTACCAAAAAAAAAAGTCTTAGTGTTTGCTAGACCTTAGAGAAATACATCCAGTACATATTTCCTCCTGAGAGGAATGTGAACTGTTTAATAAGTGGATTTTTGTTTTCCCCTATGTCCAGTTAATTGGCTTATGATCCTCAGAGTTTCCTGCAGAGTTATATTTAAATAAGTTAAATTTGAGAATGTCACTAAAGAACTCTTTCAGTGCTTTATAAACTTTTTGCCACATAAAATACAGTCCAAGAGATGACTCAATGCGCTGAATTTTCAATTTTTGACAGCACAGTTCAGTAACTGTATACTATTCTTTGATCTGTAAAACCATTTTAAAGTTTTGAGTTTAGTAGATTCTAGTAATATTTTATTTAACTGTATAGTTCATCAAGATACAGGATACAAATCAAAGGAACAAGTCAGAATTTTTAAAGAAATATAACACAAAAAATGTGACTCCAGTGTCTCTCTTGTATGGTGTGAGTACATCCCTGCTGTTGTAATTAATAATTGTTACTACTTTAAGTTTGGAGTGAGTAACTGCCACAATCTATCCAGCAGGCTTCCTCTTAAATGCCATTCATAAGAAACACCTAAATGCTAACAGCAATCTCATGTCTGTTTTCATCTACTAGGTAATACTTTTTTATGTTTGTGGAACTTTAAATGCCTATGAATCCTTTGATCCAACCAAATTTTCCCTTATAAAAACTATATACTCTCATGAAACTATATGAAAGATATATGTATTTGTATATAGAAGAAGCTAATGTAAAATACATCTGAAATTTTTTCCTATTCACTAGGTTTCTACTGAGCAGTCACCAGATATTCTCATCTATCTCCCAGAATTCTCCAAACACAAGAATATTACTGAACAGAAAATTAAAAATCTAAGTTCTGACTGTGTGTAGGCAGTTTTTGACTGTATATATTCATCTTAGAGCATTACAATAATTCACTGGCTGCCTTCTGAGTGCAAAGTTTATTTTGTTCCTATAAAAATTTGTTTCTTTTTTTTGTATTTCCTTAAGGGTAAATAACATGCTCTCAGGCTTCCAGACAACTTCCCCTTGTCTCCACAGTTCATTTATTGTTCCCTTTTTCCCTCACCACGGAAATAATGTAGTAAAATAATAATAATGTTGATTTAGGTGATAAAAATACATTTTCTTTTACAACCTCAGAAAATAGCTTTCAACACTATTGCTCTCACAAACCTAACTTTGATCTGCTTTATTTAATATACGGGATTTTTTTTTGTTTTTATACAATATATCTTGATAGTGTTATTTTCTTTCTCTCAGCTCCTCCAGGTTTTCTATCTGCCTACCAAAGTTTATATGCTCCCCCTCTCTCTCTCTCTCTCTCTCTCTCTCTCTCTCTCTCTCTCTCTCTC